>JAOXYF010000018.1:21037814-21071405 GCA_028565775.1 Sternarchorhynchus goeldii | reverse complement strand
ACAGAAAGAGAAATTGTGATATATTGTGACTACACATGTAGTCATACATAAGGCACAATATAGCTGCAGTATTGCTTCTCAGTAATTACATAGTTATTACAATATGTTATTACAAGGTTGTATTATTCCAGTTATTACATGTTACATATTATTACATGTATGTCATGTTACGTGTCATTAAAAATGTTGTATGTGTTAATTGTAATTTTGTAATTTCCTTCTTTCAGTGTGTTATTCTAAAATATAATTACATTGTTATTACCGTGTGTTATTACAAAGCCTAATTAGACTGTGTTACTACATGTTATTACATTGTTATTCCGCAACATATGTGCTAAATGATAACATCAGTGTCTGCTAAAATGCATGCTGAAGGAAGAAAGCTCTCTGAAGTCGATGCCGACCAAGATGTGTACGGTCTCTGATCTCTGAAAACTTCTTTTTTTGTTTACAGTGTTTATGAAGAAGGCATTCAGACAGCCAGAATTGCAGCAGTGGTTGTTAAAACTCAGAAAAACGCTTCGCCAGAGGAACACACAGAGGAATACAGCTGACTATACATTTATATGACACAATCCCGCTAGCAGTATCCTCTTCCTCGGCAGGTTTGGATAGTTGTAGTGTAATTTGCCATGCCGTAGAAACTAAGGTCTGCTAGCGTTAAGGTTGATTGTTTGTGCTTGATTGTTTGCACTCAGGCAAAAAGGCCTTTTTGGGGAAAAAGGGAAGCGCATGTTTTCAGGAAGTCAACTTTATGCCATCACTTAATATGAATATTGACCACAACGGTACTTGGTTTTACACAATTTTCTCTCATATCTGCATTATAGGATAACTCGATGGGCTGCTGCATTGTGAGGAAATACCTCTGCAATCCCTGATGATCTCACATCCAGAGTCCCATCCAGAGTTGTTTTTTGAGGTGAAGGAACATTACCAAGTACTGTGTGGATACAAATAATTGTGAAATTTGGTTTAGGAATTGTAGCTTCGATGAGGAATAACTATTTGTAATTTAACTTCAAGAGGTTGTTATATAAACTATTTTTTTAGAGGTTTTTATATTTACAAGGTCAGCTATTTTTGCCATGCATCTTCACGAACTATGGCAGCAGTACTGTTGTGATTACAGATTTGTATTATTCAAAACCATTCATAATGATTAGATGCTCTTAAGATGTAAAATAGATTTATAAAATACAGACTTCGTCAGCGTCAGCTAAACAAAACCCGCGTAGTTACATAAGTCAAGCACTTGAATGTTTTACTGAAGCTGGGTTGCTTTCAGTTTGTTAAGATTTCGTCGTAGATCTTTAAATCCATACTAAGCGATAGGTAAGTAAGAAACAATGATCAACCCCTTCTAAACAGTTACCAATGATTCTGTGTTTTTAATTGAATTGGACGTGTTTTAAGCTTTAGTTTTAATCACCTCTCATGAAAGGCAATTTAGTTAAAACGCAACTAAGTAAATAAATACAAAAAATAAGAGACTAGCTAACCTTAACCTCCACATCATAGACTGGCTAGTCACTTAGTCAAACGGAGTTCATTGGTTCAGATTTTAGCTTCTTACGCATCACTGCTGTGAGAGCACCACCCACCGGCGATGAAATGACGCTCTGTGGCTTTAAAGCGGGCGTTCCTGTTCATTGTACCCCACCATCCAGGAAGACCAGAAATCGACCCCACAGCGAAGAGCCTTTTAGGGGTATGTTTCAATCCTTCGTTCACACTAGATTTTTGTTTTTGTATCATAATTCAGAAAAGATCATTACATGTTTTTTTTATAAAGATTTATACCAGGCCACTGATAAACGACGTGTGCACATTGCTTTGCTTACATGAAACGAAGTACTTTTGCTATGTTTTAGGTGTATTTCAAAATGATTTTTGTCAAGTTTGTTTTATTCGTGAGACGGTCACAGCTGCAAGCAAGTGAAAGCTGAATGATAAAAAGTGGTTTAAAATGATAGTTTATGTCGTGTTACTGAACAGTTAATAGAAAAATGCAGGTCAACAGAACTAGAGGCTACTGGCGACATGGAACAGCTGTGAAGAGAACAATCTATCAGACTTGTTTACAATCAGTCAAGTTCTGAGAACATAGAAATTACCACAAAAAAGTACTGATATCCAGGAACAGCTAGAGAGTAGGTGTAGCAAATAGTGATCAGCCAGGCCTTTTTTTCAAATTGTTCAAATCATAGGCCTAAATTTACATGGGCGTTGTGTGGCAAATGTTTTATGCATCTTGCACTAAGTGCATCTTGCACTAATGTTCTGGTTGCAGTAACCTTATGATGTGTAATCTTATTGTTTACATCATGCAAATGATCAATGTTACAGAATTGCAGTAAACAGATTTTTAGTATCTACATACTGCTTAAGTCCCATAATCTAACACATTTTATTTAATAAATTGATACTTGATCAGTTTTGAAGATGGACAGTCTGAGTTGCGCTAACAGCACCTTCGCCCTGGACCTGTACCGTGCCTTGAATGAGGACAAGCCAAGTGCAAACCTCTTCTTCTCACCGCTAAGTATCAGTGCAGCACTCAGTATGGTCTATCTGGGAGCCCGGGGGAGTACTGCCAAAGAAATGTCTGAGGTAAGAGATTCTGACCGATGGATAATGTTAATCCCAGAAACATACAAACCATGGTTTAAACATCTCAATAGGAGGTATGTCATATTTATTGCATAACAACGAACTTTAGACCTAAGCAAAGTTTGCGTTGCCAGGGCAAACCCTAAGACCTTGACAAAGGCCTCATTGAGAACACACCCATGGGTTCTGCAAACTATGTTTGTGCCGGTAAACATATTTTATTGAAGGTTGTTAAACATTAAAAAAAAAAAAAAAACTGCCTTAAAACAGTGTTCTTTGTCAGTGCTTTGTAACCACCTCAATGAACCTGTGACTGCTCAAATGTGTTGTATGCTGTGTTCTCCTAAGAACACCAGTAGGGGGGGGCTTTGGCAAACGGTTGAAGTTCATAGGATTGATAATGAAAGCTGGATGGGTACTTGGCGAGACTCTTAAAATCACTTACACCAGTTTTAATACAAGATTTATGTTTGCTGCTAATATGTACAAACAGAGGAACTCAGATGTTTACGACTCTCTTGCTGTTTGCAGGTCATGTCTTTCAGCTCTGTCCCTGATGTTCACACCCATTTCCAAGCTCTCAACTCTGCCATCAACAGCCCCAAGGCCTCATACATCCTCAGGCTGGCCAACAGACTCTTTGGAGAGAAAACGTTTAGTTTCTTACAAGTAAGCCTATCACACCTCTCCTTTCATGTTGCTCTTGGTTTTCTTCCACAAATCACGATCAGGATCCGTGATCGTTCTTGAAACGAACGGTAAAGGCTTATTGGTGTCAAAGCAGTTGCGCTGTGTGTGGGGTCATAAATATATGTTTATGTACTCAGAAATAAAGTAAAATGGTAGCTGTGTGTTCCTATATGTCTGCAGACTTGAGATATTTTACTCATGTGGTGTAATGTTCTCTCTGCATGTGAAATGTGTAGTTTTAATGTGTGTGGTGTCACTTGCTGTAGGACTTCTTGGACTCCACTCAGAAGTTCTACCAGGCTGACCTGCAGGCAGTTGACTTTATTGGGTCATCAGAAAAGTCACGGCAGCTAATCAACAGCTGGGTGGAAGAGCAGACCGAAAGTAAAACAGCTAAATACTCGCTTCTCAGAAAAGAAGAAGCGCACCATACAACCCCAGACCATACTCGGCATGGACACCAGACCATACTTTGCTTAAATTGTTCATTTGTGTCTTGTTTCTCAGGTAAAATCAAAGATCTTCTAAAGCCAGGAATGGTCACTGGAATGACACGACTTGCCCTAGTGAATGCAATCTACTTTAAAGGCAGTTGGCAGAAAAGATTTAATGTTCAAGACACCACAGAGATGCCCTTTCAGATAAACAAGGTGGGACATGCACATGGTAGCATTACACCTGCGTAAACAACGTTTCCTGAGGCATCATAAATATTGACAATCAGAATGTAACTGAAAAATGACTGTAACAATCTATATAAATGTAACTAACTGATTTAATCTAAAAAGCAGTCACTAGTTGCTAATTGGAATAGTATACCAACTGTCTTTGTCGCACTGATCTGTGTCTGGGATATGCAGAACGAGAAGAGACCAGTACAGATGATGTATCAGAAGTGGAAGTTTCCCTTCAATTACATCCCTGAGTACCGTCTGAAGGTGCTGGAGTTGCCGTATGTGCAGGAGGAGCTCAGCATGCTGGTGCTTCTCCCTGAGGTGGCTGAGGATGGTCCTGACCCTCTGCAGAAGGTTTGCACAAACTACCTCAATAACCTACCATCCCCCTTCATTCACTTCTTGTTCTAATTCAGTAGGTAATAATAAAATAGGTCCTTTATGAGTAACTCACAATGGGCAATATCTTGTGCTTTTATGGTTCTGGTTCATAAAATCAGCATTTAACAGCATCATGCAAGGCTAACAGGTTGCAGGGATGTTGGTGGGGCATGTGAACTGCTCAGAAGAATTGCAATATGTTTTGTACTCCCTTTGACAGCTTTTTTTTATCTGTACACTCACATAGCCACTGTCTGTGTCCCCCCATTTAAAGATCAGTATTAAAGATCCTGTGATCTAATACTTAGCACCCTTTGTCTTGTCTTCCAAGATCCTGTGGTCTAACACTTGTTTCAATACCTTAAAGGCATAAACATTGTACCATTGTAACATCAGTAGTTCTTGACTCTATCCGTATTTATGTGTCTTAACAGCTGGAGAGTGAACTGACGGTTGATAAGCTGCTTGAATGGACCAATCGAGCCAATATGGACTCGGGAACAGACATTAATGTCCATCTCCCAAAATTCAAGCTGGAGGAGGAAAGCTCTCTGAAGGACACGCTGACCAAGATGGGAATGACCTCGTTGTTCGATTGCGGTTCTGCAGACCTAACAGGTATGAGCAGGACTGCGGGCCTTTTTCTGTCTGCAGTGGCTCATAAAGCCTTTGTGGAAGTGAATGAGGAAGGTACAGAGGCGGCGGCAGCCACAGCAGCCATTGTGAGTTTCTGCATGTTTAGGGAGGAGAACTTCATGGCGGATCACCCATTTCTGTTCTTCATCAGACACAACCCCACTAAGAGCATCCTCTTCCTGGGCAGGTTTAGGGGACCTGCCTAGTGATATGGAGTATAACCTTTTCCTATAATGAATAAATACTTCTTTAAAATGTTTGTATTAATAAAAGATACAACTGCAACACATTCACTTTGTTCTTTCTTGTGTTTTGATAATGTAGAGTTTTAATATTTTGCTATCAAGCTGTAACAATTTCAAGGTGCAACAGTTATGAATTATGGCAGTTCATACAGGAGCTGAACTCTGAACAGAGAACATGTGTATATACACATTAGAGTTGTTCAAAAGTGAATATACAATGTATATAGAGGAAGCAAAAACTGCAGTAATACACGAGGTTTCTGAGAAACTGAAGTTTCATTTCCTATACCATTATTCACTTTGCTAACAGTTATATGTCTGCTGGAGGCATATGCTCCTCTGTGAAGAGGAGGAGCAAGGTTATGGAGGCATATGCTCCTCTGTGAAGAGGAGGAGCAGGGATAATATCAAGCCTAGACGTGACGTGATGTGAACCTAACTGATGCTGTGTATATGGAGAACAACTGAGACTATTATACTAGGTGCCATGTGCTGTGATTTACATACAAATGTTTTTTCCAGACAGTAAACATAAAGATCAGACTTGGGGGCAACATAGATTACTATAGTATACATAACACACAGGCCAAATACTTTTCAAAGCTGTAATACATCAAGTACTACACCGCTTAGGAAAAGAACTGCGGACAGCACCAAAAGATTGGCAAAGAAAGAAAGAAAGCGTTGTACTATTAAGGAATTTTATACCCTCTAGACTAACTAATTGTTATATAGCAATAATAAAAATGCCTTGCCTAGTGTAATCTAGATCTCCCTGGAAAATACAGAGAATAGTCAGTGTGCAAGCTGCATATAGCAAGGATGTTCCTGTATTTGTTTGTGCATTTGGCTGCATTCATCCCACAGTAATAGGTCTCCCTGTCCCTGAGTGTGTGGGTGTGGGTGTGTGCTGAGAACCAAGAAGGTGATAACCTAGGTGGTAAAAGTTACCTGACTAAGAGAGATGCAATATGGCACTGGAAAGAAAAAATAAATAAATGCTTTAGTCTTGTAAAACCAATGTTTTTTTCTGTTTTGATCATTTTATTTATGTCATATCTTTCCATATTATCAGTAAATTCCACAACAATGCAAAATACTGATACTGAATTAGTACAGAAAAATTGATATTGTGTCATTGACTTACACACATTTACAAGATTCGAAACGTGACATAACAATAATAAACAACCATTGTGATTTTTTCAGATTATACATGATTTGTAAAGATTTATTTCAAATTATTTGGTACATATGCAGCCCATAACGTGTCTTATTGCAATTCACTCTGTTATTTCTGATTTCTTTCCTAATTTTTCTGTGGACCCAAGTCAATTTCTGAAGGTTTTCTTGTCTGGTCCCATTATAACTTTAAGAGCTAAATAGAAATGGAAAATAACAAATTCTTATTAATGCTGGACATAACACATATTAGCATGGTTATTTAAAGTAGCATATCATGATAAAGGAAGAACATTTACTTTGAAACGCAACTGAAGACAGGATGCTGAAGACTATAAACTGTCTAAGCATGCAAGGCAAGATAAATAATGCTTTTAAGTTATCTATCTGTTTAACTTGCAGGCTATTAACCCAGCATGCACATATATTTCCATACACACACACACACACACACACACACACACACACACACACACACACACATATTATTAATGTATATGTATATGCAATATTCCAGAAAGACAAAAAGCAAATTACATGTTGTCATACAAGCACATAATATTTTATTGCAATCAGCAGCCGAGTTTAAACTGCACGGTTGAGACACAATGTAAAACAGGATGTTTTGAGGCACAGTGCCTTAAAAATGTCTGCACATTATTTTGATTTTGAATTACATTTTTCTTTTACTAAATATGTTATTAAGTGAGTGATACCCAGTAAAACTCTAACCACTGTAATTAACAAAGAACCCTTAACCATGGTATTGTTATGGTGGCTGCCCTGGACGAATCAGTATCGGTCGTGTTGTTCGTTAAATGCGAAACTATCGCCGAAGTGCCTGAACTCTCCGTATCATGAAACTTTACAAGTAATCACAATTATCACTACAGTCAAACTCAATTCAGTGAGTGATCGGCGACAAGCTCCACTTCCGAAATTATCCCAAGCCACCGTTTCTGCTCAGGGAAGTTTATAATTACAACTTCACCTAGAAGATCTGGAGAAGCAGAGAAAACGTCAATATTTATACTCAGTTCTTCATAGATATTCTGTAACTGAAATAATATGACTTAAAGGTAATCCATCCTTGCCTGTAACCACACCAACACTCTCGTGAGAAACCTTTCCCCACCCATTTTTTGGGCTGTGTACCGTAGCTTTCACATGCACTCTGTCTCCAGTCTGAATGCTGGAACTGAAGTCTCCTGTAAGGAAGTACTGTTCTTATTGAAGAACCAGATAAAATTCTTGGTCTTTACAAGTAAATGTGACGTTAAAGGTATGCATCAGTTTGTTCCTCATAAAATGGATAGTTCTAGTCCTAAAACTGTTTGCTGAGGCTTGATGAAAGATGTTGTAAAATCCTCTAGCTGTATGTGCATACCTATACAAGCTGTCATTCACACCTAAAACACCTTTACCCATGATAAAAGTACTTTAGGCTGAAGGCAGTCTCTCTTTGCTTATTGTTGTATTTAAGCTCCGTTTGCTGTGTTTAATGTGTCATAAACACAATAAAGTGATTAGTGATCAGTTTTTCTTTCAAGAATTGTCAGAAACACCTAAAGCACAGTGAAGTAATGAAGGAAAGCATTCATTTAATTTTTCTTAACTCCCCATGTAGTTTTTTTAAGTAAATATCTGTCACGATGGCCGCCCTTGACTCCTCCCCTCGTCGTTTATGTATAAGTATGTGCGTTCGTAGATGATCATTTGTATCACCTGTGTCTCGTTAGTTTATGACTATTTAAGCGCGTGTGTTTTCCTGTCTGTTTGTTTTAAAAAATTAAGCGTTTGTCTGTCGAGAATGCCGCTGGGCATCCTGCCTCATTTATTGAGCGCATAACGGCGCGTCGTAACGATATCAAAGAGATAGTTACGTCATTCTCTACCTGACTCTTTGCTAGGTATTAGCTCCATTTCCGAAACCTTCCCTTTCCATCCTTGGAATTCAAGGAAGTCCACAATCACAGTGTCCCCTTTAACAGCTGGCCAAAGGGAAATAATTAAACAATCATATTGAAAGTATCAGAAGATTCCCTATGAGCATAACATAAACAAAACGATAATTGTTTATAATACAACGTATTAACCTGGAACATCTTTAAGACATGAAATAAACACTAGCAGGTAGTACATTCTTGACTCATTAACACTAATGTCCAAAGATATATATGAAGCAATATGTTTACTTTAAGAACAATATAGTGTAATCCTCTGCTTGCCAAAAACTGTAGTTGTCTCATTTATTTTAAGGATTTCTTATATATCTTCAGCACTGAACAAAAAATAATGTGAATTAGAAGTGCGTTTTGCAGACCTGTTTAAATACAAAGTAATGTCATCTTATGTCAGCTACCCACTCAAATCAATACTGGTGAATTAAACAGATCCTTGCCTTTAACTATGCCAATACTTTTGTGAGTGACACCTCCCCATTCATATGTAGGTGTTACGACGGAGGGTATGACTCGTACTTTGTCTCCAGTGTGGAAACTGCAATTCGCTGAGGAGGAGCCTTATACGTGAAAACAGTGGAAAGAGAGAAAGTGAAACTTTGCTACATCTCCAATAAAAATTACAAATATATTTGTCCTTTGAAAAAAAAATCTTACAGGCGTCATACTGGTGTACCCAAAAGAAAGTAGTCATCAATCTATTAATCTGGTAGATGAAGTCTAAATATTAAAATACAGGTGTTGATGTCCCCAGTCCAGCCAGTAGGAGAGTACAAATATGTCTAGGCTTCTTAAGTAAGTTTAATGTAGGGATCACCTGAGATGAAATCACCACTTCCATCAGAAATCACCACTTCCATCTCTTGAACTATGCCATGCCAGCCAAGACGCTCAGGAAAATCCACTGTTAATTCTTCCCCATCAACAGCTGTTCAGGGGCAAAACATAGCTAAAACACAGTTAGGACTACCAGTGCTAAATTCAGCATGCTTTATACTGTGTACACACAGATTTTACCAGCATTTATGATTAGTCAACCAAAGTCCTTACCCTTTACCACTCCCAAACTTTGGTGAGAAATTCCTCCCCATTTGTATTTTGGTATGTCAACAGTGGCCTTCACTCGGACATAGTCTCCAACCTTGATAGTATAGTTCTGATCTGAGGCTCCTACTTTACAAAAAAGTAAGAGAATTTTACAAAACTGAATATTTTAACAGACAATTTTTTAGAATTTTTAGAATTTCTGATTAAGGCTCAGCTCTCAGACATTACTCAGGAGAGACAGAGACTTGTGGGATTTGCTGTTGCTAGTAAAACTAGCACAGATCACTGGTGTTATGATTATACTCAGTTCTTATCATTTACCTGATTCATCAGGTATAGTTACTAACTCCATCTCAGAGAGAACTCCCTTCCAGTGTTTATGCCCAGGAAAACTAACAACCACAGTCTCACCTAACAAAGCTGAGAATAGGATCCATTTAACAAAATAAGAAGGTACTCATACAATTATCTCTGTTTAAAGTATACTAATACAAAAATGTGTTCATGAACAGCAGATAAAAAGTGAAAAAAAACTTACCTTTGACCACACCTATGCTCTTATGTGTGACATGTGAGCCCCAGTTATATTTTGGAGTATTAACACAAGATTTCACCCGAACCCTGTCTCCAGTCTTGATATGGCATAGAGAAGCTGTTGTTGCTAAACCTGAGACTAGTAGAAAAACAGCATGTGAAACTAGAATCAAAATGTTACACTCTGAAAAGTTTGGGAGTAAGATGGTTACTGCAATTATTTCCTTACCTCTTTTGAATATTTTTTCTACTTCTTGTTTGCAAAAAATGTTCAGACTGTCTTGAAACTCAGATAATTTTTTTCTCATGTCCTCAAAATTGACAGTTGCTTCCACTGAGTGACTGGGAAACTGTGCACCTTCAGAGGAGGTGGGCATGTTTTCAAAATTCTGCCAGGGGAAAAAACATAAATTGGTTTTCATCAACTGTAGTTTTCCCCAATACATGTTTACTAATATGTAATGTTGTTACGTCTAATACTGACGGGGATAATTGTATACCTGAAGGAAGTAGATGTTATCTTCTGTTTGTAAAAACCCGTCCAACACATCTTCATGTCCCCTCAGAATAGCGATCTCCACCTGTAGCTCTTCATGAATATCAGCAATGTGATCCAGGTAAGCCTTCTCTTGAGCTTGCATCTTCTCTATGATCTCAGAGCATTTCTTCTGCATAAAGTCAACTGTGGCAGTAAAGGCTTTCTTAGTGCTCTCCACTGCTTGCTGTGCAGCACCCTGTACCAAAGAAGACATACAAATTAAAACAATACACCCAACCATAAGTTTATTTGCCTATTGTTAAATTATGAATAGATTCTTGAAACATTCTAGAAACAAAACTCATGTATACTGTTATAGTGTTAAAGCCTCAGGAAGTAATTACTGCATGTTTGATCAAAACCTTTTTGTTTTGATCTAAACCTTTTTGTTGCTATTTAAATCTTTTTGATGCTTCAGCAGTAGAGGCCTTTGTATGATACAACGTCACACAAAGACCTTGCTAGAGACATTTTAGACAACACCATTGCTTGTGTGAGTAATACCATTTTTACAATAGTGGTTTCTTACATTAGCTTTGTGCTTTTAAATGTAGGCTCGAGACTAACTCAACTAGTGAAAAAGAGCTCATTTTGAGCCAACATTCAGTTTGTGTCATGTGTGATATCCCTGTGTTATTTGTAATATCCACTCAGTGGTTCGTTTATTTGTATTAAACTCTCTACTCTCTGAATGTTACCTACAGTATCTCACAAAAGTGAGTACACCCCCCACATTTTTGTGAATATTTTATTATATCTTTTCATGGGACAACACTGAAGATACGACACTTTGATACAATGTGAAGTAGTCAATGTGCAGCTTGTATAACAGTGTAAATTTGCTGTGCCCTCAAGCCATTAAGGTCTAAACTGCTGGCAACGAAAGTGAGTACACTCTTAAGTGAAAACGGCCAAATTGTGCCCAGTTAGCCATTTTCCCTACCCAGTGTGATGTGACTTGTTAGTGTTACAACGTTGCAAGTGTGAATGGGGAGCAGATATGTTAAATTTGATGTTATCGCTCCCATACTGGATACTGAAAGTTCAACATGTCACCTTGTGGCAAAGAACTCTCTGAGGATCTGAAAAAAAGAATTGTTGTTCTTAAAGATAAAAGATAGAATAAAGATGCCCTAGGCTATAAGTAGATTGCCAACACCCTGAAACTGAGCTGCAGCACGATGGCCAAACCATACAGTGGCTTAACAGGACAGTTACACTCAGAACAGACCTCGCCTTGGTCGACCAAAGAAGCTCAGCATCATATCCAGAGAATGGCTTTTGAAAATAGACGTATGAGTGCTGCCAGCATTGCTGCAGAGGTTAAAGGGGTGGGGAGGTCAGCCTGTATTCCAACATGCTGACAACAACCCCAAACACACCTCCAAAATGACCACTGCCTTACTAAAGAAACTGAGGGTAAAGGTGCTGGACTGGGAGAGCATGTCTTCAGACCTAAACCCTCTTGAGCATCTGTGGTCAAGCTGTACACTGACTACTTTTTCATTGTATCAAAGTGTCATATCTTCACTGTTGTCGCATGAAAAGACAATAAAATATTTACAATTATTTATATTTAAAATATTTAATATTATTTGAATAGGCCTATATATTTGCCTTAGAACACTTCTAGTACCTGCTTTACTTTAACTATTTGTAGCCTTTTCAAAACATGTAGATTTAGCTTCCAGTGTAGCTATACTTTGACAATTAAATTTGCATTACATACTATATGAGCCTTTTGGGCCTTTTCCATGTTAAGAAGCTCCAGTTCCTTTTCTTGGCGTTTGTCCTTAAATTTGAGTCTATCAGCCAGTAGTCTCTTCTGTTATTAAAGCAGTTAGATATTTTAGTAGAAACAAATGAAGGGAAAATTATTTATCCAAATGACAAAAACAGGCTAATAAGAACAGAAAGACGGGGCCCTACTTGTTTCTCATCCCGCTCGGCTGCAGAGGAAACGGTGTCATGGCCTTTGTGGTCGTCCATTAAACAGAGAATACAGATACATTTCTGGTCTGTACGACAGAACACCTCCAACAGTTTATCATGTTTCTGACATGATGGCATGTTGATGGGTTTCACCAGCTTATGTTTCTTAAGAGCAGGAAAGTCCAGGTGAGACTGAAGATGTATTTCACAGTAGGAAGCTCGACATTCCAGACACGAATTAACAGCTCTGACTTTTTTTCCTATGCAGAAATCGCATACTATGTCTCCCAGTTCAGCTGGCGTCGCATTTAAATCTTTCTTCCTTAATTTCTCCATTATATCAGCAAGTATTGTATTTTTGTTAAGAGCAGGCCTTGGAACAAACCCCTGCCTACACTGGGGGCAGTTGTATTTTCTGAGCTCGTTCTTGTCCCAGTAGTCCATAATGCAGGTCATACAGTAACTGTGTCCGCAGGGAATTGTTACCGGATCCGTCATTAAATCTAGACATATCGAACAGCTGTATTGATCCTGATCTCTCAAAATAGATTCTGCCATTTTACTCTCAGAAGGAAACCCGCAGTGAACTAAAAACGATTTCCTTGCCAGTCGGTTAGTTCTGACAAAAACGTCTTCCTGGTATCTTTTTAACTGGTCGTGAGAGAGTGAAAGTGAAAGAAGCTGAATATTCTATATTTATATTCTAATGATAAAACTACTTCATAAACGAAAGAGAGCGCAAAATGCCACGCATTTTTCAAATATTTATATTTTTAAGACCTGTAAATTCGAATCTCTTAGTTTTGACCTTTGGATTGGACCCAACGTCGTCGTGTGATAAGGGAAGACTCATAAAGGTGTGTTTTGGTCTGTTTTTTTCTGATTTTTTTTAAAGCACTGATTATTATTTTTAGGTTAACATGTTTCAACACAACTTTGAAGTATGATTATGCTCATTGAAATATTTTTAAAATCAAAACAAAGATTTTGGCACCCTCTGCTGGATAGCAACAAAAAAAACACTCATGTATGTAGCCTTCCATTTGAGCATGGCCAAGTTGTATGGCCTACCACATCATACTTTGTCCTCCATTAATACATTCTAAAAACATACTCTTGATTCCAACTTAAATAACTACAAAAGCATTTCGAATCTTCCCTTCCTATCTAAAATATTCATAAAAGTAAGACATTCTCAATTACAACCCATACAATAATCATTTGTCTTGTAGCCCTTTCCTGTAATCTTCCATTTGATCAAGGCTGTATGGCCCTACCACATCATACTTTGTCTTCTTTAATATAAATGATTCAGCACCTACATTACTTCGCAAAGTCCATCTGTCTGTTCTATCTTTGTCAGCTCCAAAAATGTCATTTTTATCCTATTCTAAAAAAAAACCACTTTTGACTCCAACTTACATAACTACAGAACCCTTTCAAAACTCCCCTTCCTCTAAACGTATAGATAACATTAAGATATTTATAAACGTAGAACATTCTCAATTACAAACCCATACAATGATAATTTGTCTGAGCTATTTCAATGTGGTTTTCATTCACATTAACGCTATTACTGTTTTACAAAGGGTCATAAATGACTTCCTCTGTCCTGCGGACTCTGGACTTATTAATATTCTACTCCTTCTATCTCTCAGTACTGCTTTCAATACAGTTAATCATAATGCTCTACTGCCCTGTCTCCATTTTCACCCAGGCATCTGTGGCACTGCTTTATCGTGATTCAAGTCATTATCTCATCAACAGGGAGCATTTCATTTCATTTCATTTCTACTGGCATATTCAGATCGCATTTCTACTTCAGATTGCACAGCCGTTCAAGGTGTCCCAAAGGACACTGTGCTGGATCTCTTCAAATTTATAATCCATTCATTTGACAACATGGTTTTCCCATCCTATGCCGATTATTCTCAAATTGATTTCAGCACCTGGGACCTACTGACCACTCTCCAACCTTCCACTCCAATAAATTTCCTACAGGACATCAAACGGTAGATGACATTAATTTTTCTCAAGATAAACTATGACAAGACACAGTTCTTCTTATTTTCAGTTCTTCTTATTAAATCCCATTACAAACTTCGATACATAAACAGAGCTGGTCCTGACCTCCTGGTGCCCCAAGAAAAATGATGCTAAAGAGCAGCTTTCATTTTGTGCATATGAGTATGAATGCATGTTCACACACAAAGCAGCTAATCTGTTCTGAGCTGAAGTTTATACACGCCAGTGCCTACAGGCATTTATCAAACATAATAAATAGTTTTATTTCACCCTCGCTTCTGACAGGCACAAAGCGCCTGGAAGTGGCTGGCAGTCGAACCAAGAGATGCGCAGCTAGTTTAGCGAGACAGACAGATCGGTGAGAAGCACTGCCAGCTAATACATCAGTTTAACATTACTGTTATTTGCTGACATCAATCTTGGAGATGAGAGAACACCTGATTCATTTTCATGGTGGGTTTTTGTTGTTATTGTTTGTTTTTCATGACTAGAAGGATAGTTCTGCTTCCTCCTTTCACTGTGTTGTAAACAATGGCGTCTGCTTTGACAGGTGTAAATTGTATAAATTGTTGGACCATATGCAACAGTGAGTGTGCAGTGAGTGTTGTAGGTCGCTCAGCTCTGTCCAAAACTCCACCATCGTATCTCTTGTGCTTTTCACAAACTCCACTTTATCCCATGCAACACTTTATAATCACTTACAAAGCACTTCATAAAAATCTTCTTTCTTACATGTCAACCTGCACGCTCAGATCTTCTGACACTGGTGTTCTTACTAGCTCTCTTTAACATAACACTCTACATATGGTGCCACTGCCTCTCAGACTTATCCTACCTCTGAACATCTGTAAAGACACACACATGTTCCCTCACTGCTTTGCCTCCTGTACATTAATCTAATTACTCCCTGATCCCATCTCTACTTTGGCATGTTGCTTCTCTATTCTGTGTTTTCTTTTATGTTTCCTAATTGTTGATATATGTGTGGATATGTACATTTACATATACCTGTGTTTATAAAGCTACACAGTAATTTAACTATTTTAATTTAACTGTAATATAATTAATGTAGCACTAATGTAATTTAATTACTCAATATTTATTTAGCTTTAAAGATTCAGTTCAGTTATGGTATAGTTCAGTACATTCTGACAGACTCTAATATTCTGCAACCAATTTGGGTAAGACCAAAAATACTTAATAGAATACTTTTAATTTTCTCTCTACTTTTGTTAGTGCTGCCCCCTTTGTATAACAAAAAGCAATTTACCACTGATAGGCAATTTTTTATGGTTTGGGATTTTACAAAGAATGGCTTTTAGAGATTTAGTAGAGATTAATTTAATCTGGCCCATCACTAAAATACTGGTAACAGTGCATAGAATTACTTATTCTCTATGTATGGAAATGCCAATTATTTTGTTTTTAGCCAATCATCATAGAGGAAATTATGAAAATCTCCCTCTCTCGCTCTCTCTCTCTCACTATTTCCATACCTGCCCAAAGAAGGTTTTAGATTGTCTATTAGCTGTGTCAAAATGTGAATGCAGAATTGAAGTCTGTCCTCCATTTGTATCGCTTTTTTTAAATATAGATTTTACCTTATATTTCCTGGAAATTGCACAAAATAGATTGTCTAACCATGGCAATTCATGAAATAGGTTATAATTAGTCTATATGATTTATCTAAATTGATGTAGGTTATTATTTCTAACTCAAAATTAAGTGAAGATTATGTGGATTGGATTTTTGTGTGGGTACTCATGTTATTTCCTGAAAAAAAAAAAGTCTAAATGTAGAACCTTTCTTCTCCAATGAGGCTTTTGTTCGGGGTTCCACATATGAAACGATGGTCTGCTGTCTATCAAGATGTAAGCGTCCGCCCCCATCACCCCTTTCACTGCCGCAGCTGGCCGCCTGGCTGGCAACCGTATGCTCACTGCAATCTGTGTTGAAGTGGCCGAGGGAGCTACACCTTTAATATTACACCCGGCCTACAAAACGCTTATGACGCTCATCACCAAAGAACAAAAGTAGTACGAGGTAAGATAGATCCATTGTAATATGCGATGCATAATAGAATACATCTAATTTACATGTAATTCCAGTGTAGTGTACGATTATCTCGAGACGCGATGGTTAACTGCGCGGTCTATTTCGAACAGAGGCATGTTTGCGGAAGTGGTAGCGCCATTCACGTTAGCGCTTCTTGTTAATTGACCATTGAGCTACCTACATGTGCTCCTTGAAGTATGGATTATTTATTTTCAAATTACGTACACTAAATCTACTTAACATTGCTGGAGTAGCTTTGTATGAATAAACCGGCAGATAAAATGACGAAAGCTGCCCAGCTAGTTGAGAAAATCAAAATGGCTTCCATCTTTGTCGTTCCATACAACCTAGCTAGCTAGCTAGATGGAGCACTTGTGCTTTCACATATTTCAACATACGAGACCATAGAATATGATCTAATGGTGTAAAATGACAATTTAAATATTCCTAGAATAATACTGGTGTTTGTCACACTATGTAATTCTGATTTCTTCAGATAGAGGAGCCATGTTTTGTTGCTTGTTTCACACTACAGTAGCTAGCTAGCTAGCTAGCTATCTTTTTTTCTCCGGTAGCATAGCCTAGTTATTGTCCACGTCAGGGCAGTGGGGGAGGGGAAGTGTGCCGAGCTAGGGTGGAGCCTATATGAAGAGAATGCATGGGCCAGAGTAGAGGTGGAACAAATGCTGATGAAACCCTTGCTCGTCAATCGCATGAAGTCCGATGCTGTTACGGGAATAGCCCAAGACCTAAATCTCATTGTTATTTAATGTGGTCAGATCTAAATCTCATTGTTATTTAATGTGGTCAGTTATGGTTGTGCGCTAAAATTATCTGAACAACTGGCTTATTGTATAAAGCATATCTAGGACATCAATGTCTGGTCTTGGATTACATTATTTATGCCCCCACTGGTCTTGTTCTTTTTTTTTGCAATATTTTGTTTTTATTATCATCATTATTTAGTCCTTTAGATAACTGAATGCTGTTCAGATAATCAGTGTTGGTTGTAGCTTGAAGCAGAGGTTAAGTCTAGTCACTGTAGCCTAGGACTTGGTTTTAGTTTAACTCTGAATGTATGTCAGCTTGCACTCTGGTCTCTGTCTCTACAGTGCTGGGATGACACTCATGGTTCAGGTAGGCAAAGCACCCTGTGCTCATCCTAACCCTCTCAGAATATATGCTTAACATGTGGCCTGATGGGTTAGAGCTATTGTGTGTTTGTGTGTGATATTAGCAAAGATCAGGCAAATAATTTCCATTATGTTAAGTCATTACTCTTAACATAAAAATTACTTTGTATTTTGTTTGCGGTTAATTGACCTGTTGGATTTTTACATCTAATGTAATTTTACATGTATTTAAAATGCCTGATCTTCTAAATGTGCTCCATTAATGTTATTTAGCTATAATCATGTAGTTTCTCCACTTCATAGTCACCCACCATTTTATTTTATTTAAATAGGTAATGGAGAATCCCCTCACTTTACAGTTACACGCACTCACAGTCTATCATGAACTGATGCTGGACGATGAGTTTTGCCATGTTGGTTGGTGTCGTGTCTTTTCCCTGTTCTGGTTGCATGTATGTCATTCTAAAGCTCCTGTGGTCCTGGCAGACTAAAGCCATGGAGAGATGGAGACTCGGCATGTGTTTGTCCACACTTATTCCAGCTATCACTTTCCTCAGTGATTCCTGGATCCTGTGCATTTTTAGTCTGGAGTTGCGCTGTCTGTATGCATCGTGCACACTTGAAGGAAGCTTAGCATTTATATCTTTATGGGATTTTTAGTTAATCGTGAAGGTTGTTTCCAGTTTGACATCGTTTGTTAAATTGAGAACGGAGGTACTAGACCTTGGACTTACTTGGTTTTTATTAACCTGCAAAGTAGATGAAGCTATGGAGAAAACACTCACAAGGTTTAGTGTGCAAAGGCATTCAATACAGTGTCTGTCCCTAGACAGTGGATATGTGCATAGTGTGAAGGCTGAACATTTGTAGTGTATATTTAATTTTCCTGTGGCCTCTTCGGAATTCCAGTGGATGAGTATGTAAATATGGCTTTTTTTGTTTGTATGTTGTTTTTGTTTTTTTGGTTAAACCCATAAGTATCCTATTAATTATCAAACTCAGGTTAGTCATGCAAGGTATTTTAGATTGTGGTTTATAGTTGCACTATTTATAAGGGTGGATAACAATAACCACCATATTCACTATTAAGAATCTCATTAGATGTCTGTCCATTGTGGGATTATTGTAGCATTTAGACAACCAGTGGATAATTATTCGTAACCATTTAGTCAAATGACCACCTAACCACTACTTCCCTGTGTGTGGGTGTTGATGTAGTGTCCTGTGAAAATTAAGTCACCCATAGAAACTGAATGGAATGGTTGTTTCATAGTCAGTAATGTTGTCTAAATGTTACATTTACCCAGACGAATGGTACAAATAAAACAACAATAAGTCTGTGCATTTGCTGAGTTTCAGGGTTACATTAAAAGTGGTAATTAAACCTTTTAACACTTAATTCCATCAGTTTCGCCTTGTTAACTCCAAAGCCTGATATTTGGAGTGCAATTTCTATATCACGAATGCAGCATTGTGTTAAACTAAAAGCTTAATAGCTACTTATTCTAACTACCATTATATGCTGTCATTGTAAAGAGAACACTTTATTGATCCCAGAAGCAAACTGCATATTGTAAATGTATAGCAATTGACATTTTGATTTGGTTTGATTAGACTTGAATATTGGTGTTTGTGCTAACCAGTGTTTTAAATTTTGATCTTCTGCAGGGTAGACATGTTCTCCAAAGGCACCAAGCGCAAGTTTTCCGATGATGGCGATGAGATGTCGGATGAAAGCCTGAGTGGTGCCACTGTGTCGTCGTCATACAACCTGCAGCGCCAGTCACTACTGGATATGTCTCTTATCAAGCTACAGCTGTGTCACATGCTGGTGGAGCCCAACCTGTGTCGCTCTGTCCTCATCGCCAACACGGTGCGGCAGATCCAGGAGGAGATGACCCACGATGGCAGCTGGCAGGCAGTTACAGAGGCCTTCTGCGGCGGCAGCCAAAGCCCCTCCGAACGCCTGGTGGCCACGGAGGTCCTTTGCCGGTCCCGCGAGCAAGATGCTGAACCCAAACTTTTCTCAGTTATCAGCTATGAAGGATGTCGTGAGGAGGAGGTGGTGGCAGATGAAACGCTGTGTTCTGTTTCAGTCAGTGATGCTGCTTCCAACGTGTGTCTGTCAGAGAGTGTCAGCCACTGCTGGGAGACAGGTGAGCTTAGAGTGGTGGAGAGCGACGAAGAGACCAGTGAGGGCTCCAGGCTAGGCCCAGGAGATGATGACGATGATGATGAAGTTGATGAAGAGGAAGAGAGTTCCAGAGGGGATTCAAAGACCATGGGGCAGGTTTTTGGTACCTTTGAAATAAAGAATGGTGCCCCAGGTCCAGACTCTGCTCTGGAGGAGTTGTTTTCAGATGTGGATGCCTCCTACTATGACCTTGATACCATGCTCACAGGAATTCAGAGTGCCCCTAAGATGGGCCCCTATGACCTGCTGGACAGTTTGGCACCCTCTCATGGGCCCCCTTCTTTAGGCTCGCCCTCAAACTGTCGCTCTGATCTCAATGAACTGGACCACATCATGGAGATCATTGTTGGTTCTTAGGAGTCTATTCAGAGACTTGTATGCTTCTCTTAACATTACTGGCTTTTCTGTCCCTTATGGGAAGCAAGTTAAATCTGCAATCCTTTCAGGGAAAGGAGTCTGTGTCTTGTAAAGGATGGCCTTGATTTTATGAGCTGACCATAGTTATATTATTTGCATACCCTTTGTATGTTTTTAATGTTTTCTTTCTGTATTTGTGTGTCCAGACATGTTTTTTATTTATTTCTTAAAGTCATTAACACTACATTGGTGGAGAGCAGAACAAGATGTATACAAAAATGTAAAAGATATTTTCATAAAAAGATGAAATTGTCTAAAATATGTATATAAATATATATATTTTTTACAATAGATACTGCTTGTTAACTGTTACTGTAGACTCTTAGTTTAAGGTTTTTTTGTTTTGTTTTGTTTTTTAATGGACACATCAGATATCTATGTCTATGTTCATTTTTTTTTTGTGGTCTTCCACTTTCTGAAATGGTTGAAGGTTAAGAGCTTTTACTCTTTTCAGGATTCAGAAATGGCAGTAATGGATACAGTGATGCATGGTTTATTTCTGTAGTACTTTTAGGTGCATTTTGGCACCTAGCATTTTCCCCTCAATCTTGGCAATAGGCTGTCAATCAGCTCGGCTATGACTTTTGTTTTTCTATTAGAAGTCAAAGTGTTCTTATATTTGTCTTACCAACAAATGAAGAATAATGGGCCCAGCCCATTCTATATTATGACTTTTAATTTATTTTATTTATTTGCTGCAGATTTACATGTTGAGTATTGGCTTTGGTCAAACTCAGGGCAGAAGATGCTTTTCAACTCAATCAGACTCAAAGGGCCTGATTCTCCCACACTTCTATCAAAATTATGAGCATTTGGAAAACCAGTGATATGACTTATGACTGGCTAATTTTATGGGGAATGCACCAGTCAGTAGTTTAATTACTGGTTTTGAGTGGTTTTACAAAAGGCTTTAATAAATAAAACTGGGTTTGCGTCATCTGGGCTGCGTTTAGACATGCAACAAAGCTTTTTACATGTGTGGACAAATGTGATGGCCATCTGATCTTCAGAGACTAAAAACCATAAATGAATAGTATAAAATCAATTTTCAGTTCCTTTCTTTTACACCATCCTTATATACAGACTTAAGAGCTGTAATAAATGACTTTCTGTTGGTGTGTTTGGACCTGTATCTGATCAGGTACATGATGAAAACAAATCTGAGGTGCAATCTGCTGTCTAAACATAGCCTTTCCAGCCCTTCGTAATGAGCTACACTGTTTCTCTGATCCTATGCATTGAGTGTTGCAATACACTTCCTATGCACAAAGTGTTCCAGCACATTTTAAAATACAGTATTGAATTTGTATTTTCAGTGAGAAAGAAGACACGGTTTATGTTTAACAATGTCTTCTCGTTACAGAAATTGTTTGGTCATGTCTGAAAATATTTCTTGCATTAAAAGAATAGATTTGTGCAAGCAGTACATTAAATCTGAGGGAAACTCTTTGCCCTCTACATCACAGTTTCATTTTTAATTATGATCTAGAGTAGAGTATAAACATTTTATATGTGCATTGTAGCATTTTTATAACATTTTTAATAAAAGGTACAATAAAAAAAATCATTGTTCTTATTTATTGCTTACATGTGCACTTGTAAAAATTATTCAGAGGTAAGTTAGAGGTGTGGTCGTTCATGTTATTTTAGAACTACCTTATTTATGTAATAATCCCCATATGTCTGTAATGTTCACAAACTGTATATAACTATTTACTATGTTGATGTTGAGGGATAAAATCAATGATTTTCAGAAAAAAATACTCGGCAATAATTGGGTGAAGTTAAAAACGCTATAGTTGCTGTATAGCCTCATATTCACCATTTAACTTTACTCCATGTATTTTGAGTATATTTGCGTTTTATGTAAAAGTACAGTAAAACAAGTATTTTATTACGCAGTCTTTGAGTTACGTTTTTGCAAATATTGTACTTCATGACGGAATTATCAGCATAGCTTTCTAACTAGAACGGTGAAAAATTCCAAAACTGGCCTGACGCTATGGAAAAGAATGAATGGGATTAAATCAGGTCAGTGTACGCAGAAATCTGACGCTCTAACTGCCTGCATACATGTACGCTGCTGGAAGGAAAGCGGAGTGAAAATTAAATCAAATAGTAGCCAAATGCTGCAGTACTCACAGAATACCTGATTACATATCAGCAAGCAGCAAGTAAACGTGATAATTTGCTGTCCGGTACGGAATGCAGTGGAAGGCGGCGTCTTGAATGATCTGTGGTGAAATGCAGCAAAAATGTTTTACTGTCTCTCAGCGATTGTTTGACGTCATACTTAGCGAAGAATCATCGCGTCACTGTTTAAATCCCCAACACGGACAACAAAAAAAGAGGGAAGAACATTCATGGCTGTTTAATTTATTCTTTATATTATGTTGTGTTGTGTTCATATACAAAATACAACTAAAAGCAACTCATATAAACCACATTTACCATACGAATTTTTATTTTCATTCTATGAAAGATAGTTTTATTCTCTATATGCCATGGTCCACTAAAACCGTTATCAAATCATACTGACGTTGGACAAAGACAGTTGTGCGGAAAACAACAAAGTACGCAACGTCTCTTGCAATATATGCTCTATTTTACAGTAATTCAGGTAGTCACGTTTTCGGTCTTGCTGGCACAGAAAAGGAGCAAATGAGTCGTGAGTGGGGAGAAAAGGGCTCCGCCAATTATATGCAGTTACTAGGCGGGCCTGAGTTTTCATTGGGCCAATCAATGCGCTCCCACCTGACTACAGTCAATCAGCTGAGTTCTTTTCCTGTAGCCTCTTCACTATACCAATAGGTTGTCTGCGATACTGATGGGGTTGACGACAGTTTTGTGAAGAATGTTTAAAGTCTGTATTAGAAGTCAGATATACAATTTAACAAGCAAACTAAGCTACCCGGGCATCTTTTTAATAAGCCGAGATAATGTATGGATTGTTCGAAGACTTCAGGCAATTTAGTTATACTTTTACCTAGTTAGTTAGCTAGCTAGCTAGAGATCATATTTTGTAGCTAGCTAGCAAAGCTATCCAGTGTGGTAAAACTACCTGAACTGGTTAGCTAGGCTAGTTAGCTTGCTAGCTGATTCATTGCGTATCCGGTACCCTCGGTGAATAGCGGCACGTTTAGGCTTTTTCGGACTTTGTTTCGTTGGTGTTACTCATCTAGCTAGTTAGCTGTTGACCGTGAATTTAGCTAAACATTATGGTATGGGTCAGAGGGATGTTATACCATTGGAGACATCCATGAAAAGAAGAAAAGGAATTCATCCTGCCTCTATGTGTCGACTGGACGTGGATTCTGCTGTAACTGTATTGAAGAAGGAAGTTGAATCCGGCGAAGGAGATGCCCTTTCCTCGTCAAGGTATCTTAAAGAAGAACAGCAACATAAACTCTTATAAAGCTAGCTAGCAAAAGTTACTAAATTTAATTAGTCTGTAGTTAACGTTCGTGACGCTGTCATAGAGAAGACTGTAAGCTTTTAGATTAAGGTTTCTGTCCCGCGTATATAGCTAACTGTGAAGCTAGCTAGCTAGCCTGGTAGCTAATATAGCTAGGTAGCTAACTAAAGCTAGCTAGCAATGGACTCGATCGTGCTTCTCACTTGTCGAAAACTTGGCTGTTTGCTAGCTATCGGGATAGACAACATGAACCAGCCACCTATATAGTTTGAGTCCACTTGAGAATTATGTAATTGGAATATGTGGGATATAGCGCTAAAACGCAGCGGTTTTGTGACCACTTTTAATTATAAAAACTGTCGATCTGTTGCGTAACATGATCGATCCGACCACCTCCGGTAGCTAATGATGATTCTAAACGTGACTAGCACTTTTTCTTTCGTGTCTCCTTAAAATTACACATAGGAAACTTGATTGCAGAAATGGGCCAACTTTTCACTTTGTATGACTTTATAAGTAGGTACATAGCTAGCCACAAGTAAATTTTGATGAAGCTGTTCTTCACGTGTAACTTTCCCTGAGATTTCCAAGAGCGTTTATTCACTGTTGAAGCGAAGCTAGCGTGTTTGTAATCTAATTAGCTAGCTCACTAATGTCGAAGCTTTTGAAAGGCGGTAATTTTTAGAGTTCACCTCTTATTTTAAACATG
Organism: Sternarchorhynchus goeldii; assembly: GCA_028565775.1. NCBI lineage: Eukaryota > Metazoa > Chordata > Actinopteri > Gymnotiformes > Apteronotidae > Sternarchorhynchus > Sternarchorhynchus goeldii. The sequence continues at coordinate 21,047,024 of JAOXYF010000018.1, read as the reverse complement.
CTTAAAATAAACATTACTTAATACAAATAGGTGGCGCTTTAAAGGTTTCTTGAACAGTGGGTTCAAAACACTGACCGTGATGGATTTGTTTTCCCTCATATTTTACTGCTGCTTAAATATTACAGTACTTCCAGGACTGCAGTCAGTACAGTGCGCCGCAGAGGCCCAGTGTATGGAAGCACACACATCCGATGGTGTATTAGAGAAGATTATGAAGTGATGAGATTTTTAAAGTTTACTTTTATGCATCAGCTGTATTTTGGAGTTTCAAAAACCATGTATTTCTGAAGCTCTGGTTTTCAAAGCCTTGCACTGGTTTAAGCAGTTGACTAAACCTACCTCACAGCTGTGAGTCAGTTTCTTAGTGTGTTTGTCGTTTACCATATTAAGACATTCCGTTTGACTAGCCTGCTTGCCTATTGGCTAGTTATTCAGGATTTGCTAGACTGGTCTCCACCCACTCTTTTCCTCCCACTCAGTCTATCCCCAGCACTATTTCTTCTGGTTCCTTTCCTTCTATCCTGCGTCACAACAGTTTAATTTCGATTAGGTTCATGCTTACTTATGTCTGTTGTAATGTACATATTAGGTATTATGTACATTTTAGCATCTTTTTTCCTCTTTTGATTCAGCCTTTTGGAACTTTTCTGTGCTTGAATGATCTCTTGCAAATTTCCTTCGTAACGTTTTTGTGTTCTCTGGATCACTCTTCTTGCTTTTCCTCCTTCTGTTCTCAGGAATGGGGAGATACTTTCTATGCTCTGGAGATCTGAGAGAGGACACTTAAGGGAAAGTCCATATGTTGAGTGATGACCTGCATTACACTTTTGTGCACATAAGCCAAGTTTTTGTTTTCATTTTTAATGTAGAGAATTAAGACCTGTTAATGTGGAGTAAATTATTGGGGGGGGAAACAGGCTGGGAAATAGCTGGAATGTGACAATGAAGGCTGTTCCATGATGTGAAATGGTGATATTCACATCTGGACCTCAAAACTAAATCCTCTTGGGTTAAAAGAGCATAGAAAATGTTCCTTTTTTACTTGAAGTTAAGCTAGTTAATTGTGGGAAGTACACTGTTCACTTGAGTATCCTGCTGAAACTAGCTTGCCCATGTATTATTAGTTCTTCTATAAACCACAGATAAAGAGCGTTTGCTGCTAAATTGTTATTGATTATTGTTATAATTCATCAGTGAGGATACTGAGTAAATGAAATGGGCTTTCTTGCATACCATTGCTAGATCACATGAATTGTTGGTTGTATGTTCTTTTTAAGATTGGTAATCATTTAATAAGATTAGTATCATTTAATAGCTATAGGAAAAAAGCATTTCTGGCTCAACTTAAAAGGGTTAAACTAAGGAGTGTTTGTCCAAATAGTTGCCCAACCACCTATTACCTAATTTTAAGAAATGTCTTGATCAGTTTGCTCATTTTTATTGGTCATCAAGTATGAATCCAAGAAATGAACGTGCACATGCACATGAACCAGTGCTGTACTGCGCATACTCAACGCATAGACCCCCCCTCCCCCCAGCTTTCATTATGTTTGATTGTTCTGTTGGTCGTTGCATTTTTTTTATATATATAAAGGGGTGGGGGGGTTTGCATGCCACTCAAGCCTTAGCCTCTTGTCCATTGCTGTTGCCATGGTAAGCAGGCCAGAGAGACCAATCTAATGACGGAGCCCCAATTTAAATCACGCTTTCACAGTGGTTAACATGGGGAAGCAAACAAGCCTCATCTGCACTTGGCTTATCACAAATATACCCAGGTTTATTCAACCAAAGGCAAAAACAATTGGGATTTATGGCATAAGATATAACTGGCAAAGCTTGATTATCTTCATAAAGCTCTATATGTAAAAACACAATTATTTCATGTAGTTTTGTGTGGCTTTTGTTGTTCGAGGGGGCACTGTAAAAGCTGTTGGGATATTTAAAACTAATATGCCATTTTTCAGGAGACTTGTTCAGTGCTCTCCTGTTCCATTTATAGCTTGCTGTTGCTAACAGAGTTGAGCTGCAGTATTGTGCAGCTCCTTCAAGTTTCCGCTCTGTTCCTCTTGGAATTCAGCTTTGCCCTTTCCAAACCTTGTGACATCTTTGTTGGGTGGGAGAGCGCACACATCAGAAAGGGCATGAGTCGGACGCGCTCTGCTGGTGTGGATGGTTATATAATCGCTAACCGTGATATGACACAGTTGCGAGCTGCTAAATGCGTGTCCCCAGACAAATATTCAGACGTTCTGATTAAATAAATGCACTAGTCTCACATTGGAACAGTTACACTAGTTTTCATTAGAACAGAGTGCAGAAATATTTTCATGATGCCCATCATGTGGCCGTTCGGGGGAAATGGCTTGGATGATTCGACCTGTGGGGTGAACAGAAATGTCCCAAGCTCTGCTTAAATCTGCGTCATCGAGCTAATATTCTGTCTTTTAACACCATCACATAGCGCATAAGAGGTGAAATGGATCCGTCTCTGTGCTGAACACAAAGGAAGGACTCCTCTGGGCTCCTGTGGCTTCCTCTGCTCTCTGCAGTAAAAAGGAGCAGTCTGCGGCCAGAGCTGTGGGGGGATGTCTTCCTGCATGCAACAGCATGATGGATGGATGGAGGAGGCTGAACCACCCACGCTACAGCAAGTGCACAGAGCGATGGACAGCCTCTACCATTTGCACCCCCTCTATACATGATCTCTGTAGGCAACGAGGCAAAATGACTGGGTGATCGTGCAGCTACTGTTGTAATATTGAATAAATAAACCTATTATTATTGTTGTTTGTGCATTGTCTTTTGTTTTTTTGAGCTAGGTTGTTTTTGGTCTTCGGCAGCATTCAAAGCAGTAATGCTTTACTCTCAGCAAAGCTTCGATTGTACGCTGATCTCGGGAAACGTGTTCTAGAGCAGTTCTGATCAAAGAAGTGGATGGGTCGCATGTTGATGTATAAACATTTACATGTCGTGCACAGTTGCATTGAATATCCCCTTCTGTGATTAGAAAGCCCTGTCTGTGGTTGTTCTCTCTATCTCTCTCTCGCCTACTGCAGTCATGATCATGCAGGCACACCTCCACTATTCACTTTGATGCAGGGGGAGGAGCAGGTGTCTTGTATGACTAGTGATTCCTACTGTTTGCTTGTCATGTATTGGGTATGGTTGGAGATCACTTGAGCTTTTATTAGTGATTTAGAATAACATGCTTTAAATTAGACTGAAGTTCATGAATCTGAGTATGTGGTTTCTTTTGTTCCGATTGCATGTGCTCTAATGGAGTCCAACATCTTATGGTCAGATGAGTACATATGTTTTTGTCCTACCCTCCACTAAATCCTTGATGAGCCAGTACTCATGAAACATTAGAAGCAATTATAACCCTAAAAGCTTTAAAGCCTAAAACATCTGAAGTAGTTTTACAGCTGCCTGTGGTGAAAGACTCTGAGTTTACTGATGGAGAGCAGGCCTAATTCTGTACAATTTTACATGTTACTGTAGGCAACATTTGTCTCTGTGGTGTAGTATTCAACACATTCCTCTCTCTTCCACTGCAGGTATGTGTTGGGCCGTGGGGTGAAGCGTAAGGTCAGTGACTGTGAGGACCCTACTCAGGGTCTGCCATACCCCCAACAGAGGCAGCTGGTGTTGGACCTATGCCTCGACAAACTGCAGAGCTGCCAGCAGCGTGCTGAACCTAGTCTTCACCGCTCGGTGCTGTTGGCCAACACCCTCCGGCAGATCCAGCAGGAGATGAGACTTGAGGGGGGACCCTGCCTGCCCCCAGCTCCATCTGCCCCTTCACTTCTTCACGCACCCACCCCACGCCACCTCCCCGAGCTACCGCCGGCATCCTTAGACTTTCCCCCACTTCTAACAAGAGAACTGTCGCTCTCTTCTTTGACGACTGGTGCGGATGACGAGGCCCAGATAGACTGTGCAGTAAGCAAGCCACTTTATTCACCCACTTCAGACGAGGTCGACGTGAGGCCATCGGATTCCCTCTTCGGCTCATTCGAGATAATGAATTCCACCAGCTACCTGACAGATCTTGCGCTAGACGACATCTTCGAGGACATCGATACGTCCATGTATGACTCGTCGGACATCTCGGTTCTGGCAGTCCCTGTGCCAAGAGGCACCGGTACGGCCTCTGGGACGGGAGACGACGGCCTCAAGAACTGCTCCAGCTGTACGCCCAGCAGCCCCCTGCAGCTCTGCCTCTCTGACCTCAATGACTTGGACCACATCATGGAAATCCTTGTGCACTCTTAAACCACTCGCAACAGTTTTCTCTCAGATAGCCATCCCAATGTTTTCAAGGGGATATAAAATTTTTTTTTTTTTTTTTTTTTAAAGATTTTTTTAATTTATTTTTATACAATAAAACTGATATTTATAAGAAAAACAACTAGCATGACACACACTCACTGTAGGATGAATGCACATTATTCTGACCCGTCAGGTGGTCACGCTGAGACCGCCATCTTTCGTATTTAAGCAAACTTAAAATATGTATATGCAGGGACTTCAGGAATCAACACAGTATTACCTTTGAGACTTATTTATATTAGACTGGCACTCTGTTGTATCAACTTTGTAAAGACGAGCGAAAATGGAAAACCATACATTTGATCACGTTGGACAATATCAATTATTTGAAGTGACAAAGTACTTTTATTTTTGTGAAGTGATTCCTTGAGAATTTCTCTAGCGTTGTATTTACTATCAGTTATCTTGGTGCATCAGGATGTGCACACTCACCATTCACACTACCTCTCTAAACCCAAGAGCAAGCTCTCTCCCTGTACAGTTACAATGGAATGGAATAACTGGGACTCTTCTATAATAACAGTCTTGTATCCTCCCTTCACACTGGTTTAGCCCAAAGTGTGATTTGGGGGTGTATCCCTTTCTGTTCAGAATTTATCCTCTATTTACTTTCCTTTTTGGACCCTCGAGGGAATCTAATAATGCCTTGTCATCTGCTCCTTGTGGTCAAATTTATTTACACTATTCTTTTGTTGTTTTTATTTTTGTGGGCTATTTGAAGTGAATTTTCCCCACCCCCACCCCTGCTTTCCAAATCCATTATTGTTGGATACAGACATTGAATCTCTCATATGAACTTAGTGCCTATGATGGAGGACGAAGACTGGCAGAAGTACACACTGTGGATCAACACATGGACTTGCCTGAACCTGTTTCTCTAACCCAGTATTTCTATCTCTTCTGTGCTGACTGTGCTCTCCTTTTTCACTATTCAGTAGGATTTTTAGTCTGCTAAATAAGCCATGTCCTTATATGATGTGAACATCTGCTCCTAACCGCTGTTCAGAGATATTCAGTGATGATGCAAAAATGATGAATGAATGTGGATACGTGGCTTCTGGTCATGAGTCAGTCAGAATGGGATATTCCAAATGATCTTCTCTTCTAGTGGTTATCACACTGCATGAGGGCAGTATTGGTCTCCACAGGCTTACATATACATGTTTATGAAGGAGGTTCCTAGCTTGAGCAGAGCTGCTGAAAGTCGTCAGTCTGCACATAAAGATCTTTGTCAGGGTTTTATTTATTTTATTTTTATTTTTTGGATTGTTTGTGCATGCCAAGGAAGACTCCTGGCATATGATGGCATACTAAAAGGGAGCTGATGGGGGGCAAGCAGATGGGTGAGGGACAGATTTGGGGGGGGGGCGGTGTCAAAGCCTGAAGCTCCTGTCACGTGGAGGGTCTTGCATGTGGAAAAGGCAACATTTAAGGGTTTCACAACAGCTGGTATGTGTGTGCATGCACATTTGTGCGTGTCAATATCAAGCCCCTCCCCCAACAAGGGGCCCCAAGGGCTCCATTCTCCTCTTAGCCCAATCAGTGTTCGTTTGGGGAAGTGTTCCAAGCAGCTCAGAACGGAATATCTTCCCTGCTCAGGACTGTAACTTGGGCTGTGTTGGCAAGGCATATCTTGAAATATCTCTGTTCCTTTAAGGCTTATTCAAAAAAGCTCCCCACCACTTCAAAAGTAAACATTCAAGGGGAATAGCTTTGATTTGGCCCTTCAAACTAGTTCGTGTGCATTTTAAATTGATGGAAATTAGAGGTGGGATGGTGGAAGGCAAAGAATTGTCATTTTTCAGAATTTGTCCTTAATAAAATCTTCAGCATAAACCGCATATTGACTTTCCCATTTATCCTTAACTCAGGCTCACAAACGTCCTCTCCCACCAATTATAAGACGGAACTACAGAGAAATCTGACCCTTAATGAAGTTTACACTCAGTTTTTGAGAACATGCTTTGAGATGAGAGATGGAAAACAAAACAATAAACCAGAGACTTGTATAAATCACCCATCAGCAATTTCCAAGTGGTCTATTTTTGAAGTGCTGAGAGCTGTGTATCAAAGTGTGTATAGCTTTTAAGCTTTGTAAGCTTAATCTTTTGTTTGTTGTGAGTATATAAATATATATTTGTATATTTATTTTTTGTGGGCTTTTTTCTGGTCTCGATCAAAACTTTAGATAAATTATTGCATTTATTTAAGAGTGAATAACTGTAAAAATTGAAAAGTTTTGGTATGGAGGGTGATTTTTGTTTTGTAGCAGGATTTCTGCTTCACCTCTTCTAAGTAATAATTATATAATGTGTGTAAATAGCAAATTCAAATTATGATTTTTTTTTATGATTGAAAGTATTTGTAAAAGTATGAAACTGTGCTAATTCTATTTGATTGACTGTGGGGGGGATCCTTTTAGAGTTTCATTCAGATAATCTTCCTTGGACCAGGCAGTTAATCTGGCAGCTTCTTACACTGTATTCACACTGAAATGACTGACTGCATTGAAGTAAAAAGTGTGGTAGCCTTACTGGTTTAATGTTGTTGTTATTAGACATTTCATGTCAACAGACAATTATTTCAAGATTCTCTTCTGTCTGTTTTATTCAGTGCTATCTTCTCACTGTTCTGAACCCAACTACTTTTGCTTTTAATGTATTCGCAAAAACAGCTGCCTGATTCATCTAAACCTATTGAAATACAGATTGGGTGGTACTTACTTGGTCAATACCATTTGTAGTCATAGCACATACCTTCTACCTGTTTATTGTACATAGCTTGACTATTGAACTGCCCTTTGAAGATTCATAGTAAAGCACCGGTTGCACATTGTATTATCTTTTAAAGGAATATTAACACCATTTTAGTAAGAGTCTGTTTATTGGTGTAATCTTAACCATTGTTTTCAAAAGCATTGAATGACGAGCTTTAAACGTTATTTATATTTTTGCCATTTTTTTAGTGAGGTTGAATAAAATATCCTAATGAAATTGTAAGATGGAGAAACCTCAAATGTCACTTCTGTCCCAAGTGCAATATGAATATAAAGTGCTGTCTGACTTATTTGCAAAATGATACCTGTATGTTTAACTTTTTCAATAATGGACTGATGACTTTGCATCCTACATTGCATTGTTCTCAGGCTGTTCTCTGTAGCTTGGTTTGTAGCTTTCTGTTCTGTAAATAAAGAAGCATCAGTCATATTCTATGCAATGCTACTGTAGCAGGTCAGTATGTCAGAATAAAAACTGAAATAAGAATGTTGTCGTTGAATTTGCTGTGGTTACAAAATTTGTATCGTCCGAGTGAAAACGGTCATCGTGGATACATGTAGAGTTTGGACATTGCAACATAGATGCTTTGTAACAAAGGTAAAGCATAAAATATGATCACTTGTCTTGCTTTTCATAACACAAGACAATAGCTGAGAGAGTATAGCGGAATTTTTCAATTGCTGTGCCTTTGGTGTGGTTTGATGTCATATGGCTGTTAAGAATTGTTTACACCAATTGTTTACACTTTTCTGCATTAACAAGGCTACAATAAATGTTCAAGTAGAAAGTAGAAAATTGTTTATTTCAGTAATGATAATTCTATGTGACCAGAGCTTAGGGTTTACTACTCTCCATAAGGGTAACAGTAACTGTTACAAAGCCTAGTGTAGTAAGGCTGCTTATTGTATTTTCCATAAACTTTACCTTCAGTGGTATTAATAATTCAAGGCCCCTTAGTATCTGCTACACCTAACCCTGCAGCTAGTTCTCCATGTCTGCCCCTGTGCCACCAGACTAATTCTTAAACATATTAATCAAATTTACATTCATACATTAACATGCAGGGCTTCAAAGCAGACTAATTAGGTGCGAATGCCAGGTTTTCTCTCTATGAACACATCTCTGGGTCTGTCTTGCTACCCAGGTTTTTGGTATATGGAGGAGTGGAGAGGCACCATGTAGCTCTTCTGCAGGGCGTGACTCAGTGGTTGGTCGTGCATGATGTGAGATTACAAACAGAACAAAGTCGGGTAGAACAGTAGCGGGAACCGGCCTACTCTGTCGAAGTCTACCACCAATGCGGCAGAAAAAGCCTTCCTCACCTTTCCTTAGCAACAATATGTCCCTCCAATCAGTGTTATGCACTTTGTACATTGACATTTTAGATGTTTGCTAAGAGCTTACCCAGGCCAAAGTTTGTGTGTCTTTCTGGCATATAATTGTACTTTGCATATAAATGTCTCATCTTGGAGATAAATTGCTTTTAATTTATTTATACTTTTTGCATTTCTACTTAATCTACTGTACATCTTGACCCAATTTATTTCATAAAGATGTATGAACCATAGATGGTGTAAATGGATGCATGCCATATCACTACTGCACTAAAACTGGTCCTTCAGTATAAGAAAACTGATTTATTTATTCATATTCTTCATTATTTATACCAACTTCAAGGACAGGAGTTTATTTGATATATAGTTCATACAGATACAACTGTGCTTTAGTAAAACCATTCATTCAAAGTTGAACTAGATGAGATCATATATTTGGTGCTTACTTGTTAGTCTGCATGAAATCATTTATTTGATGCTCTGTTAGTGATTAATGACTGTTGAATAGGGAAAACATGGAAGCCTGAATGGTGAAATGTTTACTATCTTTGAGACTTCTCTTTTGGTTATAATTATCTAAACAAATTTGTCAAATCAAAAACCACTAAAATCTTTTATGATACCACATTGCAATTTATACATGTATTACAGTCTCTACAAACACAAACAATCTGAATCTGGATTGCAAGATTTTTGAATATTAGAACATTCCTTCCATGATGAGTGAAACTGACAGACACAAATAATGAGTATCTTTAAACTTTAAA
>JAOXYF010000018.1:21016781-21034305 GCA_028565775.1 Sternarchorhynchus goeldii | reverse complement strand
TATATATCAGTGATGAGCAAGGCCTTTGTTATTTGATAGATTATATCAACCACAGTCTTTCAACACCTGATGAACAGGTGCATCATCATAGCCATGTGGTTGACAACGGTGGCCAATAAATGAATGAAAGAATTAAAAATGTAACTTCTGACCAAACTACAGTTGCAATCTAACAAAATGTGAAATGTGTTTATGCTTTTACTAGAGGATGCTGGCACATTAAGATTGTTTGATGTTACCTGTTAATTAACAGTATAAGAGTGTAAAGATTTTTATTTTAAAGGATACTGGACAGAAAAAAATGGTTTACCTGCAGCTCCACCTGCTGGGCTTGCTTGTGCACCTGCAAAGATTACATTTCTGGCATGGAAAGACTTGAAATCTGTAGTTAAGTTTATTAGTTGAATTTATTCCAACCCCAATCCTTGCACATTATGTGAGAGACTATATATTTACAAGTTGCTTTGTCATAAATGTTTGCACAGTTTGCACATACACAAATGCACAAAGCCATCTACATTTTGGAAGATGTAAATAGTGTTCTGTAAAGATGCGGTTTTACATCAACTAGAGTGCAAAGTAATTTGCAAAATAAAATTCAAAGCTGAGGGAAGTTATTTATTCTTGAGTTTCCTCCATACTGGAAAATTGACAGAAAGACTTCAACCTGATTTGTCACAGCAGTGTACATCAGCAGGGCCCTACTGAAAATGAAATGACACATTTATTGGCAATAACAACTCTTCTCATGTATTTAAGAATTTACTTTGTTAGACAAAAGTCTCCCATAAATAACAAGCCAATTTTCTCCACCTTCTAGTATGCTTATTTTGTGAGCTGGATTAGCACCTACATCATCGTATGTGAATCCTCCTTTGATATGGGTAGGTAAAATAATGTAATGTTGGGTGGTTCTGTACTACAACCTCCCTTCAGAGTGTCAGTCAGAACACTCTGGACTAGGATGAAATTCAGTCACTTTAATGTTCAACACAACATATGTGCACATAGGTTCATGCTTCATAGATGTTGGAGGTTTGTGTGTCCGTGTGAAAGTGCACATGAGGTGCACATGAGGGTAGGTTGGTATACGGACATGTGTCGACCTGAGGCTATTGTGTATATGTATATTTAGGTATGTATTTACCAGAATCTGTTGGTCTATATGTGTGTAAGTGTGTGAGGTATTAGAGTCAAAGACCCACACTTTATACAATGTGAATAAGGGTGAACAGTCACAGGTTGTAGTCCCTTGTATGACCAGTAAACTGTGGTGGCCAATCTCTGATGTTGCATGCACTGCTGACCCCTTATGACACTCTTCGGGGATGGTCTTTCCAACAGGAATAATCCTTTGGCAGACATACATGGAGTCTTTATATATTTAGATATTACATGGGATCAACACTGTGGATCAATGTCACAAATCTCCATTTGCGTTGATAATGTGTTCGCAAATTTCTGAAACTACGGATGGGACATTCGAAGCTTGTATCGCTATTGTTAAGCTCACTGATTCGACACAGCGTATCGAAGCTTGTATCGCTATGGTTACGCACACTGATTCGACACAGTGTATCGAAGCTTTATCAGTGTTATCACATTACTAATCCCGTTCAAACGTCACCTGAACACTGGATGGGGGTCCTATAACTTGAAAAAGCTATTAGTGGGTGTAAAATCCCCACTAGCAAAAGTTTTTGCCACTTCCTCTGTGACATTTGGGATGCCAATATGATTGGTACAGCTTTTCCAAACAAAGAGCAGTGTTTGTAAGAGGCAGTGGAACATTTAAAAGTTGTTCGACCAACAACAGGAGTAGCATGTTTGCAATGCATGGAAATCAGTAGCAGATGATGGTCGTGTTAAGGTATTAAGCACTAAAATAGCCAAATATGTAACATATCAACGAGTTATAGTATGGAGATGCTCAAAGTTCTAATGAAGTACACAAGAAACGAGACGTGAGTCATTGCAGGTCGCAGTAGTGGGCGTTTCGAAAGCTTGCTGAATGTGTCAAAAGGACAGTGGGTGTGTTAAAAGTGGTGTGTTGGCAGGAAACAAGACTCCCTAGAGTAGTTGGGATCACGCACGTAATTTAATTTCTTAGCTCTGTAGTATCAGCTCTTAAGTCATCCTTACCGAAGGACAATCGCGGACCCAGTATTTTACCCAGCGTTGCGCTAGTAAGCAGCTAACGAACAGCTTACACAAAGTTCTTACAATGACACATTTAATATTGTATTTTATTATTGAGTTTAAATTTTAGGAGACTGTCCTCCTATCTGCACTGTACCAGTTCACAAGTCGCCATCCCCTTTGACATTGTAAGCTATCGACCAGCTCTACCGTATTAGCTGGTATGCTACTGACAAACCAGCCGAGCTGGTCCAACTAGGTAGCACTCTTTTCCAGTTTAGATGTTGCACAATTGCATATTTTAATTTTCTAATTTGTTTCAAAACACAGTAACAGCATTGAAATACTGTATGAAGTTATGTTCCACATGTTAAATAAAGCTTTAATACTTTATCGTACGGATGTAAAAATGTACAATTCTGCCGTGGAGTAGGAATTTAAATAGGTAAAGTCGGAATAATTTGTCTCTCGCTGTATACTGACAGCATTTTTGGCCAACTAGGAGTAACAAGCCCACTCTAACGTATATATTACATTTTGTCACGCCTACATCTCCAGCAACACGGATTGTGAATCATTTTCACTTGCTGTTGTGCAAATGGAAAAGACAGCCGGTAGAAATGACAGGCAATTAGAAAGATAACCCCCTAAGGTGGTGACCACAGACCATTTCTTTCTTCTCATCCTTTCTGACTGATGATTTGGTCACTTTTGCATTTTGTCAGTGCTCTCACCCCTAGAGGTAGCATGAGGCGGTGTCTACAACCCACAGAAGTTGCTCAGGTAGTGCAGCTTATCCAGGATGGCACATCAGTGCGATCTGTGGCAAAAAGATTTGCTGTGTCTGTCAGCACCGTGTCCAGAATATGGACAGTACACCAGGAGACGTGAAGGGGGCCGTAGGAGGACAACAATCCAGCAGCAGGACCGCTACCTCTTCCTTTGTGCAGGGAGGAACAGGAGGAGCAGTGCCAGAGCTGTGCAAAATGACCTCCAGAGGTATCCTGACTGCTATTAGATGCCATGATGAGATCCTCAGACCCATTGTGAAACCATATGCTGGTGCAGTGGGCTCTGGGTTTCTTCTGATACATGACAATGCTAGGCCTTGTGTGGCTGAAGTGTGTCAGCAGTTCCTGCATGATGAAGGCATTGATGCTATGGACTGACTTGCCTGTTCCACAGACTTGAATCCAGCCGAGCATATCTCGTTCTATCCACCAACGTCACGTTGCACCACAGACTGTCCAGGAGTTGACTGATGCTTTAATCCAGGTCTGGGAGGAGATCCCTCATGAGAACATCCACTGCCTCATCAGGAGCATGCCCAGGAATTGTAGGGAGGTCATACAGGCATGTGGAGGTCATACAGACATGTGTAACTTGTCTTGAGGAATTTCCACTGAAGTTGGATTAGCCTGCAATTAGATTTTCCATTTTCCAGAGAGCGAGATTTAAAAATTGTAATGAAGTACAAGTCAGGCCCTGCACAAGGTTTCCAAAGAGACGGGATGATTAGGACAGAGGTCCTTCATCAGCTGTGCCAGGAAATATATTACATGTCGGCATTCTCTGACATGCTTGCTATGTAGCTTTAAACAGGTACATCTCTTCCATATGAATGATTTCTTCCATTTAGATTAGATTATACTGGATTGGATTCAACTTTGTCATTACACATGTATGAGTACAAGGCAACAAAATGTAGTTTAGCATCTAACCAGAAGTGCAATAAGCAGCAGGTGCAGAAGTACAATAAATACAATATATACAGAATGTAGGCAGAGGTATGGACAAGATGCAAGTGAATATATTATAGATGTTTTGTAAACCTGATATACAGAGAAAATAAAAATACCATAGACATAGGAGTATGCAGAATATACAGAAACTATTGTTTATACAATTATGTACAGTGTAATAAATAATGAAAGTGCAGTTCTATGCAATTTTATTAATGTAAATAAATAATCTAAAAGTAGATTTAGAACTTCAAGATGTGCTATTGGGTTGCCGAACAGTTATTTCTACAGAGTTCTGGTACTTTCCACACTCATCAGCATAAATACTCCGTGCCGAGAGACTTACACCAACAATCTTTCGTCGACCGTTCTCTGTAGTACCTATGCATTAAAGAACGAGTTTATTTATAGGCTTAGTTTGGTCGGAGCTGCAAATTACACCTTTCAATAAGTTGTATTTGTTAAGACTTGTAGGGCTTATTTGGGTATTCAGGCTACGTTCAGAGAGTTACGTTGTGTCCTGGTCTGTTTTTTGATAGGAAGGTTGGCTATTTCTCTTTTTCATCTCACGTACACCGTTGTTTGACGGAGATAGCCAGCCTGCTGTTCTTCTTAGTTACTCTGTCATGGCGAAGTGGGGAGAGGGGGACCCACGCTGGATTGTAGAAGAGAGGGCAGATGCGACGAACGTCAATAACTGGCATTGGTAGGTTTAAATATCTGTCAGTTTTAGCGGACACCATGGAGTTGGTCAGAGATGTAGCAAAATATCTGCAAAAAACAAATAACAGTTGAACTATGTTCTTAATCGATATATTCTCTCAGCTAAGCAAAATGCTAGTTAGCTACTTAGCTAACTGGGAGGTGCATGTCTATATGTTATCTGTTTAACTAGCTAGCCATGCGTGTATACCAGATGCCAAGGCTGTCTATAAACGCAAAGTAAACTAACAGTGCTTTTAGCGTACTTCTTTCGCTAAAACTGGCAATAGCACTAAATACCAGTATGCATTTTATATCTAAAAGTACAGTTAACTTGTCTGCTAACTGAATTTAATATCATTTAATTAATGTAAATGAAAGAAACAGTACTGTGTTGTATTATTTCTGTTGTTGTTCTATTTTACATTATGAATATACAAAAATGCGTCATTAGATTATCAGTTTGTTTTACTATATGACCTGTTTCTCCATTTCCCCCGTTTTAGTTACAGACCTTTAGTATGCTGTGTGTTCTTGAAAGGGTAATGACTATTTATAGAAACTGTCATTGGGAGACAGAAGTAGCAGATGGCTAGACGGAGTTATATTTTGTATGAGAAATATACTATGCAACACAAGATATCGGTGTCATAAAACATCCCCCAACAACGTATGTACTAAGTACGTATTAATTTTATTCTTAAAACATTTTATTTGTGTGTTTTATATTACAGGACTGAGCGTGATGTCACAAGCTGGTCACAGGACATATTGAATGAGCTTCTTCTCAGGGTTCGTGTAGAGGGTGAAGATGGAGTTTGTGAAATCACAGATGTCAGCAAGATTGAAGGAGAGGCTTCCATTAACAATCGCAAAGGGAAACTCATCTTTTTCTATGAGTGGACCATTAATGCTTCCTGGACCGGTACTGTTTTTGCAGTGTGCATTTTAAAAAAATGACTAAAAGTTGATTAGTTGTTATTGTATGTATTTACAGCAGCTTCATTTGTTTAATATTGGTTCATATTGTGCCTTTTCTTACCACTGTCTTCATGTGGGTTTTTTTTTTTGTTGTTTTTTTTTACTTTAGGAACCTCAAAAAATGGCATTAAATATAAAGGAAACATAGAGGTGCTAAACCTCTCAGATGAAAATGACATGGATGATCTGGATGTGGGTGACTACTTTTTAGCAATAGGATATTTATAAGATGCAGGAAAGATGGCTACAGCCACCTTAAAATCTTGTTTACGGGGGTTGTTTTTGTTTATGGGGTTTGCACAGATATGTATTACAGCATGTAAAGACCAGCCACCTACTCCTTTAACTGCCCTCATGAAGAAGAAGGGAGAGCGAGAAGTCAAACTTGCCCTAGCAGGCTACGTCTCACACCTGAAAAAAAGTGAGGCTGCTCAGTCTAATCCCCAATAAACATTTCTCATTGTTTAGTTCATTGGTTTTTAATGGATCTATAAACATGTTTTTTTTATTATAGAGTTCGCCCAGGGTATGATCCTACCAACAGCAGATGGTGTTAATACACAACAGCAGACACAATTAAAGGGTAAACTCAGTAAAACCCAGGTACAGTCTGATTGATTTGTTACAACATTCTGGGAAATTTGAATTTGTTATTAAAGTTACTGAGTTAAAATGTATGTACAGCATTAGGAGAATTGTTATACTGGTACAAGAAGTAGTGAAAAATCTTGTTGTACCATCTAACTATAATTGTTTTTCCGATGCTTCAGAGAAAACAGGTACTCCTTAAGCTGAGGGATATATTGATATATGCATGATTTCATTCATGCACAGATTGGCACCACCACTCCAAATAAAGCTCCCAGTTCTGGAGTAAAAATCCCCACAGTCCAGTTCAGTTTGAAAGAGACCTTCCTGACCTCACCAGAAGAGCTATACAGAGTCTTCCTCAACCAAGAGGTTATGGTCGATCTTTAAACTCTTTACAAGAAAGCATGTACAATGTGTAGGAACCTCAACATTCAAGGTTGTCAGTTCACAAGGTTGAAAGGTTTTTCTACTATTTATGTAGGTACACTGTACTCTCAATTGCTTTAATACTACATTTGATAGTAGGTTGTATTCTTAAAATGCATATGATATGTAGCTACTTCTGTTTCTTACAAGCAGTTTGTCTGGTAAAACTTAAAGTGCGGTTCATCGTTTTGTATATGAAAAATAATTTTGAGATTTTTATACTTTAGAAAGGTGAAACACAATGTTCAATTGTGTGTTGGTCTTCATCCATTGATTTTCTTTTGATGGTTTAGATGGTCCAGGCGTTCACGCATCTTGCCGCCTTGGTAGACGGGGACAGGGGAGGTAAATTCCGGCTGCTGGAGGGGAATGTGCACGGAGAGTTTGCTGAACTGGTGAGGACGATGCTCATCTAGGACTTCCACATAATCAGTGCTAGCAATTGCGATAGCAGACAACTTACTGACAGAACTTGTGAATTTTCAGGTCCAAGACCAAATGATTGAAATGAAATGGCGTTTTTCATCTTGGCCTGCAGGTAGGTCATCTCATGTATGTCCCCAAGCAATGGGTAGGGGGGGGGTCATCCTAGTGGATTGGACTTTGGGCTGTCAATTGGAAGGTTGTGGTTGTGAATTCTGGCTCTGCCAGGCAGCCACTGTTGAGCAAGGCTGTTAACCTGCTTGGCTTCAGGGATTCTGGCTAAGCGTGCACTCTGATCCCAGCTCATAAAGTAGCTGGGATATGTGAAGAAAGCATTACATTGTACTCAATATGTATAAGGACAAATTAAAGACGTTCCATCTGGCCTAGTTTTTCTTCAAGTTTATCAGTTCCAGCAGTGTTGCTGTTTTTTGATGTATTATATAATGTTTTACTGTTGGTGCTTGATTCTGAATGGTCTGCCACATAAAAATGTCCAGCCAGCAGAGTTCTTGTGATCAGAAACTGACAAGTGATGAAGGACTAGAGGATGGGTCTGTGAGTGCAGCTCTTTGTTGCCAAGCAACAATAGTTATAACTATCAGATGTTTTTAGTTGCTTGCTATTAATACCCTACACAATGTATTGAAATGATAACACACTAATCCAACAACTTGTTTGCTGTAATACGAATTCTAGCATTCCCTTAAAAAATTTCATGATAGTTTCATTATATTGTGCTACTCCAAGGATCTTTTAAAATGTACCTAATAATATGGTGTTTTCAAAAGATGTATATAATTTAATCAAGATTAAGAAACACAGAATGCTAAAGAATGTTTAGTTTATTTTTACTTTTTTGGTTAGAATTGGAAGAATGCATGTATTTTACACCTAGTATAATAGTGCTTGGTTTATCAAGCATTCTAAATCTAAATAAGGCAGTTCTTTTTTCTCTTTTACTGGTGTTTTATTGCCTAAAATGTCAGTCTTTCCCTTTATTTAAATGAATGCCCTTCTTTTCCAGGGCACTACTCAACAATTACTTTGAACTTTCATGACCGAGGAGGTGAAACAGAACTGGCCCTGAAAGCTACCGGTGTTCCCAGCAGTGAAGAGGAGAGAATGAAGGAGGGCTGGAAGAGATATTACTTTGATGCTATTAAACAGACATTTGGCTATGGAGTCCAAATCTGTTAAACCAAAACTTTACTATACATACATATATCATTTTTTTAACTGACACTTTACAGCAGTTGCTGTATGCTGGCCAACATGTCTACCTTCTCCCAGTATGGAATGTATACATTTATTACAGTGAACATTGGGATGGTGTATGAAAAAACTGCACAGTCGATTTCCAAAATCTGAGTGTATTACCAAGAACTTTTTGTATCAAAATTAACACAAGATTTTGCTCATTGTAGATTTTTTAAATTAATATGAATATCCATGTTATTGTTGCTGCTACTATTTTAGTTTTCTGTTGAAAAGTATTTTCCTGTTTGTTTAAAACAGGAAGAATAGTAAAGCAGTTCACAGCTAGTTTATTCTCCTGAGTGCTAAAAGATTGACAAAACCTTTGTTCTTGGTAGTAAACACTGATGCTTAGACCCTACTCCGCATTCATGAAAACACGAAACGGAGCTGTATTTATCTTGGCATATGCCGACATGTCACATTCTGTACACAGAAGTGTGTGGTGTGTAGCTGAGAGTGCTTCTGAACGATTGTGGTGCACAGTGCCAAAGACTGAAAAGAGGATTATTTTAAAATGAACTCATTACTTTACTCAGGAAGATACAAAATGTGAATTTGAAATATGAGAATACTGTAAAGTGTAAATGTATTTTGACAACAAACTAATATACAGAGGTAAAGAAATCAGGAGATTTGTCCTTTTTAAACTCTTCTTTGCATGGGAACTTCATATAACTGCTTTGCAATCCGTGTGATGACAGTAATGTAATGAAAGTCATGATTTTAAGTTTGCTGCTGCATCAGTGAAAAGGATTTGGTGTGTTGTGTTTTTATTAAGACCTGAAATCTGCTCCAAATTTAAGGAGCATTTGTCATATCTTACCTGTTTAATCGGTGCGTTTTTTATGCAAACACAATTTAAGGTCCTTCTGCACTTATTCAAGTTTTCTAACAGAGTCTTTATCCAGAAAGTGAGAATCAGGAGATCATGGCACATTCAATGCACCCAGTTGTGTTTACAACCCTTTATCTGTGTTGGGTTTTCACATTAATTAATGTCACGATAACGTAATGCCACAGTCTGTTTCGTTTTCCTTGACTTTAATAGACTTATAATTAAGTAATAATAAATAGGTTTAGAAAATTAGGTATCCAACAACAGTCGTAACTGATATGTTCCGAAAGTCAATAAAGCAACTCCAGTGTTCCCTACAAAAATTAGAAAAGTGTCGAAGGTTATCCGTCATTGTCTTTAAAATGTCTAGAATGTTGCCTTAATATTAATTCGCTAAACGTGACGCTACTCATCAGTAAAGATCGCCATCTACAGGCAACATTTAGCTGCTTCAGTAGTGATTTAAAGTGCACAGTGGGAAAAAAAAACAATTAAATAATATCGTTATATTAAAGGCTAGCAACAAAACGTACAGAAGACTTTTGAGTGTTAAGTTAGATGAGCGGCCTTCTCTTTGAATAAACCAACATACGACTTCAAAAAAAGAATAGGCTATAACGTATTCACAGCACTTTGTTAAAAAAAACAATAAAGATGCATATAATGCTTTTATTTGAACTAATAGCAAACCTCCGATCTTATGATGAGCAGTTAAAGAATGTTGAAACGATTCATTCTGAATATTATACGTTAAAAGTGTTTGAGCGGGGTTGATTCAATAGGACGTTTTTGCCCGGCAGAATCAGACCAGAACACTGGTTTATGAAGAGACTGTCCACTTCCTATTGGTCCCGTTATATAAAAATATAGGACAGCAGAGGGCGACCGCGAGTCATCAGTGTTTGGGTATGACGTCTAAACGTCTAAAACAGAAAAAATAAAGTTTTCAATACTTTGCTAGGATCTTTCCTTAGTTTTGGAAAGAACTGCGTATTACACTAAAATAGCAAATAAACGTATATACCTATACATTTACTTTTTTCTACAGCAAACGGATTTTGGGCAGCAAGACGCTAGCATTTTTGCTACTGAGTGCTGATTGGTGGGTGAACTTACGCTGGAGTAGCAGAAACGCTATCGCCCTACTGCCAAAAATCCGTTTGCTGTAGAAAAAGGAAATAAACAGGTAAGTTTACTTTGGTATTGTAGCGTATATATATATTTCTGCTTTCCGAGATTAATGGAAGATCCTGCCAAAGTAGTGAGAAGATATTTTATTATTTCGTTTTAAGCCATTTAGCTCCATTACAACCCATTAATTTTTGGACTCTCTCTCGCCCGCCTATACAAACAAGGAAGACATTACAGTGACAGTTCTCCTTTCTATAAATGATCTGTTCGGACCGTGTTCTGACTATTATCTCTCCGTTTAGTAAACCTAAGTTGGCTTCACAGTGTTACCGCAACAATTAACCTACACTTATTCTTTAAAGCTCCGGATAACCCAGACGTTTTCGCAAATCCCGAGTTAACAGCTAAATGTGCTTTCAGGAACAACCCCAGGTGTTTTGAAGGCGTTGCCTTTTTTTATTTACAGTAGTTGTCGTGTACGCAGCTGCTCCCTCGCACAGTTCAAGCCCCATAAATTGTATGTGTGTGAACAGTCGATTGGACAGAGGAATCTGTGAAGATCAACTATTGGCTGTTGTCTTTCTTCGCGTTTCGGGATTGGTTGATCAGGAGAATTAGGAAATGGTGTGTATGATGTCGAGGGTCAGTGGAAACGGCGTTCTGATGAAACTCGAGAACCTCTTCACAAACGAGCGATTACTATTTGTTCCTGAGTTTAGAGAAGTTAGCTAGCCACCGTTTTGAAGAAATTGCTTGGGAGGGTGACTGCCAACGTATTTGATTTTTGGTGCATTTGAACTAGGCTTAGTAGAAGCAGTCTCGGTAAAAAAAAAAGACCTGCTAACGTTATGTGTGAGCTGTAGCGTTCATATTTCGCTAATGTTTCTTAGCTAGATATCCAGCTAACTAGCTAATAGCTAGCTACCGTCTCGCTACTGCATTAGCCAGACATTTGTGATTTAGCTAGGTTAGCTAGCTAGGTATATAGTTGTCGATCATTTTCTGCTGTTTGCTGAATGTTCTGTGTATGGACTCATTGAGTCTTTAGCAATATTATGTTTTCTTAGAAGTTATTTACCCAGTTAGCTGGATTGTTTCACTAACTCATTAACTAGCTAGCTTTGTTATGCAAAGACAGACGCTTGGTGGCTACAGTTTTCTGTTTATATGGCTAGGAACTTAAGTTGGCATAGCTGAGTGATATGCTTGACCTAAGCAAATAGGTTAGCTAGTTTATTAATCGTTCACGCAGTCTGCACACGCTGGCTAAAGGGGTTTAAACGGCACCATGTATTCTTCAGAAAAAAACTGGATACTTTTAATCGTAGTGGTAGTTGTCACCTTGGAAGTGACAGCTGGTAAGTGAGAGAACATACCCAGATGGCTTTGTATTTTAAACCGATAATGCCAGTAACTTCACAATAGCCATGTTGGCGTGTCGTATCAGTTTACGATTTAATTGAGCCCATATTCATCAAAGGTGTCTTTCTAATGTCAGCAATATTCGTGTCGCTTGGGCACATTAGCTAACTTTGTTTTGATCAAGTAAAATATTGACCATGAAATTGTTTTATAGATGTGCCGCCAGAAGCCAATGATGTAACGGACGCCGATCCATCCCAGGTAATACAACAGGGTGAAAACTATTACATCTTTACATCTGTAAGTCACTGACCGTTGGTGTAAGTATGAAAAGCCCATAGGGTAATTGTATAGTACTGTTTACTACTACTTATTTAAGCTTGTGAGTAAGAGGTAAAAGTCCACATCCATGACGTATTTTAAACATGTTATTATATGCCCATGGTACTTGCCTTAATGATTGTGTAGTCTTTTAGTAAAGCTATTTGAACCTGTTATTAGTGACGTATTATTGAACATTGCAATGTGCGGTTTATTAAAGCACGCACTCTCTCTCCAGTATTTCCATGACCAGAACACAGAGGAGGATGAGGTTCCTGCGGCCTCCAGAGTAGTGGCAGGACATTCTGTTTCCCTCAGGGAA
Source organism: Sternarchorhynchus goeldii (assembly GCA_028565775.1). Classification (NCBI taxonomy): domain Eukaryota; kingdom Metazoa; phylum Chordata; class Actinopteri; order Gymnotiformes; family Apteronotidae; genus Sternarchorhynchus; species Sternarchorhynchus goeldii. Next base: position 21,022,070 of record JAOXYF010000018.1, on the reverse strand, counting down.
GCTTCTTCCACCACAGAGGAGTCCCAGCTCAAGGAGGATGTGACGGACAGGGGAGGTGAAGACGAGATTGAGGGGGTTGAAAAGGAGGACCTTCCTAGCCAACCCCCTCCTGCAAGTGCAAAGATGAAAGAAGGTGAGTAGAAATGGGGAGCAACTTATTTGGCACTCATTGGTGGCTCTTGTTTGGGTTTTGTGATTTGTTTTTTAAAGGTGGGTTAGGTCTCCACACCTGCAAGCTAGGGTTGATCCTATTCTTCTGCTCATCATTGTGTATAAGGAACTTGTGTAGGAGTCGCAGTGATATGCTGGTGAATGTTTAGTGCTAACATTTCCCACCTCCTGCAGCTTTGTAGCCCTTAGGCTGTCCTCGAAGTGCTTTTGGACTTCTGCGTCGTAAAGGAATCACAATGTTATCATTATTACTTGTTTCTTGGAACTTTTTCTATCGGCTTTGAGGACGGCACCCATTCATGCATGGCGGCGTGTGTGTGTTTTGGTTTCCGGTTGGTGTTTGTTCGAGTAACGTGTCTGTGCCTCATTGGTTTCTGCATGCTGGTGCAGTTCCTGTGGCGATAGATGGCACCGCCTCTGGGGAGCGCTGTCTCTTTCCGTTCCTCTTCCTGGGGAAGGAATACTCGGACTGTACGACCGAGGGCCGAAGGGATGGCAGGATGTGGTGCGCCACCACCTACGATTATGAGCACGATAAAAAATGGGGCTTCTGTGAAAGTGAGTTTATGTTGCGTTTTAAGCAAGTTCTAATGCTTGTTGTACCTGGCAAAACTCTTGACGCAAACTCTGTGTGCTCACTGGGTCTGGATGAGTGCATTCAGAAATCTTTTGGAGACACGGAAGACAAACATGAATTAGCAGGTCTTACAAGGATGTAAAAATAGCTGTTTGTCAGTGGTACTGTCTGCTCCGAAACACAAGAACACGACACGGAGCATGAGCACATGCTTCTTCCTTTTCTCCTCGGCAGCGGAGGAGCAGGCGGCAAAGAGGAGGCAAGCAGAAGAGGCGGAGGAGCAGTACCAGGCTACCCTCAAACTGATCAACGGCACCAGCCGAAAGAGCCAGAAGAAAGAGTGAGTGCTTGCTCAGCAAAGCTCGCCGCTCACGTGACCAGTAAACTAACGGAAGACACACGCAGGTGGTTGTGACTCCATGTTCTGACTTTTGCAGCGAAACCAAAAATTTGTGAATGCAGACCAGAGTCTGCATGTTTTAAAGGAATAAAAATCAAACAAACGGGCCTAGACAATAGAGAGAAATGCTGCAGATGGGAAAGTTTTGGTTCCCTGGTCAGTTTGTTACCGTGAGTGAAGGATGAGCTGATCTTCAAAAGACAATGTTAAATGTGACTCATTCTTGGCAACATTATTAAGCAAGATTAGTGTGTTTTTTGTTTTGGTGAATTTTAGGTGGTGCTTCTCTAAGCAGCTGACTAGCCACTCTGAACATTAAAACGATGTCCACAAAGCAGGAGAAGGCTAGAAGAGTTTTCAGGTGGTCGTTTTCTCAGATCGTACTATAATAATAATAATAAAAAAAGGCATTTTGGACTGAAGGTAAAGTTCACGTATGGAAGACCAAGAAAACGTCCTGCGAGAACTGCTCATGGGTCACCGCCACTCCACAGTCGGTTTAAAAAAAAAAAATGCGTGGCTTCAATAATAGGATTGCACACCAAATTATACAATAGACAACTTCAAAAGGTTCAAGCTGAAGGTTCTTCAATGGCTCTCACAGTCCCCTGATACCTTAATATCATAAGGTAGACCTCAAATGAGCGGTGCATGCAAAACAGCCCACCAATCTCGTGGAACTAGAAGGATTTTTTGACCCCATTTAAAAAATAAAAAAAAAAGAACCGAGAGACACTTTGCTGGCTACAAAAAGCGTTTCTAAGTTGTGATAACTTGCCCGAGTGAGTGTTACCAAGTGCTGACCGTGCAGGGTACCCAAACCTTTGCTTAGGGACTTTTCACTTTTTCATTGTTTTATTTTGTTTTGGCTTTTGTAAATGGTAAAAGATGGAAATGAAGTAATCTTGTTTACGTTTCTTTTAAATGTGTTGTGTATGCCGACACGGTTTGCTTTTTGGAAATCAGGTGATGTTTTACCTGCTTGCGGGGATGTAGGTGTTATAGGGGTGGATAATATGGTTTTGGGTCTGTCCTTCATCTTCTTTGCTTATGCCTGGGCATGTTTCCGTTTGGAAAATTCCAACGGACCTCTTCAACTTCAACGTTTCAGCTTTTATCTATTTCTTTCTAGGTTATATGAGAAACTGTTGAAGGTGGCAGGCATGGGCCATGCCAAGGCCATGGAGAAGGTGGCATATGCCATGCTGTTTGGAGACTACATGCCCCAGAATGTTCCGCAAGCCAAGGAGCTGTTTGAGAAGCTGGCACTTGAGGGCTCACCAAAAGCGCAGACGGTAACGATCTTTTCCGAAGTGACGAGACATCCTCTTTATGTCTGAAACATGGCTTGTGGCAAGCAGTGTTATATCAGGTTCTCACAGTGTTGTTCTCGCATCAGATGATGACTGTGTTGTTAAAATTGAGGTGAAGCACCAAGAACATGTGGTGAAAAAATTCTACAGATGTTTGACTGTTACGTTTTTATTGATCCTGTCCTCCATCAGGCACTTGGTTTTCTATATGCAGCAGGATTAGGGGTGAATTCCAGTCAAGCCAAGGTACACTGTCAGTGATGTTATTTATATACATTACATGTTTCTGCTGTTTCCAGGTGATGGTTTGGCTAACAGTCTCTTTGCAATGCAGGCTTTGGTCTATTACACCTTTGGAGCTCTAGGGGGAAACCTGCTCGCACATATGATTCTAGTAAGAAAGTTGTGGTTTTCCTTTCATTATGTGCTGTAAAAGACATCTCCTCCACCTGTAGTCAGAGAATGCTGAGAATATTTTTAATGAGTACAGCTCTGTTAACGCTATGAAGTCGGGTCGTGGTCGTAATGCGTTACGTATCACTTATGACTGTTGGCTATCATTTTTTGCATCGTTATTTCATTACGGAGGGCTGTGGGAGACCAGAGAGAGCAGGTCTGGGTTGTCTAAATGCATGGCCTCTCGCACCTGTGTCCAGGGCTACAGATACTGGGGAGGCGTTGGGGTGCCACAGAGCTGCGAGTCTGCCCTCACCCACTACAGGCTGGTGGCCAATCACGGTAAGGACCTTCTGAGCACCTTAAGCCCACCTCAGGATGGCTTAAACACGCTGCCAGACTCTGCCATAGCATAAAGCGCCCTGCCGGCCAGTTTGAACGCGCGCGCTTTTGTGCGGCAGTGGCCAGCGACGTGTCCCTGACGGGGGGCAGTGCGGTGCAGAGGATCCGCCTGCTGGATGAGCTGGAGAACCCTGGATCTCCTAGTGGCATGCTGGAGGAGGATCTGATCCAGTACTACCAGTTTCTGGCTGAAAAAGGGGACGTGCAGGCCCAGGTACTGGCTGTATATCACCCCTTTCTTAAGAAAAGAAAATATACCATATTTATTCTTTTATTCATTTATTCTTATTGCTCTTAAAGTAATAATTGTTTCAGATGATGTAGCCAGTTTAGAGTAATGGCATCTTCCTCCCTCCCCCACCTCCTGCTTGTTATATCGTCTCTCACACTGTTTTTATTGATGCCATATGTAAGCATAGGTGTCTGGGTAGCAAGAGTGTTTATGACGACTAATTACTGTGGTCATGTGTTCTGACCCGTTCCATTCCCAAGGTGGGTTTGGGCCAGTTGCACTTGCATGGAGGTAGAGGAGTAGAACAAAATCATCAGGTAAGAGGTGTGAAACCTTTTTTATTTTTCTTTAAATAAAATCTGTTCTGTTGTGTAGATTGTAAATTGATTGCTGTGTTGTTTTGTTTTTTTTCCCCTCTATTCCCAGCGAGCCTTTGAATATTTCAACCAAGCTGCCAACGCTGGGAACACCCATGCGATGGCTTTCCTTGGGAAGGTAACGTTACTCTCTGTGGGTTGGCAGTCATTAACGCTTCGCTTTATCATGCAGACACTGAAATGCTCCCAATCTGCCTTTTAGATGTATTCCGAGGGCAGTGAATTTTTGCCCCAGAACAATGAAACAGCCCTGGTTTACTTCAAAAAGGCCTCAGAACAAGTGAGTACCTGGAACGCTGTCTTCACCATGATGTTATCTACCCTTATGACTGTAATCTATTAAATATATTTTATTTGGTGGCAATGTTTCAGGGGAACCCAGTTGGTCAGAGTGGGCTTGGTATGGCTTACCTATATGGGAGAGGTGTTCCTGTGGTGAGTGTCTTGGTAATGTTGCTTTCTGTACTGTTTCTTCACCTGTAGAGCTTTACTCCAATGGTATTGCTTTCTTGGGCTGCAAGAGTGATCAGAATTGTTTGTGTCCTGCTCTTATATTTGATATGTTTACCTGCATTTTCCATGTAGATGTTGATGAATGTGTGTGGTGTTTTGGGGGGGCTTCCTATTGCAGAATTACGATATGGCGCTCAAGTACTTCCAGAAGGCTGCTGAACAAGGCTGGGTAGATGGACAGCTACAGCTGGGCACTATGTATTATAGTGAGTGTGTGTGTGTGCGTGCATGGGGGTCTGGCAGTGAGAGTTTGGGTCTCACTCACCTCTGTTTTGATTTCCGGTTGTTTGTTTTCCCCCCCCTGTTCTTTAGTGTTTCTTTCATGGTCTTCACCTCTTTGGAATGTTTTCATCCTTGTTCATCTTATTCGTAGAGCGAGTCTAATTGTTGCCTAGGTGATTGTGGTGCGACCACATTCTGATATGGCTGAGACACATTCAGTTGTGTCTAAGTCCATCTGCTGAGTCATTTCTTAGCAGTGGGAGTAGGAATAAGAAGCAGAGTCTGACATCCTTCTTAGGATATTTTCCTTCTCTTTCTCTCTCATATATGTGTGTCTCTCTCTCTCTCTCTCTCTCTCTCTCTCTCTCTCTCTCTCTCTCAGATGGTATCGGTGTGAAGCGTGATTATAAACAGGCCCTGAAGTTCTTTAACCTGGCATCCCAGGCAGGGCATATTCTGGCCTTCTATAACCTGGCCCAGATGCATGCCACAGGAACAGGAGTCATGCGGTCCTGTCACACGGCTGTGGAGGTAAGCCCTTACCCAAGCACTCTGCACAGCGAAGGCATAGTCTGTTTCTGTTCCTCTTTGATTTCTCAGTGACGTTACGTTCCTGTGTGTGTGTGTGTGTGTGTGTGTGTGTGTGTGTGTGTGTGTGTGTGTGTGTGTGTGTGTGTGTGTGTGTG
>JAOXYF010000018.1:20984270-20999270 GCA_028565775.1 Sternarchorhynchus goeldii | reverse complement strand
CCCTCGTCTCATCCAAGCAGATCAGTCCATGCTGGTTGCCATGGAGAGACCAAAAGTGGGGGCAGAGAAGAGAGGAGGCGAAGAGAGTGAGGAGAGCGAGGAGAGAGAGCGGGAGTCTGGGGAGCACAACGAGATCCCTGGCCGAGAGGAGGCAAGCAAGGGCGAGGAGATTCTGCACTCCATGCACTTAGATCAGGAGGGAGAGGAAGAGGACAAGCAGGCCATGCCAGAGAGAGGAGAAACCACAGAGGAACAGGAGAAACATTCAAGCCCAGAAGAGGAGGAAGGTGATGTGCTTCAACCTATAGCTAGTAAAAACACATTGATAGGGTACTTGTGTATAAGGAGCCCTAGCGTGGTTTTAGCGAGATGCTTTGAGTAATAAGAAGAACATTTTAAAGAACTGACAGTAGTTCAAGTGTCTATACCACCTCAAACCCAGGAGACTATATAATTAAAATACTTTGTGGTCTAATGATTTATCTCACCACAGTGGATAAATGCAAAATCAATAGTGGCATAATCCCAATTCTCTAAAGGTCAATGAGAGATTGTGTGTGTGTGTGTGTGTGTGTGTGTGTGTGTGTGTGTGAAAGAGAGAGACAGAGGAAGAGAGATGGCCAAAGAAAGACAGAGAGTAACAGAGAGGGAGACTGAGATTTTAAAAGTGGATGAGGTCCATTTCTAAATCACTAAACACATCAAGTCACTAGAAATGAGCTTTGTATGTATATGAGGGAGCCAAGAACAAATCATCCTGGACTCGCCTTGCTGGAACACAGTGAATAGAAAACAGAGCCCAGTGCTTTTCACCATGCAATGAATTCAAGAGTTTGCCATTTAGTTGTTAAAAAAGAGATGTGCTTTTAGGCTATGGACAAACCAATCGGTCGATCAACTGTTGGACGGCATCAACCTGTTGGAAGTTGTCGGTGACCTAGATCTAGTTTTTTTTGCGATTGTTTCGCCAACTGTGCATATTGAATCTGTTGGGGGTTGGTCGTGAGGGACAGTTTTCTGATTGGCTTAAATTTGACTCAAAACAAGATAATATAGACATACATTGTATAAGAGGGGGTTTTTTTTCTATCTACTCTAGGCTAACATTATATTTTGCTACACAGAAAACAGCTTTGTTGTGCTATATATAGAACGGGTGGAACATCTGTCATTACCTTGAGATTAGTGTATGCAATTTCATGGAAGGAAAGAATTCAAGATGTCTGCACCTTTGGAAAGCAGTAGTTTTCTTTTGAGTTATTCTCTTCTGTGCAAGCACAGAACCTACACGTGTCGACAGTCAGCCGTAGCTTATCTGGTGTGCAAGTGTGCAAATACACACAGAGTGTTGCTCACACTTGGATTTAGTTGCTCAGCATAAGTTTGGTGTGTATCTAGCCTTAAATGTAAAGCTGCAAGTGCAAGGATGTGGACACGAACATGTATGTAGGAACTGTGCAGAGGTGTTTGCACAGACTGGAGGAATTTGCTCCTATCTCTCTGGCTCAGGCTGAGGGGTGGGGCTTCAGTTGGGGGTGTCGGCCACTATCAGTCATCTGCCAGGAGATTTCATTAAACTGAGTGTGGCTTTCACTGATGTTGTGTGAATAACCTCAGGTCCTTTAGAGGAGAGGGTGGTGAGTGTAATAAAAAAATGAGAGGAGTGAGAGAGAATGAGAGAGAGAAAGTCAGACTGATGGAAAGGCAATATGAATCAAAACCACTGTCTTTTCTCAGCAGCTGAGGTGGCTGAGCCTGACGCTCCAGGTCAACATTCTGCGGCAAAGACATCTGCGGAAGTGGAGAAACAGGCCGAGCAGACGACGGCGGAGATGAGGAGAGCAGTGGAGGAATCTGGCCTGAAGCACTGGGGTCACACCCGGCAACTAGGCCACAAGAGAGCCGAAATGAGCATGAGGTCTTATGACCAGCAGGTGGCTCCACACCACTCAAAGGAGGCATCGGAGCCGGGGGAGGAGGAGGTGTGGAAGAGCCCTGAGGAGCATGATCTCCACATGATGGCACGGAGGGACCCAGAGGACCGGAGAGAAGAGGAGGGCAGCGCCAGCAAGAAGACAGAGGTACTGCTTTTTACGGTATTTCCTGGGAGGCTATAGGTTGCTAACGACGGTTCCCCTGAACTAGCACTGATGTCCGCAGTCTCAAAGTTGTTGTCTGTTCTTAATTAGTTCTGTTTAGTCAGCATCCCTGGCCTGAGCGCTGAAATAATAATCGTACTGGAATATTTTTCGCCCTCTTGCCTTCCTGTTTCTTGCAGGATGGTGAGATCGAGGGTTTGGCTGCGATCGAGTCTGAACTGGAGAGCGTGGCTCAGAAGCTGCATGAGCTACGCCGCGGCTGAACGACAGCCAATCCCGTCCACCAATCCCCATCCCACCGGCCTTCAAAAGCCAGGTCACGCCCCGCCAAGGTGAAATTCTCTTCCCCTATAGCTCCCCCCACGGCAGTGCAGGCACTCTCCACTTTGGCTGTCACTCCTGTTCTTGTCCACTCTGGTAACACAACGCTCTTCGGCGCCACCTCTGGTGAAAAAATGAAGGACATGCTCTCATTCACTATGTACCCCGGTCTCCTGCTTCAGCTTTAATTAAGTATCTTGCTTGCTTGTCAAATGCAAATATGGCTCTGAGTAAATGCTATAATAATCATAACTGATCAAACTAAAAAATTGGGGATTGAATTTATACACAAGGAAGGAATATATTGTTTTTAAGGTTCCTGTGCCTGATGGATCCTCATGCAATAATGTTTTTATCTGATGATCATAATTACATGCTATTTGGGATTTATTTAAGAAAACTAATAAACACAATGATGTTATCTGTATCAACATGGGACTCTGCAAGCAAACAGTGTAGTGCTATATGGATGAATCTATGCAGCTAACAGGTTATCTACTCAACTGTAGAATGTCAAAGTCACAGGTTAAGTCTGCAAAACATGGCCATAACATTTGGTGTCATTAAATTTTAGTATTTATTCCCTGGATCCCTGCTTTATCTCATGTAAAGGGACATAAAATGTTGATAGTGTCTCCTTTTGGACTTAGAAATCTAGCAAATACAACATATACACACACATACATACAGTGAACAGTATGTACAATCATTGCAACACAGAAGCTGAAAGGCACAAAGGTTTTTGACATACGAGAGTTATACAAGAGTGTAAAAATGACACTGAAACTGTATCATGTCATATTTACACATTAAACGTCTCAAGAGATTAAGGTGGGCAATAAATTATCTGTTCCTCCTTGTCAGCAGTGTTACAGCTAGATATATCAAACCTTCTCATTCCTGTCCTCAGGTATGTCCATCTGAACCAGTCCAGGATTTTATACACTTGAAGAAAAATTCTCTGGCCAAGGTGCAATGGAGCTGAAACAGACTCCACAGCTGAACTGATTATAATCCTAAACCTAACCTTAACCACGTCTGGACTGATTATAATCCTAAACCTAACCTTAATCACAGCTGGACTGGCTATAATCCTAATCCTTAATCCTAACCACATCTGGACTGACTATGACTCCCTGAGGACTTCTGACACAGATTAACCCAACTAATCTCTTACTAAGCAACAGTGCATGGAAGACTAGAGGTAGTAACATGTTTTACCTCATGTCGAGCATGAAACTGTTGCTCATTTTTACGACATGTATATTTAAATTCCTTCCACAGGGTGTGTACAGGGCCAAAGTGTTTCACACATTACATTCAAATCATACTCCATTACAAGGACACTGTGTTGTGATGTCCCTCCTTTCGTATGACCGGTACAATTATAACAGTGCAGCCGTGGAAAACGGGAGAGTTGTGCATGTGGCTGGACTCCCAGAATGCTGTGTGAGTGCCCCAACCCTGCAGCCCAGGACCAGGGTTCACCTAAATGCCTGTAAATTCAGCCAACGTATTCCTCAGTACAAAAAAGACCAAAGAAAAAAAAAGGTGCCCTGTTGGGTTTGCCTGCCACCAGCTGGATCATGTGCTTTTTGTTGCCTAAACATTAATCCCCTGATCAGCAGTGCAGAAATCATTTCTCATTAATTCCTAAGGCACGTTAATACAATAAAAGTCCTGTGCAAGATGCAAAATATACCAAATCAATGACATGGATATCTACTGATATCTACTGATATCTACTGATATCTGCTAATTGCTCCTTTTCAACTTCAAGACAAAAATCAGTGCATCTTTGGTCATTACCCACATGCTACAGACCGTATATTGGCACAAAGATAAATTATTCACCCTACTCAGCTGGCAGTAGAGTTTAATTGGTTTGTTAAAAGTAATAAAATAAACTAATTTGCTGGAAGTCCAAGCAGGGCTCATTGGGAGGAGCTGTCAGCCGTTAGTGTGGCCCGGCAGTGCGGCTGGTAGTTGTGGCCCATATCAGTGTTGCAGCAGGTTAGACCCTGATGGGAACCTTTCTTCTTCCCCTCACTGTCAATCACCCAGTTGCTGCCTTCATTTCCCAGATTGCCACAGGGCGTCCCACAGGCCACAGGCAAGTTCGAGGCCATGCCATTGGCTCTGAGGGGCCCACAGGGGCCTTGTAGGACAGTGGTCAGGTGAGTCAACAGGTCATCAAAGAACTCTGGGACACCTTCATAACCTAGGCAACAGATAAAACACCGTTTTTTAGAACCACTGCACTTCATTTGACTGAAATCATAACAGCAGATGAGTGGTGTCCTTGTACTGCAATTTCCTGTGCAACCTCTGTTATAGTGGCATTTAAACAGACAAATATGAGTGCCATCATGTAATAGTGCAGGAGTGGATCTTTAATAAATCAACAGACAGGAGAGAGGCAAGAGGGAGCAGACATGATGTGTTGCCTGACTACTGTGTTGTCAGGGGACCTCCTGGGTTTACCTCTGAGATAGACGGCACAATCAAGCCTTACTGCAGATACCTTGTCACCATAGCAACAAACAGAGCAGGTGGTATCAGGGTTGTTCAGTATTATGTATAAGGTAACTTGTATATCTGTATGTAGCAAGAGAAATGTGAAGTTGAATCTTTCCCCTAAAGGCTGTATCGAACGATTGACCTAAGAACAGGATGTAGTCTCAGAGAGATCTGTGGGTGTGTTCACTGATAATTAAAGTCATACGAGTCTTTAAAACAAAAACAGTTCAAATTCTGGAATAATTAAAAAAAACAACCGCAAACATGAAATGGGATATTTAGTAAATAAAACACTGGATAAGGTTCTACAGTAGTATATCCTACCATATGCAGCTCTCTCTCTGACTCCATATTGACACCCTGTGGTCTACAAGCAGAATTTGTTCAGGGACAGCTATGTGTGGAGTAACAGGAGAACTGCTGGATGTGAGCCTGTTCAGTAAGAACGTCTAAATGAAATGGTCCTTCATATCTACTGATGCTACATGTATACTGAGACCCTTGATTCATGCAATGTCTCGTTTCTCCTTCTACAAATATGGTAATTGTGTTTTTAACAATGCAAACGTCCTACCTGGGAATGCATTGATGTCGATTACGGCATGCTGGCCTGTCTGGTTGCTGATGATGATGTCGATCCCAAACAAGGACACACCGAGAGCGTGTCTCAAGCACCTGGAAATCTTCTGAATGACATCATCGCTAGGTGTCCGACACTGCCCTTCCAAGTTATCCCTCTGAATACATCCAAGATCCGCATCCAAGAAAACACAAAGCAAATCAGATGGAAGTGAAACCATGCAGAGCCATAGAGGAGCCATACTGATACTTTTACTACTACTACTATTACTATTACTACTACTACTATTACTGCTACTACTACTATACTGATACTTCTACTACCACAACTACTACTATACTGATACTTTTACTCCTACTACTATTACTATTACTACTACTACTATTACTACTACTACTACTACTACTATACTGATACTTTTACTACTACTACTATTACTATTACTACTACTACTATTACTACTACTACTATACTGATACTTTTACTACTACTACTATTACTATTACTACTACTACTATTACTACTACTACTACTACTATACTGATACTTCTACTACCACTACTACTATACTGATACTTCTACTACTTCTATACTGATACTTCTACTACCACTACTACTATACTGATATTTCTACTACTACTATTACTACTACTAATATATTGTTCAAGTGTGGTCATTCAACATTAACAAAGCAAGTCTGAAAAAGCACAGTTTATCAAAGAATTAGAGCAACAGGAGAAAAAAAGTGATGTGTTGACTCACAGAGGTCAGATCGGACGAGGACTCAGGTTTGGAAACATGATGACTGTTGAAGGATATCGCTCTTCTGTCTGAAGGGGGAAATAACGCCAGTCAACGCAAGTTTTGCCAGTTTTTAGGAAAGTAAACTAACAAAGACTTCAAAATACAGTGACTTTGCTTTTCTCATTCAGTCGTTTCTGGAGCATCAGACATTTAACAGCAAAACCTTTACTTATCAGATTATAATAAAATAATGTATGTTAACCTATTTGTTACAAATGAGATTATATTGCCAGTGGGAGGCACAAATGACTGTACTATTCTGGCATCTAAACAGAGAGGTTGCTTGCCTACTACACACCATGTGTACAAAACAAACTATTGTCCTTAAAGAGAGCCCAGTATAGGAGTTTAAATATTAACAACAGCCTGAGCTGACAGTGGGAAGAGAACGAAATGGTTTACAGATAGTAAGAGGTAATTTTCATCAAGTAGAATAGCTCAAGAAAGCCATTATCTCAAATCTCACTTTGCCCATGATTTCTGGTTCTTTTAAACAATGGAGTACTTCATAAACAACTTCATATAAAGTACCTTTATAAGGAGATGTACGTGTTCTTGCGAGATTTTAGATACTAAAACTAGTCAGAGGAGGTTATGTCCTTTTAAATCTTGTCTAAAAGCATGCATGCCATTCTATGAAAAGCTTTTATAGGACTGTACTGCAACAGAGGGACAATCCCTAATACACAGACACACATACAGACAGACACATACACACACTCACTGTCTCTCTTTTCTTTCTCCCTCACACTGTAAAACGAATCATGCTCATGGCAAACCATGTGTTCTCCTTTAAGCCTCTTTAAGAACTTCTGAGGGGTGAAGCACGGCAAAAGCTCTAATACACAAACTAAAGGTGACAGTGGCCAGGAAAAATTCTGCTCAACTGGTATTTAGACCTATGATGGATTACTTAGAGAGATCTGTAACCCAGGGGTGGCCTGACCTGTTGGTCCAGAAGGAAAGTTCCTAAGAGAGGGCCGCTCCACCACGCTGTAGGCATCTCCCACCACAAACACCTTGTAAAGCACAGCGTTGTGGTTTATGAAGCTCTGGATCACGCAGGGAGGACTGATGTCTTTTAGGTCCTCCTCACTAAAGATGATGGCCATCTACAGACATACAGCCACAGTCACAGACACATCTAGCAAGCAACATGATCAACGACACATTTTCAGGTTTGCATATTAACTAAGTTACAGCAGCAGGTCGACTATGTGACATTAGAGGTGAGTATTAGCTATAAGTAGAGAAATGCCACCCTGTCCTGAAGGCATGGGGAGCCCAGACATTATCTCCTCTAAGGTGTGGTGATGTCCTTAATCCACAACACTGAGATAACTCAACTCTGTGAGACCTTAAGGTAAAGCTGTTCAATATACACCAATAAGAATTCAGTTGTGCTTTTATGAGCCCTGTAAAATCTTTGTGTACACAATCATAAAATCCCATGACCATCAACTAACTTGCACAACCATTCCATCAGTCAAGAATAACACATTAGTAACATATTAATCTTGGACGTTCTGCATTTTGAAACACTAGAGCCCTGCTTTAGTGAGACTCCCGCTATATACAATGATTTGCCTTTAGCATGAAACCACTCAAAAAATTTCAATGTATGTTAGTGGAGGTCTAAGCTATAAACAACATCCTTGTAAATGATTCACAATTAACTATAATTCGCACTCAAGGTGGTTGTGGTTCAAAACGGCAGTATGTGTTTCTACTCGTTACTGTGAGAGTCATAGGAAAGGAAAAGCTCTTTAGATCTGACATAATACATTGTGTTCTAAGAGAGGGGACCATCTTAACTCAGAGTTTACAATAAAACGAGACTAAGTTACACAATGTTTCAGTTACATAATGCATATTTGATAACTAACAAGGAATGGAAATAAGCTACACAAGACTGTGGTGCTTCCCACATGCCTTCTTACCTCATGGGAGCTGGTGCCATGCGCCACCTGTGTTTTGCAGACTGCAGTGGAAAACGTAAATTGCATGAGCCAATCAAATGATTATTATGTCCATCACATAGATCGCTCAGATGTTTCCACTGGAATAAATGCGTAACAGCACCAGAAGAGGGCCGTTGATAGTGCGTGTGAGGAAGGGCACTTACTGAAGGGGAATGTGATGCCGTTCTTGTGGAGCTTGTCTACGGTGTCAGCACCACACTCACTGCTGAGAACCATGAACGGAGGAGAGCAGATCCGTCCATCTACTCAGCACGGGTGGATGCAGGGAGAGGACACAGTCAGCACCACCACTATCACTCCGTGAAGCTGCACCATCTCACCACGTCATGAAAGGCTTGGGGCAAATGTGCCTCGCTAACATCAGAACTGGTGGTAGAATCTTTGTTGGTGTTTAATGGCGAATCAGTTTTAAAAAATAAAATCCAGTTACTTTTTTTGCTCAATTTGGCAAAAATGGTAACTCATAATGTGCAATCAGTTACCCTGATTTATTTTTATTTGGTAAGTTTCAGTGAACCAGTTTGTTTATTGTTGTACATGCAAACATATGGAGCATTGCACACCCAACATACAGGTAAGGACAATGTCATGAGCCTTTGATCTTTTATTCTCCCAATTTCAAAATAAACAGTATCTAATATTTCTTCATTTTCATATTCATTTTGTTTTATAAGAAAACAAGCTAGAATTAATTACTGGGTTCTCTGAAGTGTTTTCTTGTGAGTTGGTTGCCTGAGAGATTTTCTCTTGGTACTAAAAGTACAGAAAACGGAAACTGTTCTAAAACCCTCAAATTGACACGTTCATTGATGAGTAGCCATACAGTACGGGAACCATATAGATTAACATGTCTTCTCATGGAAAAAGGCTTTTTCGAAAACGAAATTCAACGTGAAATGCAAGAAATGGGACGAATACAAATCACAAAACAGAGACACCACCGGAATCTTTGAAAAAGACAATATATGAATAATATTTTTAAGATTGTGTATCCCACTGGCACTGTATTGTGTTCTGTTTTAGTGTTGTTTCCTTTATATAATGAAAATTAAAAAAAAATAATTCGTACAACAGTCCCGATGATCATTCTTGTAGTCATTCTATCATTACATTAATTACCCATTTGGTTAATGACAACACTACAGAAAAGTATGTAGATAATACAGGCGAGTGAGTGCCAGAAAAAAATGCAGATTGTGAATTACAGCGGGTAATATTAGCGTTATCTCCCTTTTCCCATGATCACTTGCTGTGTTGTTTCATAAGCTAATAGCCATGGAAGTGGTTGCCTGGGGACAGAGCCCAAGAAAAGAGTCACTCCCTTGGAATTCTAAACAGAGCTCTCTCCTCTGTTCAAGACGGAGGCTGCAGCCAAGGCCGTTAAGCTCTCTGTACTTCTCAACTGGCATCTAACATCTTCAGGTCTCTGTGGTAGGGACATGCACCTCTGGCACTGTGTTCGCTGTGGTTCCCCTGACTGGCATTAAAATGTTGACAGTGCTACATTTGCGCAAGGCTGTATTTTAATGACCTAATTATGTTGTAATTATTCTTATTTGCTGTATGCAATTTACTATTTCAAAAGTGATCAGATATTGGAATAAGGTATCTAAATATGCAAATGAATTTGTATCAGTTTATGGTTTCCAAAGCATCAGTATACCTTCGCTTGGAGGTTGTACCTTTCTCTTCTCCTGAAAGACCATCACACCCCCCCCCCCCCCGAAGGAAACTGAAAAGAACGTGCAAATGGCTTAAAAGAATGAATGACTCAGCAGCTTTGGCCCATAATCCCCTGTAAGCCCCACTCATCCCAGCCCAGCAAAATAACCAAACGCTAAAACATACTGGACCATTACAGAGGAAGTGAGAAAACAAAGCAAAGGAGGACACATGGTTTGTGCGCACAGGGTTTCCAGAGAAGAGCCTTGTATACATCACTGTATAACACTGCAACTCTGACTTCCACTACATCATTTACTGGAAACTGCCAGGGAGTGAGTGTGTGTGTGTGTGTGTATATATAAATATATATATATATATATAGGCTCTACTATTATTATTATTAATTACATTTTTTTAACGAAATCCAGCTTTGACCTCAGTATTGACAATCGCACTAAATGTAAACATGATCAGACAGTTCCACTGTGATACAGACCCTTCATGCATTCCTCGAGTTTGTGGATGAGCTTGTAGGACTTGAAGCGGTCAAGCAGCGTACGAATGGCAGGAAGTGGGTCTAGTATCACAGTCTCAGGGTGGGCGTCAATGTATTCCTGCAGGGCATTCAGAAACACAGGCACACATCAGGAACGTACCCAACCGTCATTCTACATAAAAGCCATGGGCAGAACTGGGAGTTATGAACATTAAAAAAAAATATATATATATATATAAATGTTTGTACTTTATATACAGTACTGTGCAAAAGTCTTAGGCCATCATTAGATTTGTGGTTTTAGCAATATATATATCTCAGTATTTTTATTAAGATAGAACGGACACAACACACCCAATACAAACCCAAAACTGCGCTCCTCCCCTATTGTGGCAATAAGCACATCTAGAAGTCTTTTGCAGAGACTGTCCTGAGGTGTTCTGAAGTGATCTTTTGGTATATTATAACAGGATTTAAGAGACTTGAAGAGAGCCAGGTTCCTACTACAGCTCAAGTGTACTGGGAGGTCAGAAGTTGTTTTTTCTTCTGTTTTTTAATACTGCATCAAAATGTCCTGTATTTTCTGGTTGTATTCTAATAAGGAGACTGAGAAGTAATTATATATGGTCATTATACCATTGTTACATCAATAAAACAATAAACCAATTGGCTGCCTAAGACATTTGCACAGTACTGTACATAATCTGGCAATATCAAATCTATGAAACAATGAAAACTTTGAATAAATTTAAACAACAGTTTATATATAGTGATTCTACAGAGGCGCAGGTATTACACAGAGGTTCTCAAAAGATTGTCAGTATGTGCTTTTAACAACAGTTTGTAAAAAATCAAACTTCTTCCTTAAACCAAAGAATGCTATCTGAAGAACATTTTTTTTTATTCTTTTTTAAAAGCAAGGTGATGTCAAATGTCTGTCGAGAACATCATCTCTCAGTCCTTCAGCCAGATGGATGCATCTACCTGCACACTCTGCACAAGCCGCTGGGCTTCTGGGATGCTCTGGTCCGCTTCCAGGATGTGGTCGGTCAGTTTGTGGATGATGGCGTCAAGTGGGCCCTGCTCCTCCAGCGGCAAGCTGAGGTCCAGCTGGGAAGGACAACAGAGAAGCTATTCTCCAGTTCTAATCTATATTCTAATCTAATCTATACTCTAATCTATATTCTAATCTAATCTATACTCTAATCTATATTCTAAACTCCAGTTCTAATCTATATTCTATCCTCCAGGTTTAAACCTTTAGAAAAAGTCCCTTGAAAGCAGGAAGAATAGATAGATTTTTTTTAAAACAACATCCGTTAATTCAGTGTTTTCCATCACAGTCCTCGGAGACTTCCAGAAGGATCCATATCCTCGCACTGTCCCAGCTACCAACACACCAGAACCAACCATCTCGAGCACTTAGCCCTTGTTTAGATGTAGAACAGACCGTGTTTACTTTGAAGAATATCATGGAACCATAAGCCTATTTATAATGTTATTTGCACCCCTAATTATGTATTTACTCTAGCTACCTGAATCATTAAATACTTAAATATCATCACATAATATACCTTGAACATAATGTAACGTTACTCAATCTCTTAACCAAAAAAAAAACAGCTATTCAAAAATATTCTACTAGAAATAACAGTGATTTATTTTGCCATGGAATTAAAGCGGAACTACTTTTCATGATCTATGAATACATAGTTGGAGATAAAAATCCCTACATGATGCCCAAAAATAATAATGAAGAACATGTCAATTTACCAACGTTTTAAATATCAACTGTACTGGAGCACTTTTCAATAAGACAGAACCCAAGCTGAAGTGTCAAGTTCCCATATTTCAGATTAGAGAAACTTTTAAGCCCTGCCTCGAGATGTGCTTTTTGTGAAAAGGTATTTTCTAGCCACCTCTACATCATCAGAAAAATAGGGGGTTGTGAGTACAAGGTTCGTATATCTGTTTGGTCTCAGTTCCTCTGGGAATGACCCTCTGGGACATATTATTTTCTTTGGAAAAGACCACTGGGGTTTTTGGCAGAGGACAGAAGTGTATAGAAGTGGCGGGGGGAGGGGGCATGCCTGCACACATCATTATGCAAGAGGCATCCTTTGAAGAGAAGTACCAAATAAAAGTAGTCTGAGCCCAAGAGACCCACCGTATTGTGGGAGGAGGTAGTTATTGGGTACATGATTCCCAGTAGGCTGTGCTTTGAAAGCGGACGATGTCTGGAAATATTCTTACGGCTACACAAATATGTCATGGGTGACTGAAGAAAACAAGACATAGAGGGCATAGCCTAAGGACATCTGTTTGTTTATGAGACTCACGTGTGTGTCACCAGCAATGAGCATACCAGGACAGCTCACAAGAATCCAAGGGAACAAGTCTCTCTATCATGCTTCACGTCCGAGGCAGGCTGACTTGTCGGTGTCCTGAAGCAGTGTGGTGATCTTAAGACTGGCTTGAGAATTGCTCTTTAGTGTTTTGTTTTACTAGGAGCTACAGCTTTTAAAGGGAGATTACAGCTTCCAAAACATCACCAGGCTTTTATTTGTGGTAGCATTTGAAAATCCAACCCTATCCAACCCCCTAAACTTAACTAGCCAGTTCTTCCTGAAAATCAGAACCAGCGTGTGACTCTCACTGGAGGAGGAGAAACAGCTTGTCATTACAGTCGAAGTATTCATGGAAAGCTTTATAGCAAAGAGTCGCTTGAATTCTCTGAAAAGTCTTTTGAGGGTCATTCCTTTACATAATGTTGATGGGTGCTAAATGTCTATTTTGTTAATGTGCAAGGAAAGTCAGTCAGTGCTATGCAGATGTAAGTTGTCTAAAAAAGAAAGGTCTATGGAGATAAAGTCCACCTGAAAATACACAGAGAAAGTAGGCCTGCTGTTTAATAAAGGTGCGGCTGTGAAGTCATTCAGTAACGTATTTGACTTTTAATCTAGCACTAGTAACTATTAATATGCTTCTATTGACTGAAATGTCTCGAATGCAATTAAACATTTCTGTAAAAATGTTCTAAACACCTAAGGTCAGGGATTCATTGCAAACGTCTTCTATTTCAGAATATTTAAACATGTTTTCCTGAACTTAAAAGAAGTTCATTCATGTGAAACAACACATATGCCTTTCATACGTCCATCTTGTATATACTATTCTCTTCTAAACAACTTTTACAGCTTTAAGCAATGCATAACATAACTATTTCAGATCTTAAGGACAAATATTAAATACAGTAAATACAAAATCCTTACCAACTACGCAAATACAGTATAATTCTACCAAAACCTTGGCACTTGACTACAAAGGTGTACATTCATGAAGAACACAGGAACCACCCTATTGTATCCTCCTGGTAGTGTTACTGTAATTTATTGCCATTAGAATAGTGCAGAGGTTAAAAGGAATGATAAGATTGTGAAATGCGACAGCAGCCATGCATTAAAGTCAAAAATCACAAGTCACACAGCAACAAGAATCTTAAGATTTAACAAAAGATCCTGAGTATCTGTCAGATTATTATCTTAGGGGCTGTGGGGGGGGGGGATTTACGAGGGTAGCAGCTGATGTGTGGGTGTAGCAGAGAGTGAGATGGTGTATGACATGAAGTCAGTTCAAAGTCCATCTGTTGTATTCTTTTCTGACCACACCCTGCACCTCCTATTCATTACAGACTTGTCAATTCAGTATCACTCATTAAAGAATGGAGCAAAGCCTTCTGGGTATGTATGCATATGCAACTATGTGAACGTGGGAGTGCGCTGGTGATTGTGAATGTAAATGTTTGTGTGCGCGTGTGTGTGTGTATTTGGCTGAATCAGTCCCTTATCATGAACTGTCTGTCAGATAGTAAAGAGCTTTCCTGAAGGCCGCAGGACCTTGACCAAGCCTCCCTCCCCACCCTGTTTGCCTCTATACTGTAATACTAAAGAATCACACAAAAAAATCAACCTTCACATTCATTCCTCAACTCCTCCCCCACCCCACCCAAAAAAGCCAACGTTGGGACCCTGTCCTTGAAACAGTGAACCAGTCATGACCACCGTCCTCATCCATTTGTTTTGTTCTTTCGTTAATGATAACCGCTGTCACGAACACAAGCTACAGTCCTCCACTCAAAATAAACACATGACTGGGGTTTGAATCTTTGAGTATTTTACCAAGTTCTTTCTCAGTTGCTACATACATAAACATGCAAGAGTATATGTTGTTCAAATATGGATATAAAGTCTGTCACATGAACATCAAGTGACTAATGATCAGACAGACACTCATTATTCTGAGAACACACAGTATTTCGCATAATCAAACACAACCCCCACAAATGCTAATCAAAGGTAACCATTAAGACAAATCACATATCAAACACAAAATATTTTCGTGAACAGGTGTGTTTGCTATGTGACACTGAAGTAACTGTTCCATCATTGTATAAGCTATGTGAAATGATATGAAACCTACAGAGACCTCTATACAATGCACTTTCAAAGTGGTAATGCAGACTCTGATAATATA
>JAOXYF010000018.1:20959213-20984170 GCA_028565775.1 Sternarchorhynchus goeldii | reverse complement strand
TATATATAATAAAATGTGTATAGCAAAATACTTATATACACTTATATAGAGTAACTCACGTCTGAAACGTAATTCAGAGCAATGCACTTCTGAACAATTTCTTATGTCTCTCTCTAAAACAGAAAACAATATCTAGATCACTTTAAATTTATCCAATGGAAGGCCTAAAATAAAACCCCCAAAAAACCCGACAATATTAAGGTGTTGGGGATTTTAATGATTAATGTTATACTGTACTGTTAATGGCCCAGTGGTGACTGCATCACTAAATCAACTTCAATTATGGCCTCATATTTAGGTCCATGCAAAGAGGATTCATGGTTTTGAATGGAAGAGGTATCAATGAGATCAGAATGCCAAAAATATTATTCTAGCAGTACAAATGCTGGAATGAATAAGAGGACTGCAAAGACGACTCTGTTTCGTTCAACTCTGTTTCGTTCAACTCTGGAGTTCATGCGTTAAAGGACCATTTGGGACCTTGGTGAGTTACAGCGGCATGTTGTTTTAATGAAAGACACATCAAGATGTCCTGAAACCTTGATGCCTGGGCCACACTGACACAGACAGATAAGGAGCTATAACCCCTGTAATACATCACTCAAGATGGGTCATGTTTCTTACTCTAAGAGTGTGTTCATTTCTTTTACTGAAGCTCCATTCCCAAAGAGTATCTGGACATAAACATATCCATTTTAATGCAATGTTTATTGTAAAGTTTTGACTCTGACTGGGTAAAACATTCAAGGAAAGAGACTGAAGTTTATAAACAACGTAATCAGAATAAAACACACAAATGTGATCGATGTTCTAAATGTTTTGGAGCTTTTCATAAGAAGAAAGCAGCACTTGATAAGCTACTGCAAAACTCTCTACCACAGAAATACTATAAATACAGGAAACAGATGCAATAGTGCTTGCCATTACAACAAAAGGATGCAAAAAGACACCTAATCACTATGTAACTACACTCTCAGACATACCAATGCCTGAATAATATTTAGATTTGAGCTACCATCTCAGAAATACTAATGGAGTACTATTTAGCTTTGAGCTAACCTCTCAGAAATGCTGATAATTGAGTAATTTTTAGCTTTGAGCTAACCTCTCAGAAACACCAATGATTGGGTAGAACGTAGCTTTTAGGCTACCCTCTCAGAAACACTAAAGATGACATAATGTTAAGCTATTAACTACCCTCTAAAAAACACGAATAATTAGCGTAATGACAATGTAGACAGACGATCGGACAGACAGGCAGATAAATGGATGGACGGACGGACGGACGGACGGACGGACGGACGGACAGACAGACAGACAGACAGATATATAGATAGATAGTACATTTAAAACTGTGGTGGCATTTTTAAGCTTAATATGTCACACAAAGGGGCCAGCTAATGATTGGTTTCATACAGTCTTCAAATGTCTATGTAGTCACTGTGGAGAATGGAAAATTCTATTTTTGCATGGATGAGGCCTTTCTGTTGTCTCTTTCCCCTCAGTTAAAGGTCACTGTATTTTCCTATTTCTTCACAAATCTATGCAACAAAATTTGAATGTACATCTGATGGCAAATCTCCCTGGACTTTATTTATCCAATAAACTTGTGGTCTACAACACTTTAAATGGAAATTCTCTTTATCTGCTATTTCAGGACTTGTCTCAAGCAGCCTTTGATCTGCTTCTGATGAAAGTGTGGCCAGTGTCTACAACAACGCTTTTACTTACCTGCACCATCTCAATGCCTCTCTTCCTGCAAAAAGAAAAGAAAGGGAAACATTTCAGGAAATTTGGAACTTTTAAAAATGCATCTGTGAATGCATGAAATCAGAAAGGGTTTTATTTGAAAAAAAAAAAAGAATTAATATGAATTTGTAGATTATTATTCTGGATGATGGCATACGTCTTTGACATTGCCCTAGTTACTAATGATATTACTACTGAATAGAAGTGGGAAGAATTTGCACATTTGAATAACAAGACTGGTATTCAACTGAACTGCTCCTTTAAACAGAAATAGAAAGAAAAGTAGGGAAACCTGTTACTTGGCAACCTAAAAAGGGCTTTGTGACTAAGAACCCCTCTTTGGCTCAGGACTACTATCTCTCACAAATAGGAGTGAATTCTCTGCATTCTCTCTCACAGTATTTTACACACACACACACACACACACACTCATGCACATTAATACACACATGGAATGACATGCTTAATAGACCAGAGAGATAAAACTGCTGTGCAAGATTTTAATCAGATATAGTATAGATGTCTACAGCTAATTATGTAAATTAAACTCTGGCGGAAATGCAGTTTGCCAATAAGTGGCAAATAAGACCGAACATGATGCGGTGTAAATTCTCTCACAGCATTTTCAAAGCAAACAAATACTTGCTCATCAGGTTCATGCTTTACAAACCGGTTATTATTTGTTGTGTGATAAAAAAGGTGATATCATGTTAAGTTGACTCAAAACCACTCCCCTGGCTGCACACATGCTACAGGGTCATTTATACACAAACAAAACCTATTCATAACATAGCATATGTTGCCCTAATGTCCTAAGTAATTTTCTATTGTAATTGTACAGAATAATGTTCTCAACAGTTCTTTATGTCTAAATATTTGAAGAAACAAATCCTGTGATGAGCCTAAGAAAGCATGGAGTCTATAGAGATATGCAAGCAATGCTACGGCTAGGCCTCTCAAAAGCAGAGCTGCCAGTCTGGCACGCACCAGGTAACCCGTACACTTTGTCCAAGCTCTTTTTATGGCCAAAATACCACTGATGTCCATTTTGCTGTCCCATTAAGAGAGAGCAGCTTTGTAATTCAAACAAGCTTCAAGCCTAAGCTCCCTGTGCTCTGTCTCATACTATCAACATCTGTAAAGGGAACTCCATAGATAGGGATTGTTCAGATAATAATCTACAGGCAAACAACTGTCAGCAGGTAGCGTACTGTACTTTTCGGACCATGCATAAGAACACAAGACAGTAATGTGTTTGTGACTAGGACTTTCTGTAGGCCTCGTGATTGCCCACGACAAAGGCCAACGACAAAGTAATGTTGCGTTCTGATCAGCGTAAACATAGACATTTTCGCTGCAAATTGTGAACACGTAGTTTTCTTTAATCCAAATTATTGGCTCGGGTGAAATTAAATTAATCTCAACGTCATTGTGAGAACTGACGCCACAGTAGGAACATAGTAGTAAAACGTGTAATACAATTACCTAGATTCTATTAGCTAAAAGGTTGGCACGGTTATTTATTTAAATATGTTATAGTGTAAGTCAGTATTTGTACTACCGATAATCATCAGGCTGCATATGTCGTTGAATCACACCGCCGTTACAAATTCGCTGAGGTACATTTCCAGTCCCTCCCTCACGTCGTCTGACTTTTGTACGCACCTGCACATATCCACGAATGTCTGGAAATTCAACTTCTTGATCTTCTTTTCGCTGAGCCAGTATCCTACCCGTTTTCCTTTCACGAACGTCTGCATCTCTGGAATTTTAAGAAACTGATAAAAAAAGAAGTTACTGTATTAAAAGTGGGCGTTCCGCCAAGGAAGATTTTGCAGAGTTATTTACGTAAATACATTTAATAATGAATAATAATTATAATAATAACTATGACGACTTGTGAACTTTCAAGTATTCCAAAACAAGTCTGTCAGTGATAGGGAGGTATAAGCTCAAGCCTACCTTTCAAAAGCAATGCCAGAATGCCAGTGTAGGGTAGCTTGCCAAATAACTCACAGCGCTGGGCAGCTACTGCTATGTTTCTTGTATTTCTTGTAAATCTCCTCACAGATAGAAGTGCCGTCAACAGTCGTGCGTCGTCATGTAATAGTAATTTTATCTAGATTTTTGTATATCTTACAACGCCGACACTGTTCAGTGTTTAAAAAAAACATGTAGTTGACTTTTTTTCCTGAGGGAGTGTCACATTATTTTTAGGTGTCTACTAAACGAAAACCGATTTTCATAATGAATAAAATTAATCGTAATCCAAGTGATGGAGCTTTTTGGCACAAGATCCCACATCAAATAGACCTATGCTTGCCTCCCCTGGATAGCCATTGCTGCTTGACGTGACGTCCAAGCTCCGTCAGCTGTCAAAATTTGTTGCGCGGCGAAGTAGTTTGATTGGATACGTAGGCATCGACAAAGTGTTTGCTCAGGCACTACCTTCGTCTGCGGGGGCGGTCTTACGGCTGTGCAATAGAACAGCAATTGCGCTGAACCACCAGCATTGTCTTCATCTTATTTCACTATGGTCGTGAAAGAGATATAAGTATATAGACAAGTAAAAGATGTAAAACATGGTAAAAAGTGTAAAAGATGGTTAACAAAGTTGGGTGTACGTTCGGTAATGAATTTGGACTTCCTTGGCCAAGGAAGGCCAAGACTTGGTTCACACTATTTTTTTTTATCATTATCTTAAGTTTTGTACTAAGACAATTCTGTGTTTGGTGTAATATTCAGTAAGGTATATCACGTTGCACACGTTTCAATTTAATTGAAAACATTAACATTTTAGGGTAGACCCCTAGAGGGCAGTACAGCACACTCTGTTGTTATTAAAGTTACCAACAAAGCATTCTGTTAGCTCCCGGATATCAAAATTCGCGGAAGTCAGTCATATGACAACAAACCGCAATCTGTGAGTTGTTCATTGCTACGTGGTTTCAGTCTTGAAATAAACGGATCTTGAGAAGATAGTGAGTATCATTTGATTTATATATTGTCTGTTTTCTGTTTTGTAATATGTGGTTTGCCAAGGTTTGCCATATTTGATTTGGAGTATTCAAGTGTGAAGCTATATTAGCTAGCTAGATGGTTATACCTAGCTAGCCAGCCACATTTGAAATTTCACTGTCGTGATGTTATGTAAAACTGATTATGGACCATTGTTAATGTAAGTAACGTACGATGACACATGTATTTATATTTACTACGATGTTATAATTACTTGTTCGCAACACAGACTTCGCGATTATGCCTGATATGAAGAGAAACATGTTTAGCTTTGCCGCAATTTTTTTTTTTTTACTCTATTGTCTCTAATAACTACATCTTCTTTCAGTATACCCAGCCAGTAAACACCACTGGTTGCAATTTTCTTACATGCCATGCAATGATGGCTAAAATAATATTTTGCGATAGGGACCTAGTTAAGGTACTTTGTGTTTAATTGTGCCTTTCAGAGAGGAGTATGGAGAATGATGAACTTCCGCCAGCGGATGGGATGGATTGGTGTGGGACTGTATCTGTTGGCTAGTATAGCTGCAGTGTATTATATGTTCGAGATTAACCAGACATACAACCGATTCACACTATCGAATGTGGAGAAGGTGACTGGGACG
Organism: Sternarchorhynchus goeldii; assembly: GCA_028565775.1. NCBI lineage: Eukaryota > Metazoa > Chordata > Actinopteri > Gymnotiformes > Apteronotidae > Sternarchorhynchus > Sternarchorhynchus goeldii. The sequence goes on along the minus strand of JAOXYF010000018.1, from coordinate 20,978,795 downwards.
CACACACCACGAACCGGAGATTCTGCCTCCTCTTCCTTCTTAAGCTCCTGGATACAGAGTCTGAAGACAAGGCTACTTCTGCTGCCCTTCTGGGTGTGGGCCACTATCTTCCTTATTCCCTATCTCCAAGTGTTCCTTTTTCTCTACTCATGCACAAGGGCAGACCCAAAGACTATGGGTTACTGCATACTGCCTATCTGCCTGGCTGTTCTCTGCAACCGACACCAAACCTTTTCCAAGGCATCAAATCAGATCAGCAGACTTCAGTTGATTGACACGTAATAGGGCCCATGGCTTTTCAAGATGTGAAACATCATGGACCTCAGGGTGTCTGTAAAATATGTATACATGTGTATACAACTGTTGGGCTTGATAAATCTTACAGGCCGTCTTGTCAGAAGAGACCATTCAGTAAGATGGAAGAGGGAACTGTGATTTATAATTTTAAGGATGTAGCCCTACTATTATGTTATTTTTTCAGTCACAGTCCGTTTCCAACAAATTTATTACGACTGTACATGTAGGGTTTGTTTTTTTGTTTTTGTTAGTTTTGTTTTTAAGACCTGATTCACAGGTGGTATTTGTGAAATCTTGCTTCATGAATAATCGCATTATAGCCCAACAACAAATGTCTGCTAGTATCTCCCTTAAGCAACTAACTTATGGTCTAGTGGTTTTCATGAAAAAAGAAACTACCATTGTGGTTCATATCAGTTTCCTCACAAAAGACAAACCAAACAGGGTGAGTTTCCAGAGGCGATAGTACTGAGCTAAAATTAATAATGTGCCATTGCTATACAGTTTAACCCGTAAGCAGTATTTTTTTTTTCTTTGTAGGTCAGATGTATAAGCAACAGATTATGGCAGTACATTTTCTGAATGAATTTCATGAATGAATCCAAAAAACGAATATACTCTGAATTAAATTTAAACGTAGCTTTGTGTTCTACACGGTTCAGAAATGAACCATAACCACACCAGTACTTTCTGCCATGCAAACCACGTTTCAATTTATGTGAGAGAATCTGATCAGCAGGTTACTCATTTTAAAATCAGTGTATGAGAAGGGCTCAAACATTCAAGTAATTGGTGCAAATGTATACTTTTTAATAGACAAGTGGTTTATTAATCCACAAGGCATATAAATAGCTGACCCATCAGTAATAAAAATAAAATTATCCATCATTAGTACTGTTATAGTTGTTTATTTTTCTAATAAATTGCTAGATCGGTAGATAACGTTTGTCTTTTAAAGTGAAATTATCTTCTGTTGACTATAGTGAATATAACGGACAACTATCAAGGGAATCATTGTGTAAGGGAATGTCTTCTGAAATAATATTTGTCACGACTTGTAAATATAGTCAGTATCTGCTTAAACTGATTTTGTTGCCTGTGCTGACAATGAACATTTTCATGTTAACTTGTCTGTTGCACATACAATATCATTGACATGCCTTCAATCTACTGTTCAGATCTGCATATAGACCCTCTATTTGGTCATATTGAACACTTCACATGAATAATTGTTTATATCAGTTATGTGACAGGAGTATCAATCAATGTTTGAAGGGTCTAAACAGGCATTTTATTTCCCACGGATTTGTTCTGGTATGGTATTTCTAATTACACACAAATTCTATACTGTTTATTTTTCTCTTAAAATGCAAAACAGATGATTAACTTAAGGATTCAGGAAATTCAAATTATTTGTGCATAAATATTCTTGAGTAGCCCATCACAAACGAATGTAGCTGTCAATCTTTAGTATAGACCTGTTGACTGAACAATTAGACTGGGATCACGATGATCTAGAAACACATGTTCATTGGCAAGATGACTTGATTCTATAGTATTCCTGTGAGGCTTGTGTCAAAGGCCCAGGGTTAAAGTTGCACTGTTTATTAGTAAAACGTACACTGACTTTCATTGGTTCATAATATATAAATGGTTGTATTAATTTGTAAGCCACATGAAATAATGCAGCAGTACTTTTTTTGTCTAAAAGGGCTTGTCCATGTTTTTATAATGAATGGATATTTGTGATTTTATTGACTTTTTGATTTTAATGCACTGTGATTTAAAATAAGGAAAAAATAAAGGTTTTTGGGAGAAACTTTGTATATTTACATGAAAATAATTAAAAAGCAAATTCATTGCACTGTAAAACACAATCAAAAACGCTAAAAAGCAAACATTTATTTATAGCCAAATCACAGATCAGTTTGCAAATGCTGGCTGGCTCTTGTCAACTTATTTTATTTACACAAAATATCTAAAAAATATAATTCAAGTAATGTTTTAAATACAAGTGTGGTCTAGCTTTCTAAAATAATCTAGCACACACATGTATATTTTTTAAATCTTTCTCATACATTTTATAATGAGGATTAGTACTTGTAATAAGTAAAAAAAACGATGTTAAGAGTTCTTCAAAGGCAGGGGACTCTGGAAATAATCTACCAGCATGCTGAAATACCAGCAGTGACATGTTTCCAATTACATCCAGCTCATGGGAAGAAAGCAAGGTCAAGATTGTGTCTTCATTCGCTTTGCTGGAGGCTCTGTGTTTGATTTTAATGAAGCTGTTTCTGCAGGATCCTCCTCTTCATCACTGTCATCCTCCTCTTCATCTAAGCCATAGAGATTCAGAGAAAAATTGTTTAAGTATTATTTAAAAATCAATCATTGTTCATTTCATTCAATCAATCAAACTATTGTCCCTATGGGGCAATTTCATCAACATGACCAGTTTATATAACCACATTACCACCCACACCACACCCACCACCCCTAGTTAAACCTGAATAGCTGAGAATGTAACAAACAAAACCCTTAGTGTCTGCTCCTTCTTCAAAAAGGTGAGACCCCAAATAACTACAACTGCTTTGGAGCACGTGCATTCAATTCTCAAAGTGATTTCTGACATGACAAGTGAGCCAAGTTAAACCACCAAATACAAAAGTGTTGTTTTTAACCTATGAAACATTTAACTGCAAACAAAATGTAACTATTTTGTTACATTATATGAATAGTTGGTCATCCTCCATCTCCTTGTTTGTCTGGTGTGCAAACCGGGGCGGGTCTAGTTTATATTTAACAATATTAATCTTAATAATCTTTCACAGGACTTTTATCACCAAGAAAGTCAGGGTTAGGGTCTCAATTCATTTAAGGATTCCCCTTCTTTGGAATAGAATTAGGAATAAAAATGAAATGTTTCTGTGCCTGTCTGAGGAAGTTTAGGAGCACTGAAACAACAGCTAGGTCTAGGTTGACCATTGCATAAGTAGCTATATAGGTAAGAGAACAAGTTATACGAAATAAACTACCCCACATATTGTTTAAGCGTCTAATAGATTTTATAATAAAATGTCGTGATCTGATCGTCTTCCGATTAACAAACGTCACAACAGCGTCACATAGCAAACACAATCAGGGAACCTAGCTACGCACTAGCTGACTCTTTGTCGGATTGCTTCAACACGTGGTAAAATTCTCTCTAAACACCCGCTTAGCCTGCATTTCGTAAGTCTACTGGACTTACTTTGATCAGAGAAGTCGGGGCAAGTGGGCAGTGCCTATTTCAAATTGTACTCTAAAGGTAAGGAAACTGTATAGCTCAAATTACTTGCTAGCAAAACGTGAACATAGAAATAGCGGCGCTAAATTGATAACACAGGAGATTATGATGCGAGGCAGAAAACCCTATCTAGGGTTAGGGTTATAAAATGAAACATTTTGTTTCTATAGATAGGTAGCGGAACATAAATATATGCAGGAAAACCATTAGCTAGTTACGTAGCTAGGGTTATGGACAGATAGCTGACGTTAACAGAAATGATGTTAAACTCCAAGTTAATATAGCTAGCTAGATAACTTCTTTTATATCTTTTAGGGCTCGTTATTAATTTTGTTAACTAATCTAACCTAGCTAGCGTGACTCGCTTACCATTCACACGAGCGTCCTCTCTGCTTTCACCATTTGATCTTTTCTCTTGCTCAACAAGAGTTGTCAATACTTCTGAAATTTCCGAATTTAATTTCTTTACACCACTAATAATTGATTTTAAATTGTGTTCTGTCTTCACAGAGAATGTTTTTGTCTGTCCATTCCTGTATTTTAGCTCCCCCGTCAATTCGCAGGTTGCCATGTTGTTTCGGAATACGACCTTTCAACTCTGACCTGTCGTGCACGTTTCCCAAAGTTTACTTGTAACATTTGTAACAGGTCATTCGTTGATTACATGCTTGCATCATTTTAAATTAGTATTACGTCTGGAAGAGTCATTGTCGGTAAAGAAATATATTAACATTTCATAGTTTACAATTTCCCGCCAAGACAATGCGTCGCTACATAAACCGGAAACAGGATTGTTATTGTATTTTAAGGAAGATCGCAGACGGTGTAAAATTTCGTTACCGGCTGCGTAGTTGATATAGTTGGCAAACATAATATTATATTCTTAGTACGCAGTGTTTGTGTTTAATGTCTGTCTTGTATTCCTTGTTTTTTTCTTTAACACTTTTGCTCTGAAAACAGGAACTGGAAACCATTTTTTGTACTTGTCTTCAAGGATGGCGGCAAATGATGGAGAGGAGGCGACTGTATCTCTGGTGGACGTTTTGGAAGAGGATGAAGAACTAGAAAACGAAGCGTCCGCTGTCCTTGGAGGCAGTGATTCGGAGAAGTGCTCGTATCCAGAGGTGATCTCTTCAAAGCGTTTTTTTTTGCTGTGGTAGAAATATACCTTGAAGTTTCTAGCTAGCATACAGAAAGTCTTCTGAGTTTAGACGACTTAGTATAGCGTACATGCACAAAAGTGACGGCCTATGCTTTAATTAGTAGTTACATCATTTTACATCTATAAAAGCCACAGCAATGTTATTGCTCTAAACGCGTTTACATGACAGTGGGATGGATATGTTGTGGCTAACAGACCGGGGCTAAAGTTAACCTGGATTGTCTTTAAAACCTAAGAAAAAGAGAGCTTAAGATACTGTTATTTGAATATCTTAATACACTGTTAACTCGATATGAATGCAAATTTAGATGATTAAAAAAAAAACGCCAGAGTCGGCCATTTTGGTTTCATTATCTCAACAGTCACTGTACCCCAAAATTGAAACATTAAATTGAACAGCGGTAGCACAACAGATGGAAGTGTACGAAAATGCTGATTTATAAGTCCTTGGACAAAAGTTAAATGATTACTGCATTATATAATGGCTATGCGTTGAGTAATCAAAGCAGACTAGAATGTACCGATACAGATTTGATATTTATGTTGATTAGCTGCACGACAACTTCAGGTAAGTTCATACTGAATGCGATGATGGTTGTGTTCCCATTAGGGATATGTGAAGCGTCAAGCTCTGTATGCATGCAACACCTGTACACCAAAGGGTGGGGAACCTGCAGGAATATGTCTGGCCTGTTCATATAAGTGCCATGAGGGCCACGAACTGTTTGAACTCTACACCAAGAGGTATGACAGTGTCCCAACAGCATGCTAATTACTAATACTAACTAGTTTTTGAGCAACTAGTATGCCCATAGTATAATCAAAAGGAAGTTGAGTATACTCAAAATACATACTTCGAAATGATTGTTTTTTTTAGTATGACTGTTCGAGATAGGCTACTACATACTGTATATGGAATACTGCACTCAGTATATACTGTATACTGGTCCTGGTAGTAGTATGCAGATCTGGGTACAGCTAGAATATCTGGCTTGAGGATGTCTTGCAGGTATCTTTCTCGGCAAGAAAAAAAAATTGTTTTGGTCACATACTGCATATGGCATATTGATTTGGAGCCTAATCGGTCCATGTGTGTAATAGGCTTTTTTGAACATAGTCTATGGTTTGGATGGGCACTGCTGTCATGTGATACAAAAGAGAATGATGCAGTGATGATGCGAGTTTAACAGTGACTGTGGCGGGAGAACAGATGTTTAAATGTTACTGCAACTTTCTTTTTACAAATGTAATGATAAATAAATATAATGAATGGTAACTATTTTGTAAGAAAACTATTTGAACTGCATGTTGATTTCTGTAATTCAGATAGCCATGTAGCTCAATGTTTGGCCTCTGTAAACAAGCTAATTGGATAGCTAACAAGCTGATGTACATTTAGATAACCTTCCCCTATTTGTAAACAAGGTAGAATATCCGATGTTGCTATTTAGGCTTAATGCTCATGTCAAAAGTAACTAAGTCACATCTTGCAATAATGCATGTTGGCATAGCAACACCCCATCACCACTTCCTGTTGTACATGGTATCTATTTCTTGATGGCATTTTATGTAGTCACCACTTTAAATATGTGATATGGTTGTTTATGCTGCTGGCATATATGTATAATTTTTTTTGTTTGTTTTTGACTCTTACTGAGCAATTCACTCACAATTTCTCTACATTTTCTATGCTCCTCTTGTCATTAATTAGTTAGTTTTTAAATTACAGCTCTTTTACTGGTCAATTCAGTCATAATTCAAGTAACATCTTGCTTTGCAGGAATTTCCGGTGTGACTGTGGAAATGATAAGTTTGGGGATATGGAATGCAAGTTATTCCCAGTGAGTGCTCTCTCTTTTACGGTCTGTAATCCTTACTGTGATATAATGGCCATCATTGTAGTTGGAATATTCATGACTGCCCTGTCTTCGTGTTGTCGCAGGATAAAGAGAAGTTGAATTTGGGAAACAAATACAGCCACAATTTCTTTGGCTTGTATTGCACTTGCAACAGACCCTACCCAGATCCAGAAGATGAGGTAACTGATGGAACCACCCCCCCACCCCACCCAAAAAATGTTTTTTGAATGCACCAATAAAAACTGTCCCTTTGCTGTCCAGGTTCCTGATGAGATGATCCAGTGTATCGTGTGCGAGGACTGGCTCCATGGCCGGGTGAGGGCGGATTGGTTCGTGCAAGAGTAATGTAGCTCATGTGAATTAGAAAGTGCTTCATTCATGCTTTACTGTTTGTTGTTCATACCCAACATGGCTTTTAAACCAGTATGGCCATATGTACAGCAGAAAGCAATATTTTACATTGGTCACTGTTAAAGTGTTGGCAGAATACTAGATGTATAACAATTTCAAGGTAGTGAAGCATAGCTAAATTATAAAGATTAACCAATAACTCTTTCTCTTGGTTTAACTCTCTCTCTCTTTCTCCCTCCCTCCCAGCACTTGGGCTGTTTGGTGCCAGAATGTGTGGAGCTTCAGGAAATGATCTGCGAGTCCTGCATGAATAAGTCACTCTTCCTCTGGACCTATGCTGCTCACATTGCCGGTAGATATTACACATTTTATTTGTTCTTCAGTGAAGGCACATTGTATATGTTAGATGAGATCACAACCAACCAAAAATGCATACAAGATATATACAACCATGCTGCCTGTATAGTGAATAATAAGCTTTCAAAAGATTGATAATTCAGATATTCCCCCCCCCCCAACAGTTCCTCCAATACTCAAAGTAAGTAAAGCAGAGGAGGAGGTAAAAGTGGAAGTGGAGCATGATGAAGAGGAGAAGAAGAGTGGAAAGGAGCCTATTAAGAACCCAGTGGAAGACAAGGTATCATTTATGGTCCGTCCGTCCCCCCCATCCAAAAAATGGAGCAAAACAGGATCTGTATGCATAAATGTGTTTGTGTTATAGTGATTCTTGCTGTGTAACTTCCCACAAGGTGGCAGCAGCCTTTATAATCACTTTGTACGTGTGAAAAGTTCAGATCACCAGAGGGTGGTGTTGTCCTGTAAAGTCCTGTCGTGGAATATGGGTCTTCCTCCTGAAAAAAATGCTACTATTTTGCTGGCTTGTTGAAAACTTGCTAGCAGCTCAGCCAAACACATCCTCTTCAACTCATTATTTATTATTGTTAGCAGGTGTCTAAGCAAATCATGCTAGACTATCTTCCTCCAAGATTGAATTTAGGCCTCTTTGTTTTACACTGTAGCTTTCTGTAGCCGTTCTGTTTCCTGCCCCCCTCATGAAACATGTTTATGCTGTCTCTTGGATTTTGGCACTGCTCTACCTCACATGCAGCAGACAGAAGTTAACGGTACTGCAGGCTGCAAGCGGAAGCACCAGGAGCTGGAGGTCTCCTCAGTGGAGGGCTCACGTCCAGGCTGCAGGCTGGAGGAGATGAAGGCCTCAGGGAAGAGCAGAGATCCGCAGGGTGCCGTGTTCTGGCCTGCCACCTGGCGCACCAAACTCTGCTCCTGCAGTGACTGCAAGGTACAATCCACTGCACCTGAGAACAAACCAGTGAAGATTATAAGACACTGGACTTGAAACGTGAATGCCATGTTCCTATAATTAGATTCTTTGTGCTTCTAGTTGAGGAACCACTGGAATCAATCCTTGTAAACTCATGTATTCCTATTTATTTAATTCTTACAAATCTAAAAACTGAACGTATACTGCAAGTTGGTATGGAAGTATTGCGTTTGATTTGGTTTACCTTCAGCTTACACTGGCTCTTTAAGCCCACTATTTGCTGATAACTGCATGTTGAGTTCAAGCAGCAGGTGCTTCCCCCAGTTTTCTACGGCCACAGGATCTTTTTGTGAGCTCTGGAATCGCCTTCCTTTCTGACGACACGGACACTGTCCTTGCCTATGAGAACAAGGGCAAAACCTCAGAACAGGCCAGCGGGGCAGAAGGTCGTGACCCTTTGATGTCTGCCCTGAACAACTTGAACCGCGTACAACAGTTGGAGATCATTCACGGTAAGCATCGTTTTAGTACCTTGCCCCGCATTAAACCACCTAGTATAATTGCAGCTTATTGGACGATGAGACAAACTCGTCTTTTGTGCAATTCCAGAGTATAATGACATGAAGACTGAGTTGAAGGATTACTTGCAAACATTTGCAGCAGAGGGCAAGGTATGTCCCTATACTTACCACATTACCTTCCACAATGACTCTTGTTTTACAGCTTATAAGAAGATTGTGGCTTTACTCCAAGGCTGGTACCTCTTGTGTGATGGGCAAAGACATAGATAGTGGGTGGGAATTGGCACAAAAAAAAAAATCGCTTTAAACAAAGAACTGAGGTACTTTATACCATAGCAAAGTTATTTGTCACACATTATTCCTCTCCTCGTGTAGGTGGTGACACCAGAAGACATTCGCCGTTTCTTCGAGCAGCAGCAGACTCGTAAAAGACGACGGGCCAATGCTGGTCAATACTATTGCAGCTGAACCGCCCCTAAGCAAAAACCACCAGCCCACCAGCTATTTGTTGACCCCAACAGCCCCCTGCCACTTCTCCTGCCCCTGCTCAACAGCACCTCTCAAAACGTTACCTTTTATTAAATATGCAGAATTGAATTCAGAGGCCATTACAGCCATTTGATTTTGAGCCTGTAAAGGAATGAATTGGATATAGTTGGGTACTCCCAAAGATTTAAGAATTCTCTTTTCTCCTGTTTGACTTATTTTCACCAGGATATGAGTTGTAGCTGATGGATCAGCTGCATATTTCAGTGCATTTCAGGGCTTGTTTCTGAGGCCGGTCTAGCATCAGGTTTCCCATTTCTTCTGTGAACTTTGATACTATAGTAGAACAGAGTACTGATATAGAAGCAGCCGCTCTGAAATGCCTTGTGAATAGGTGCCCTTCAGTCTTGTATTTGTTCCTCAGGAGTTCTCTCTTGTAGCAGTTACAGTATAGCCATTTTCTATAAAGAGTTATTCTTAAGGAAGTTGAAGAATACATTCTTAATCAGTTCATTTTTATGAGGTGGCAACTTGTTCATGAATGTGGTATGTTTGGGGCCAATATCACTAAAGCCTTTAGCTTATTGGCACACGGCAAACCAAATCACACTTACTGATGCATATCAAATAACTTGACCAGTCATTATGTGATATTTGCATGGGCTAAATGATAAAGGCAAGTCCAAGTTAGGATGTTTCTGCATGTTTCTCACAGCAAACTGGTGACTGAAGCCATCTTTGATTTGTTCTGAAAAGATTTCAGCCTGGTCAATACACAGCAAGGATTGGATAAGGAGTAAATAAATGGGCGTGCAATTACCCTCTTAACACATCCTGATTGGAGCTTTAAGTCTGCCAGGCCATTTGATGTTGGTTGTGACCAAGTAGTGATTTTATTATAACTGTTTTATCTGTTTTCTTTGTAGATCTTCTGTTACTTTGTAAATGTATCTTTCAGAAATAAACATTAATACTTAATCAGGCTTTGTGATCAGTGATCACACCCGTCAAGGGTCACGTGTAAAAGCAATCCTCAATTCAGCTGGAGTGGAGACACCAGATGGTCACGTTAAGACGGTGTAGATTCATTACATTGCTTTTAAATAGAACCGTTAAGCTTTTAATTGCATTGCATTTTCACCATCTGAATGATTAATTTTAACTGGCATACCTCAAAGCATCCAAAGTATTTTTCACTGGAGCTAACACAACCTTATTTCAGCCATTTTAAATCGGTGCAAATTGCTAAAACTTAAGTCACCACTTTTAATGCAATAATTATGTACATGCAAGATGTATATGTAAGAATGCAAAATTTTATTTAAAACGCGTGTGTGTATAAGGATCTCAGATGAAACATTTGTTTTCCTTTATTTTTACATCCATGGCAGCTTGAAAGGATGAAGGTCAAAAGAGCACGTAAGCCTCATGTGGTTTACTATCAAAGCCGTTTATTTCCAAGACGTTAGTCATCTAATTGCAGATTTAAGATCACTGTTACAACCCACACAGAGAAGAGTAGAAAAATAGACACTTCTCACAACTTCATACAAGAATCTAAAAGCTTTATATTTTTTTATATATGTGTGTGTGTGTGTGTGACTTTACACTTACATCAAATTACCACATTTTCAAGGCTTCTGGTCAAAGGTACCAAAAATCTTTGAAAAATATTCTTTGAATAAACCAAAACAAAAGATCAACTATGTACATTAAGCATTGGCTACAGTATTACAAAGAGACTGGTCGACATTAGTAAAAATGGCTTGCATAAGACAAAGGGGGTAGGAGGAAGTCCAGCCTCGAGCAGGGAAGGCACTCAATTGTCTCCAAGAGAAAGGAGGGCTTGGAGATGACAACAGTCTGAAAATTGTGTTTCCCTTATGTGTCAAAGATCCAAACACAAACCTTCATTTAACCTAGTCATGCAGCAGGCTGAATGTCAGTAACTCAAAGCCATGCATAAATAATACTTTTAGGGTTGAGAATGGGTGTGTTGTGCGTTGTGTCTCCTGGACAGACCACCTACGTGCAAAGGCCGACGCTGAGCAGAAATTAGCACAGAAAGGTCAAACGTATCCACACACACACACACACACACGGACACAATACATCCTACAGGGGCGCTAGTTCACAGCAACCACAAAACACACCATTAACAAAAAAAGAACTACTTTAAAACGTAGTGCAATGGGTACCTTTTCATGTACATTCTTTCATTAATTCTGGTATGTATCTGTTCAAAAGTCAGTCCATTCCTAGTATGTTCATCAGGTCATTCTAAACCAGTAAATACATCTTACAGCTCAGAACATGCCGTTTCAAATTTCCTAAGCATTTTTCTAATTCAATGTCAAAACATCTTAACATTTCATATTCATGCTCCGAGCTAAAATGTAGTGCGGTCTTATCACCCAGAGTTTGTTTTTGCAGGACTTCCCTGTCCCTATAATTAGTCTTTAGGGAAACTGAAAATTGTCTCTCATACTTGCATGGATACATCCACTCATTTATACTACATCAGTGTGGATGTGCTCAACAGAAATTACTAGACTGATAGCTGTCCACAAACAGATCGATTTAGTACCATCACCCATGTTCCATGAACTTGGTAATGGCATTTTTTTTTAACCAAACACAAGTCTGCAGAAGCTTGAGAGACTCTGAAGTTACCTTGCTTTCCATTCAGTCTAAGGCTTGATTGGCTATATGTGCAATAAGTGTGAGGTCTGTGTGATATCACTTCAAATGGTAATCACTCTCAAAGAAAAAACTAAAAAAGCATTTACACTAATTGGTCTTCACTCAACACACCCTACAAAAACATTAAAATACACTCAGTGACCAGAATAACAGAAACCACACGAAAAACCGGGACCTCCGTTTGTATATTTGTGCATGTGTAACGACATAAAGAGGTGCATGAAACAGCAGCTCCTTTCCCACAATGCTTTGCACGAGAACAGATTACCGATACCTCTGGCTCAAAGCGTGAGCTAATGGACTTTGGAAAAGGCATGAGTATGAGGACCTGGAGGCAGAGTGAGCACTGCCACGACCGAGGTGTTGGCTGTTTTGAAGGTGTACAACACATGGATCAAAAATACTAAAATATTTACCATGAACTTCCTGTGAATAAATGCGGGAATGTAGGCCAGCCCATAACAATAGATCATCAGTACACAATATGACAGTTGTCAATTAAGAAGTATAATGAGCAATTTCAGTGCAATTATTATGTTGCATTCAGACTGAAACAGCCGGTGAGAAACACAGGATGCCTCTCCTGTCCACAGCACACCATGAAAAGGTATATGCAACAAATCAGCATTGGCTGTTCAATGACTAGAAGAGGGTTGTTTAGTCTGATGTGTTCCGATTCAGTTTACCACCACGACAAACAAAATGAGCCAATAAATAAATCCTTATTAATGGGTCCATTAATAATGTAAATTGAGGTCGTGATGCCTGAGCATAACATCTCAGCATCATCCCCCCCCCATTTACGATGCTGACCATGCACCCCCTCAAGGGAATCGTCACTTTAAAAACGTGAGGAAAGTGTAATGTGAAATGGTATTGATGGTACAGACACTACAGTCCTGATACAAAAGCCATTGAACACTTTTGGAATGATGAAGCTGACTGCAGCATCCATAGAAGGTGGTGTCCAGCAAGGCAAGCTTCAGAGCAGTGATGTTACAGAACCCTTGCTGAGTCACTGCGGATGTGGGGCAGCTGTTATCAGAGCCAACGGTGGTCTGCGCGGTATATCGAACAGGCTTCTGTTTTTCTTCATCACAGAGTGTAATAAAAGAGCAAAGGACAGTTGCAAAGTGGCAACTGTGTAAGGGCAGAGTCGACAACAAACAAAAAACTAAAACAGATGAGTTAAATGTCTTTGCAAAGAGGTTCTGACAAGCCCTTTGAAAGTTCATAGCAGCACATTTGTCAGTTGCCATGTGAGTACACAGCGATAAGAGCAGCAGTTATTCAGTGCTGCAAGCAGGCTTTAATTAGGACTCAGCCAAAACCTGTACAGGGCTAACATACAAGCTCTGGCTAACATACAAGCTCTGGCTAACATACAAGCTCTGGCTAACATACAAGCTCTGGCTAACATACAAGCTCTGGCTGCTTTTAAGCTTCTATATATGAAAATGTCAGTTGCTTGGCATTTTTATAATCTGGAATATGAAACATGAATAACCAATTTCAAACAAGGTTTATGTAAAACAAAACAAACCAAACCAAACCAAACAAACAAAGAAACAAAGATAGCTGCACCAATGAGCACACTGCTGAATTTCCTCACATACCGAGATCGTTGCATGGCAGGATTCAGGAGCTGTCATGCACAAAACCCACACACAGAACATGACTTTCTTCTTCTCTCTTATAGGGAACTATGCTATTAGTATGCAGGAGGGGAATACAGCCTGGTGTCCTCACTCACTGCAAGACTTCAGCACTGAGAAGTACTTATGTACTTTGGGCAGGGTCTGTACTGCAGCTATTGTTTGCTGTGGCTCCCTGTAGTGTCTCTGAGCAAAGCAAAAAAAACCCTAGTTTCTAAGGGTTTATAGCAGAGGTGCCCTGACGGCCTGCAATAGTATTAGCCACTCCAAAATCTCTCAGTCTCAGCAACAGTACTAAGAATGGAGGAGAACCTATACAATAGCAGTATGTTAAGTGTGGAGAGTAAGTGAAACTGCCCTAAACCATGGTGACCTTTAGTATGAGATAATATATACTCTATGGAATCCTTGGCATTCTAGGTGAAATGTAAAACACGATCTCTCCCTTCTTTTTAGAGATCGTATCACAAACAGCTTGTTTCCTGCCCTGGATTGTGCTGACCTTTTCTACATGTGATAACAGTCGAGAGTCTTCTCAGAGGTATTACACCGGGGAAAGAAGAAGAAGAAGAAAAAAAAAAAAGGTTTGTAATGGAGATCATTTGGGTTCTGCTGCTGGTACCAGAGACTATGTAGAAGGACATCATTTCTGATTATACCGAGATTACATATTTGAAAATAATATTGAGATCATACTGAGGTCTAAAGAAGCAAAACTGGGGAGAAAGGAAACAAAACCACAACAGAGTAAATGTCAGAAGAGCCAAGCAGAGGTAGAATGTGAAGCAAGAAAGAACCTTGATTCCATCCCAGCAAAGCCAAAGGGACACGCTGCGATTGAAGATGGCAGCTGGGATGACGGACGGTGGCGAGGCCTGACTGGTCCAAAGCATAGACTGGGTCAATTCAACTATTTATACAAACATCAAAATAGAACACCATGCAAAGCAATATCGCCATGCTGAGGCTGTGTCTGTAGAGCCTGTGACAAAGCTATCTAAAACGACATCAAGAGGTGTCCACAGTCCCAAATAGGGTTACAAAAACCGAACAATAAATGGTTCTTAAACCAAAATATTTCCATGGGAAGACAGAAAGTACTGAATTCAAACCGAATTAAAATACTTCGCTGTGCCAAATAAATGGAGAATGAAACACTTCGACATTGAAAGCTTTTCAGAAGGATGATTTATGCCAGTAAAGTGTGATGAGCCGCTTCAACAGACATCCGATTCCAGCAACATTCTCCATGTGCTGCACTTGGTACTGTAATATTACAGCAGTCACATCAACCATGGGACAGACAGTATTCACATTCAATATAAACACTGAATATTTAATGTGTCAGCAAGTATATGTGAGAACGATCCTATTCTTGCAGGAACCTGGCAACTAGAAGTGAAAACTGGGGCGTTTGAAACCAATAACCTTAACACATACAGCACACAGCGACTTGCTATTTTTGATGTTCCATTGCAGAACTTGCACAACTACTATCGTTTTTCCTGTGAGGATGATATGCACATATAAACGCGGGGTAATATTTCTCACTCAACATTTAGTTATCCAAAAAGGAAATGTCTCCTCTCCATGCTCAACACCTCTTGCTTTTACTTGCCAGACCCGTTCATGACATCACTGCTAATCATTGGTTGACTGAAGAGTTTAGCGGTATGTCTCAGATGCTAACATCTATTCAACACTCAATATTACTACAGTGTAACTGCACTGGGATGGTGAGGCATATATGGTTGGTTGGGCTGACGTCTCTCTGGATGGTAAAACGAAAAACAAAGGGTGGAGAATAACAAGATAATGATCACCACCTTTTGGGTGGAAACGCAACACCTTGAAGCAGCCAAGCATAGCGGACACACAAGCAGAAAAACACAGACGAGAGAAGAGAACAGAGGTGGACAAGAGAGCAGGTAAGCAGTATTAATAAACCGAGGGACCCTGGGCAAAACTACAAAAAAAATCACATAGCCTTGAGGAACCTGGCAAACAACGCCCACTGTGTACATAATGGAGAGCCCTCGCTGTTGTTTTGCCTGTTGTGCATCCTTGAAGGAAGTAAGCGATTTGTTTCCCTCCTTATTTTACAGCCTCAGTTCTAATGTACAGGCCAGATGCGAAGGATGATTACAAAAGCTATTACTGCCTTTCTCCTTTCGAAAGAATGCAAACTATTTACCATGGACAAGGCAAAGGTCTCTGAGGATGCAACTTATTGCCTGGGCATTTCTCAATGTATTCCTAATAAAAGGCAAATGCATATATGGATATAAATATATATGTTTTCCTCACTGTTCTGCCAGTGTGCTCACTCAAAGGCAAAGAAATGAAAATAATGGAAATGCACAGTGTTCTGCATCATTATGCAGCCTGGGGACTCCTTAAGTAATGATTTCATTTCTGTCCTTTCTGATTGTCAGTTGCAGCCCGTCATTCTGGGTGGGCTACGAGAGGGACTTGGGAACGTTTGTTTCAGAGCTCTTATGGAGTGCGTTTAGTGCGAGACGCTCTGCTTAGACTGCTTGAGGAAAATATCTGCAGCATTAGATTTATCATGAAATTATTATTTTTTTTCATTATTTCTCAGCACCCAACCAAACCAAGGCCTCACATAAGGCTTTGAATCAACATGTGAACCAAATCAGGTCGATTTGTGCCTTGAGCATTTCAGAAGGTGGTCACCCCAGGCTTTACGCGCCCATGAACTCAACTGGCCGTGACTCCTCTAGTGGGCACGATAAGTACAGGCCTGCAGTCCTGAAGTATCCACGGTTATCACACTCCTTTCTTTTAGGTGTTCCACAGGGGTCAGAGTGCAGACTTCCTGTATAGGTATTCTTGTTTGCTAGGTGACCTGCGGTCCCGACCCCCAATTCCGCCCTCTTCCCCCGTCCCCGTGGTGCTCAAGCCCAGTGCCACCCCTTCGGGGGCAGCACGGCGTCCCGCTGCGCACTCCTCGTACGGCTCAGAGGAGGGACCCAGGCCGCAGGTGAGGTCCGTCTCGCCTTTGGGCGGTGGCCTGTAGGAGGCGTGTGCACCGGACGCCTGTGCCACAAGTGCAAGGTCCAGCCTCTGTGGTGGCTGCTCCAGCACGTCCAAGCGGAGGCCGTCAGGAACCTCGGTAGCGTATGCGGGTGGGAGGGACCCTCCACCCGCAGGGCGGCTGTGGACATAAAGGTCCGGGCCACCGTAAGGCGGCGCGTGCCGCCCCGAGAACTCGTAGAGATCGGGGAAGTCGGGCTGAAGGCCATCGGCCTTGGGCTCGGCTGCGTGCCGCTTTCGGGAGGAATGTGGGTGCCGGGTGGAGTAGCAGTGAGAGATCGACGGTGCCGTGGAGACATGGGGGTGGGGCTCATGAGCCTCCACATCCATGGTGACCTCTGGAAGTCTTCGGTCCTTCAGGCTCATGGCTGAAACGCCCATGGCAATGTCTGGCATGAACTCGTTGATGACTGGCTCCATGTTCTGATGGAATCAATTAAAGTAAGAAACAGCTGTAAGTAGTGTACCCTGCTGTATAAACTTTGCGACTACCAATACAGCACATTTCAGAGAGTGCATAGAAATGAGAGAGTGCATATAAAAGGAGTGCATATAAATTGCATCAAAAAGTCTACTACAATCTATCCTTATACTTCTTCCAAAACACCTCGGTCATTAACTCTCTCCCTGACTCACATCCCCTTACTCACCCCCTGTTTGGTCTGGCTGAGGCTCCTCCCCTGTGGGATGGTGCAGTCCGGGGGAAGGACCTTGGCCCCGGGTGGGTAGATGGGGCTGCCCATTTTAGAGGGCTGCCTGTGGAGCAGCGAGTGGTTGCATGGGTAAGAGAAAGAGCGGGGGGGTTGCTGGCTGGGAACCCGAGGCCTCCAGCCAGCTCTGAGCTGCTGCTGCTGGCTGTGACCTGGTGTGGTAGGAGGGTGGTAGGGTGGAGGTGGTGGTGGCAGGGGCGGGTGGAAGCCCACCAGACCCTGCAGGTCTGTGAACATGCTCTCCACCGCTGGTGTGCTGTTTACGCGGCAGCGACCCGACTGGCGCAAAGCCAGAACAGGACTTTCATCTCCGAATCGCTCGTCAGGGAAGAACTTGTGAGGATTCTGGGAAAGAGCAAAGAAAAATCATCATTAGAGGATGTGTGCCTCACACTATACAGACATGTAAAAGTGACCCAAGTTGGCTCTCCAGCTCTCCCGCTTTAGGCCTTGGCTCACGTGCCAGTTAATGTACGTAACATAAAAGGGCAAAAACTCCTGTTGCACCTTCGAATCAGAGAAGTATTGTAAAAGATGAGATGGTCACTTAAATGTGCAAAAGAAGAAGAAGAAGAAGAAGAAGAAGAAGAAGAAGAAGAAGAAGAAGGGCTATTAAAAGAGCATGTGGTTCAGAAACAGTAATCAACAATTCAGGAGATACTGCACAAAACTGGGGCACATGAATAAACCATGAACAGA
Organism: Sternarchorhynchus goeldii; assembly: GCA_028565775.1. Classification (NCBI taxonomy): domain Eukaryota; kingdom Metazoa; phylum Chordata; class Actinopteri; order Gymnotiformes; family Apteronotidae; genus Sternarchorhynchus; species Sternarchorhynchus goeldii. Next base: position 20,960,727 of record JAOXYF010000018.1, on the reverse strand, counting down.
ATAAAACGTGTCAAAGTTTTCCTTTAGAAAATTACAGCATGAATTCATGAAAACAACATGTACGTCACACAATCTGCGTGCATAAATTTGAAAATGTCAGAATGAATGCTTACCACTACGGATTTCATCAGCGATACCCACAAAGATTATCATGTTCCGGACGACAGTAATGGAAAACCACAACAGACTATCTGACAGGCATAACAATGACATGCCAAGCAATATCGGTACAACTACAAACCAGCGTGCATTCAAATACACAGACTTCAGACGCAACAGGACCCGTAAGTGTCGAGATGCAGGGTTATTACCTGCAGCAGTTCTGCAGCGCCATCAGGCAGCCCAAACTCCCTGAGCACACGAATCTGCAGCTCGTAGCTGACCGTAGCACCCTCGCCGCAGTTCAGCGCGTATGCTCGCTGAACCTGGTCCGTGTGCCGAAGCTCCTGCAGGCGGCGAATCATCTCTCTCACCACAACCAGCCTGGGAACTGACCGACAAAATGAGGGTGAGTGAGTGCGTGAGGGAAAGGCAGACATGCAGTAGATTTATTGGCACATTCTAATTAAATGTTTCAATTGTGATATAGCCCATAATGACGTCTAGAAACCAAATCTCCCTTCAAGAGCACGTGAAGTAGAATCTGACTTTGGAGGAAAATGGCAATTTGATTTTGCTATGGAGTCGACTTTTATAGACTTGGGGAAATGCTGACGCTGCTGTAGACAAGAGCCTCTATTAAAGACTTTGGAAAAATTAAGTGCAGGCATTTGTAAATGTAGCTGGTATATTCAGGTCAAACCTGGTCAATATTAATGACCACCAGTCAGCTAAAGAAGCGTTTAAGAATCTTCCTGAAGAACATGTTTTAGTTTAATGCTGAAATGGAGATTCACCACCTACAACCACTGAAAAGCCTGGCACCAACCAAGGCCGTTGTTCCCACCCACATACCATGCCCACAAAACTTCTATAAAAAGCCCTGAACTATATTTTGCAAAATTCTTTACAGTAATTGTCTTGTTTTATATGAAAAACGCCAAAACGGTGAGTGTGGTATTAAAGAGCCTTGAGAAGTCTACTGCCATCAGCCTAACTGCTTTCAAAAATCAGCTCTGTGACGGTCTGAAGGTTGCCCGATTTACGGCTGATGCAACAACTGTGTCAATTGTGCACGAACAAGTCCCACCCTACCTGGTATCTCATTGGCCACAACTGAGGGCGGGACTGCTTGGTTGCCAGCAATTTGCTGGTGACTGATCATGTGACAGCACTGGGGGACGGCGTTGTTGACCATATAGAGCGTGTCGGGCACATTGGACATGCGCACCATGCGCAGCCTCACCAGATCCGTCTGTTCCACCATCATCTCATCGAGAACCGCCTAAACACATGGAGGCACAAACATACACACCTTGAGACTAAACTTTTTTTTTTTCCCTTTTACCAGGTGCTGCTTAACCTATGCACAAAACTTTGATATGTGTGTGTGGGGGGGGGGGGGGCCTTTAACT
>JAOXYF010000018.1:20930674-20959113 GCA_028565775.1 Sternarchorhynchus goeldii | reverse complement strand
CTTTGATATGTGTGTGTGTGGGGGGGGGGGGGGCCTTTAAAAATATGCAGTGTAGCCTACCATGGCCACCACCAAGTAGGGGGGGAAGAGGCGGGGCCGGACGTAGATGCCCGCACTCTTCTGCCTCAGCCAGGCGTTGGCTTTACCCCCTTCGGCCGTGGGGAGCATGTCTGCCGGAGGAGTGCTGATCAGACCACGCTTCAGCTTTCAGGACACAGAGCACAGGAGGCAGCTTAGTTAGTTCATCGTGCAATTAAACAGAGGAGTTTCTCTCCCACTTCATGGTTTTGCTTGGACGAAATACTGAAAATGCAACGGATCTGTTCAGTCACGTGAAGCCCCTCACAGTGTCAGAGAGGACCTCGCTGTTGGTGGGCAGGATGTGTTCAGTGCGCACACAGGGCAGCAGAGGGGACAGAATCTCCTTCAGCTCCTCCAGGTCCAGGTCCCTCCTCTTCACTCCACGTTTATTCACACTGTGTGCTGTGCCACTCAGCAAGTTGGGCTCTGCAAACACAAACATATGCAGACCTCTCTTTACTATCCTACAATAACAACTGAGACGGGATGCCAGTAAGAGCACAGAGCAAGTGTCCAGAGGATTACTCGTTTCTATAACCTGCTCCGTCTTCTGCATTTGGGTTTTTTTTGTTTTTTTTTTAAAAAGCAAGGCTACTTGAACTGCTTTAGGAGCTCTGCTCTCTGGCTGACCCTGTACGCACTTTCCCCCACCCACTGTCAGTCTATATGTCTGCAGATCTGTTCTTAGTAGAGGTCAGCTATGCATTTTATGTAATTGTACAAGCTCTGAGCTACAATGCAGATGATGGGAGTCTTTGTTCTTATGCCCAGTTCATTCATCTAAGGATTTATTCAGGGCCTCAATCAAGTCTAAGTACACATTTCTTCGAAAAACATTACTTTCTCATGTGTAAGTACTCAAAAAAAACAACAACAAAAAAACATCTTTCAGGGAAGCTGTTTTCCTTTCAATACTGAATGTGATTAGTCATGATTACCTTCCAGTACGAGGTAATTCCAGCATGTACCCCTGGACACCCAGTACAAGTTATGGTCTTTTTTTGGACTTGTTAGGTTTTGGCTGACAGAATGGGTATATTTTCATGTGATTTTCAGAAATACTTTGTTCTATTTCATGACAATTGGGATACGTCACCAGCATTTCTGTTTCTCAGTGAAGCTCTGTACTCTTACCGCGATCAGCCATCCGCTTGATAAGCTGGTGCTCACCCCACTTCACCACGTACTTGAGGATGTCCTGCTCGCTGGCCTGTAGGACGCAGAAGCGAGACAACAGATTCTGCTCAGACTGTGGGCAAGTCTCTGGTTCTGCACTGCTGAGGACGGTCACCGAGAGGTTGTTTATATTTAAGGCCAAACACAAAGAATTGGGTCACCGTTCTGCTGCATTTAATCTAGCCTGTGCGTTACTCTGCAATTCAAAATGGGTCATTAAGGTCTCTAAAACTGCAATTTTGCTCCTTCAGGGCTTTCAGTTTTGTACTGCTACTACAAGGTGATAATTCTTCATTAGAAAGTATTTTGGCAATTGAGGAGTTGTATCGCCCTCGCACTCTGTAGTCTATCCAGTTGGATGTGTTGAAATACTCAGATGATCCTCCTCCACAATCAACAAGCCGTCCGCTGCTATGGCAACTAGAGACCCATACCACAGTCCACTCGTGTTTACCCCTCCCGCCTCTCGGTCACCAGTGGGACCAAATGACTCTGTAAGAGTTAAAGGCTCTGCTCTTTGTGCTGAAAAACACACTGCCCTGCAGAGATGTCTGAGGAGCGTTAAGAGTCCATCTGATACAGCTGACTCATATGTGCCTGCAAGGTGGGGGGAGAAAACAAACCCCGCAGACTGTGAGGGACAGAGTGTCATTTTAGCACAGACAGGAAAACAACCCGACACTTAACGCACTGCTGCCTTAAACACAAGGGCTGCAGAGGCCTGGGAGAGTCTGTGCACTTAACACAGGTTAAGGTTATACAGGCAAAATGACACTCACACCTGCTAATGCTGAATCACGACGGAGAGGGCAGAATACAGTTTTTGAAGGTGGCACCAAAATACAAAAAGGATCTGCCTTTAGCTAGCAAACAAACCAACGATAGTGCTTTAGGGGACATTAGTGTCAGCAGTAGCCTCAAATGAGTCTGATGTGTATATAGTACAGGTACATGAGTCTGATGTATATAGTACAGGTAAATGGGTTTGGTGTATGCGGTACGGTCCTCACCTGCAGGTAGTCCGACTGGATGGCGCTCAGCAGGTGCTCTTTACTAAGGTCGTAGAGAACGTCTGATGACATGGCCTGACTGAACTCCTCGCACAGGAAGTGCATAGCCTGCCGGTAGACCCATTTCGAGCCATAGGGCTGAGAACTCCACTTCAGGATGGCGACCACGGAGTCCAGAGAGATGCTCTCCACCACAATGTCCTCACAGCCTGAAGACACACACAGGCATAGTCTGAAATCCACGCCATGAATTACCAGCTTTGATCTCGTTTCATTCTTCAGTAACTGACACTTCGCTACCCCTACAGAATAACTTATTAGCATAACAGTGTTTACTTTCCCCCCCCGCAGTTCTGCTGGAAGAGTAACATTTCAGTAAGATTTCTGAACAGAAATAGGAGATATAAGTATTAAAGAGCGTCCTGCATAAAGCTTTGCAATTTCTTAAATAAAAGAGCTTGGAGGTGCTTTCCTGGTTCTGCCAGTAAGGAAAAAGTCATTCATAGAATAGCAGATCCTATAGGAAAAGAAATGGAAGTTCACAGCTTTAACTCACGGCCTCATTTAGAAGGAAAAAAGGGAAGAACAAATAATAGCACAGAACTACACAAGTAAAAGGCGCGTGATGTGTCTCCGTGTCTCATGGACTGAGCACAGAATGCTTGTCGCCAGCAAAGAGATGGAGTGGAGGGTGTATCCCTGGGAACTACTGCAGAGTTCACTTGAGTGACGGAGGGAAACAGAAGCGAGTGGCCGTTACCATCTTTGGCAGACACGCACCAAAATGCTTTAACCGAACACATGCTGCAGAGAAGTGCACGGCAAGCGCTTGGTGATTTTTGAAGTTCCAGTTCTTGGTGAATGTGGAAAATCATGTTGGATTGTTTTCTGATGCCCGGCCACAGAATACCAGGACATACTTCGAATTATTAAAACACCGTAAAAATAAATACATAAATAAATAAAATACACCAAACCAAAACTATTTAGATTCCATTTACAGGTTGTTCCTAACACATTTTATCATTTAAATACTCAGCCACAATTAGTGCAGAAATACATCTGTAAGGAGACACCGATCTGCCTGGACTGGTGCATTGTGCAATACGTAATACGTGCACTCGGCTGTAGCATTTGTAGAAGATGGAACGAGCAAAGCCCTCAAACGTTTGGCTTGACTTTGTGTGAGAAAACTAAAAGGCACAGAGCAGCGTGTGTGTGGAAAGTTGATCCGTTATAAAGGAAGCTGTACCTCCAACGTGGCAAAACATCTTAGGCACCAGCATGATATTGAGTTTCAGTAGGTGTTTGACCGACTGCGGTCTCCGACCCAAAATGGTGCCGTCTGTGGAGCCGGCAACAGTTCCTCACAAGTATATCCACTACAACCAACCGGTGATATCCCTTTTAAAAGGTCTTAAAGGTCACAGTCAACCAGAAAAAGCAGATTTGCACATTTTTCTAAACAAGGACTATTGTAACTCTTCTACTTGGTTTCCAGCTGCTTGGTTCTGCACTTTTTAAAATTATTACTATTAGCAAAAGATAGATAAAGTGCTTCCCTTATCGTTTTACTATCAAAAAGTAATTTGTGGCAAAAAAAAAAAATGTTTAAAAAAACTGGTTTGATGTTTAAGACTAAAATGTATGGATCACAAAACTGAAGGAAGAAAAACCCCCCAAAAACCAACACTCTTTATATCTAAAGAATTTGCACCATTTCTGACCATTCTGGAATTGCAACTTGAAATCAATACAAAACAGAATCGATAAAAACAAAATCAGAATCAATAAAGTGCAAATGATACCAACCCTCCAGAGTATTTGAATATTTGATGACAATCACACGTCAGCAGGTTGGCACCATTTAATGGATCCTCTCTCATTCCCTTTCCTTATCTATCCACTATTCCTGGTATCCCTGCTATGCCCACAGACGCAGTATATGGTGCAATCAAACCTTGAAAAGGACCTTCAGTAGTGAAGAGATGATAGAGTGAACTCCAGTTAGACAGAATATAGAGAGAGCCTGCACCCAATTAGGAAGTAATCAGGAATAATGGAAAGAAAAAAAAAACCAAAACACTACATGGCTGTGCGTTACCAAAGCAAAAGCACAATTTCTCATGTTTGAAGAAAATTCATATAAGCAGTAAGGGACGTTTCTCTCTGATCATTAGTCTGATGTCACACAACTGTTTTCTCCTGTGGTCAGGAGACACAGTTCTCATTAGTGGGCTGAGCTGATGCCAGAGAGTCTTCACTTCAGACTTTGTCACCAAGCTGCAGCTTGCACACACAGCCAGCAGATGAGGCTCTGCTCAGCTCAGTATGTATGTCAAAGCTGAAGTGAGTCAGGACAGAAATAACTGCATTCTTCAGCACATGGAGCGGGAAAAACAAGGCACTGAAAAGACAAGAAAGCCAGATTACGACGTATGGAAATGGAAGAAACGCTACTTCGCAAGTTTTTCAGATTGAAGAAACATTTGTGTGACGCAAGAGCAAAGTGATCTGGTCTGACGCAGGGTTAGGTCAAAACCCTCAGCAGGAAAAAAAAAGACGTCATTCAAGGTCATGTAAAACAGCAAAGAGACTCATTAACTTGTAACTGTTGAGTCAACTAGAGAAATTGGAAAACTTGGAGAACTTTGGCCTTTGGAGTAGAAGTGAGGGTGGAAGGTATGGGGGATGCTGAAGTGGGTGTTCAGAAGGGCATTTATCACAGCAGAATAAATGCAGCTCCCTAATTAACTAGCCAGGGGCATAGAACCAGAGTTATGGCCATTTATGATGAAGGACAGGGTGAGCGATATGAGAGTCAGGCGCAGAGTGAGGGAGAGAAAGAGCGAAGCTAGAGGGATGCCTCGTGACACGGATCAACCAGTAGGACAGACAGCTAAGGCAACAGAAAAACATAAAGGCAAACAGAGAGCAAGAATGCATCTACACTGGGGTTAGGGGAGCAAGAATGACAGACGAAGAAAAAACGAGAAGAAAAGTAATGCTAAGAGAGAAGACAGACTGTAGTCATGACAGACCATAGCATCATGTAGACAGGATCATCCAGCCTCTATTCTGCTGATAAGATCCTGGGGGAAATGACTAAATTCCACACAAAAGAGGATTTTGGAAAACCAAGTGTTTCCAAATGAGCTGTACAAATAAAGTCATCATATTTCTTGCAGTGCACCCACACAAAATTCTTATCTGGATTTTCCCCTTTTCATATTTTTACATATTACTTAAAACGACTTTGTACGACCGTGCTGCATCATTTACTCAGAATGGTGGGGGAGCTGATGAGCTTTTATACGCTAGAATGAAATGGTCCATAACAAGGCAAATCCACAGAGGTCTTAAATCATTAAATGAACAAGGGCACAGAAAGATTAAAAACTAGGCTGCCATTGATTTGAGAAGGTAAGGAGGTTGTTCAAATGAAACAACTGTCCTGTTACTACTGTCCTGAAAAAAAATTAGGAACTGATATTTCATGGATTACCAAATATGTTCAGATTGCACAATTATGTATATTTCTTAATTTATTATGATTACAACGCATCATTGTACATCTAGCTATTGTGGACAATAATCATAATTTTAAAATGCCAGAATTCTTCCAGAACATCTTTAGTAAACAGAATGTACTGAATTTAAACAGAGGGTACTGAATTTAAAGTGCTGGAAAATTCTATGGACAACTGAAAGTACACTAACCTGCATCCAAATGATGCAAGCAGGATTCTTAAATGGTAGTATTAATTCTTACATGTTATTAACAAAATGAGTCAGTTGCTGACATTTAGCTGGTCATTTTAATAAACCTTTTTTAAAAGGTGTTTCACATCGTCAGGACCAGACTAACACTGACAACAGCTGATCGAAACACAGCAAAGTCTCTCACTCTGTTTAAAACAAACACAATATACAAGAGTCAATGGGTGGGTTTGTCAAAAACATTTATAAACCACCGACACAAGAATGAGAGAATGCTGCCCTGTGCTTGGTCAGCACATCAGTTTTGTTCTGCACATACATGCTACCTGCTCACTGGGAAGGCTGACTTGGTGCTAAATGACCAAGTACCACTGCTCCATTTCACAGAGGTCAAAAATTGCCTTTATTTCCCAACGGATGCTAACAGTACAGAAGCACTAAAATGGCCTTTCCCTGCTCATAAGGCTGAGTTTGGTGAGAAAGACAAAATTCACGAGGTTTTATAGGACTTCTAGGGGACTGATATAGCTTATTAAGTGGAACAAAATCATACATAAAATATTTATAACTGCATCAACAATCTGTTGTGCAATTTTACAATCTTTCACCATTTCTTGTGATCCTAGAGTAATGCGTTTAGACAACTGATATAATAATGAGTTTTCCCACAGTGGGTGACTTGGTATGGGTGTGGGCTCTGAGACTGACAAACTGTCAGCAGCCAAGAGATTCTATTATATATATTTAAAAAAAAAAAGAAAAAAAAAAAGTTATTAACCAGATGAATTTTATTCTAGGTAAATGTTAGCCAATGAAAACAGGTCTGACACAGCTCTCAATGGTGCGAGCGGCATGGAATGTACTGGCAGAAAAGCTCTTGAGCTCATGACTGGGATATGTCAGCGGGGCTGAAACTGATCGCTATCCATTACAAATCAAAGTCCTACCAACACGTTGTGAGGGTCAGAGAACACCGATATACTGTATCCCTCTACAAATCTAAAGTAAGAAGCTGAGAGTTCAAACATTTACATCGTTAAAAAAGGAGCCAAGCGCTTCACCTGACAATTTTTTTTTTTCCTGCGTACATGAAATGACTGAAAATAGACGCAGACATTTCATGAATACAAGACCTTGGAAAGAAATCGTTTTGGGAATGGTGCTTTTTTTAAAGTACAGATAATCGTCATCCACACTGGATATTACCTTTCTGGTTACCACTGAAAGAAATAATTTCTCTGTCAATAGTCCATTTTGCGAAATCACTGAGCCAGGACACCTAATCGATTACTTTGCCATGGAACAATCAATAGCAGTGGAAGGAAAGAATGAACCAAGAGGCTGAAGAGGAATATGAGAAGGCTGATCAATGCTCCCAGGTAGACTTCAGCAACCCTAGTGACATTTCAATGAGAACACCTCATTTTCAGCATTTCCAGTGTGCAACTGTGTAAGAAAACATGTCACACTAGGATAAAACCCTGCTTACTTTTTTGGCATACATTTCAGAAGAACTTCATAAATTACATAAATGCATTGCTAATAGAAGGCTCGTGAAACATTGCTTTAATCTTTGTTAAAAAAAATGGGTGAAATGGGTGAAGTAAATGGAAGGAAGGAGAGAGTTGAGTGTTTATAGAGCTTTAGATCACACATGGGAATAGAAGGTGAATATATGGCAGCCACTCCACCCCACCTCTTCCATCCTTCCCTTCTGACAGCTTGTGAATTAATTAGGCAGTAAACAAAGCTTGAACAGAAGGTGCGAGACCAGAGAGAGAAAGTCAGAGTGAAGGAAGGGGTTTAGAGGAGAGGAGAGGGAGGGGGAAAGAGGAAAAGAGCATGTGAGAGAATAACAGGGAGAGGGAAATGGGAAAAGAGAGAAAGAGAAAGCACAAGGGAAGGCAAGAGAGTGAGTAGGAGAGGAGGGGAAGAGAGTGAGTAGGCTGAAGAAAGAGTGAGTAGGCTGAAGAAGGGAGACGAGACCCACCCTGAGCCAACATGCTGAACTCCAGGAAGAGAGCGATGTGGTAGAGCTCCATGGCCTCCTCAGCCCGGCTCATGCTCCCCTTCCCTGCTACCAGGGCCTGCACCTCACCCAGGCTCCCCGCCGACGGGCTTCCGCACAGCACCAGCGACAGGTCCACGGTGTCCGTGTACATGCAGCGCAGGATGACGCAGGCGTACTTCCTGGGGATGATGGACTCATCGAGGACGATGCGCGTGGGAGCCTGCAGCGTGCGCTCCGTCATCTCCTCCCCCGTGCGGATGCGCCGCTGCAGCAGGTTACGGAAGAACGGCGAGCGTGCCGACAGCACGGCCTTGTGCGCCCTCAGCTCCTCCTCGGCCCCGACGCAGCTGCCGGCAACGGGGGACCCACCGACCCTGAAGGGCTCCGCCAGCTCCGTGTCGGAGGAGAAGCTCAAGAGCGAGTCATAGTAGCACATGTGCTCACACAGGTTACGCATGTCTGCCTCCAGGGAGTTGGGAGTCCCGAACTCCTCGCTCAGCCGCACCAGGACGTCCACGTTCTGCAGGCGCACGTCGTCCGTGCCCAGCTCTCCGGTGTACAGGTAATGGAGCAGCGAGGAGAACATGGTCGCGTCCATGCCCACTGTGCCCACGTCCAGCAACACCTCTGCGCCGTAGCCTGGCGAAGAGGAGAGCAGCGTCTTGAAAAACGGACACCTTGCCACCAGGACGGCGCGGTGGGCTGGGAAACAGGCATCCTGGAAGATCAGGTCCACGTCCGTGCAGTATTTGTGCTGATAGAGGGCAGCCAGGTCCTGCTGCAGGGTTCTGGCCTCGGGCCGGGCCAAGCCAGCCAGCACGCTGAGCTCCTTCAGCGCAGCCGTGCCCTCGTACTCCTCCACCAGGGCGTTAACGTCACGCACGTCCCAGCCGGAGAGGAGCTCGCGCATCTGCCGCGCGTGGTCTGCAGAGCGGCTAGACTTGCGCCGTTTGATGAACCTCCTCTTAAGGGTGGCCAGACTTGAACTCTTCTTCTTTTTGTCCTGTGGTTTCTCAGGCACATGTTCTAGACTGTAGAGCTTCGACTCTCCGCCATAACCCTGGGGTGCGTATGACGTCCCTGTAGAACGGGGTCGAGACAAAAGAAATTAGACAGTTTAAGAAAAAATTGTAAAGGCAATCTGCCAAATCTGCCAACTGTATGCATTTTTTTATTTGAACATTTCCAAGGACACACAGTTAAATAGTTAACAAATTCATCAATAGACATATATTGGATTCCACTGCATCACAGGTCTCATCACCAAAATAAACGAGCTGGCAACCGGAACCATCTGGTTACAGTCTTACCACTATTTACACTCCATCGGTTACCAAGTTGTGAATGAAGACAGAAAACAATCGCCTTTTCAAACAAGAAATTACAATTTGAAACTGAAAAGCATTTGATGTAATATTTGACATCAATCTGGAAAACCTCACGTATGACCACCTTAAAGTTCATTATTCCTTAGAAAACCCCTGTCAGTTGTAGTAATATTAAAGCAAAGATATCAGAAAGGATAACATGAAGGCATTCTGTGAAAAGAACCAACATGCTCCGCTTAATAAAAGTTAGGGTTATGTAGCAATGGAGGAACTTCATTCATGGAGGAATCCCAATTCAGCCAGAACACATCCAAACTACAAAATACGAGCACATTTAGCTTCCAAGCTTTCCTTCTGAAGCAGATAAAATCTATGGCATCACTTACTGCCCTTCCAAGCAAGACCTTTTGATGCATAAACTGGTCTCTCATGCCTCTGCTTAGTGGTCTGCAGATGACATGCACAGCTAATAAATTTGAAAGCAGTTATTTCATTGATCAAGAGACGCTGAGGATGTGGAAATGCATACGAGAAAATGCAATAGAGATAAATTTGATATGAATATGGAACAATTCAGACGCATTTTAGTTTGTCAAGCATACCACCACCACAGATTCCCTCTTAAAATGACTTGGAGTATTACACCCAAGAACGTGCTGTTGTAGATGCAGTTTTTTAATGTTTAAATTCACATGGCAACAAATTTGGTCCCCCCCCCCCCCCAACAGCTATTCATCCTTTGTTCACACCGCAACAAATCAACATTTAAAAAATTATGCAATTTAAATTGTAAAGAGTTAAGATTGCAGCAGTTACTCTTAAATGGGACTGCAAAAATTAAACTGGAGCAATAAATGTTCATTGTTTATTTAATTTTTTATTGCACCATCACTGTTATCCACTACCGTAACAGGCTAAAGGACAATTTTAAGTGACCTGGCTGACTTCAATGCTGCGTAGCAACAAGGGAGAGAGGGACCTTGTTCCTCTTACCCAGTGACAAGTACATCCTAGTCACAAACACCACAATGCACAGCTGGAAATCCACTGTACTGGGTACCTTAGCACTACTGACTAGTTCTTATAGAGGTCTGTGGAAACTAGTCATCATTCCAGAGTTCCCATTTTAGTTGGTTTAACTGAATTAATTGCTAACTAGACTTTAAACGAGCAAAACGTGCTCATTTTGGAAGATTGACATTCACTGTTTGAATGTGGGATTCAAATGTAACATTCCTTAATGATTTACAATAAGGGAGTGCTCGTTAAGAACAATTCCATTAGTCACTGACACTGAACATTCAAATTGTGCAAAAGACGGTGAGCGAAGGTGAACGAAAAGTCATACCTATGAAAGTCTGCTGGGTGTGAGAATGTCCCCCGAAGCGAGGGGAACATGAGTGAGGATAGCTGGAGGCATTAACACCCATCCTCTTCCCTTTCTTCTTCCTCCTCCTCCTCCTCTTAGTGACGCGCACGGCTGGTGCCACCCTGCTAAATCATTCCGCTCCAGTGACAACGCACCGCCTAACGCATAGCTTCACTCACTCCGACCTGTGGGACTGAGGTGAAACTGGAGCTCCGTCAGCCATTCCTGGGGAGCTGAGGGAGAGAGAGAAAGAGAGAGAGAGAGAGGGAGAGAAACAGAGAGAGATGAAATTCTCCACTTTACAGTCCCATTTCAGTGTAGAGAGACAGGAGGGAAGCTAGTAAGTCAATTATCGTCATACAATGATCTTCATAATCTTAAACTGCGTTAACTTTCAATCCTAGACCTGCGTCAGCCCAGTCTAATCAGCACCACCTGATGAACTATGACTAAAACTGATAATGACAACAACATGGAAATAAAAATGGCTTATTAAATCGCCCAAAATTAAGCTAAATTAAGTAAAAACCTGTCCATTGGCAATGTTCACATTTGAAAATAAATGTACTGATATATTCTTTCAGTGTGGTCACTGGTATAAATATAGGAAATTTCAGGATGGTTATGCAAGGTTTTACATTGGTTCTGTACCAAAAATAAGCCAAGCTGATGTTTTTCCATTTACTAATAAGTACTAAAAAGAATAATCAGAATATGGAAAAGCATGCATTATTAAACGTTCCCTCCTACTGCTTTCCAGTCTTGTTAACATTGAAATTTTAATAATAATTTAACAAGGTTTCATAATTTGTTCACTTTATAAATTTATTTATTTGACTAATGTGTTGCTTACTTGACAAATTCTACATTGCTCTAGGGGGATTTCTTTCTCCACACTCTAAAGAACTCGCTGTATTTTGCCACAAAGCATTACACTGAAAATTAGGCCTACCGCTAACAGCGCAATACATTATAGTGGCATCCAGAAATACATTATTTTTTTTCTTTGAACTCTACTGGCAACGGTGGGTCGTTTTCTTGCCAAAACGAAATGTTGCTTTGAGCGTTGGGTTTGCTACATCAAGCCACCCCTCATGTGAAAAGCTCCATGCAGATATTCAGGATTTGCTTCATTTTACTGTCCAATCTTGAGCTGCCATAAACGGCACAGAATGGATTCTCACAGCATGTCTGGGAGGTAAAAAAAACCCCTAACTTTCCCCAACTGCGATATGTAGATGACAGAAAAAAGAGAATAATTTTTCCACTCTGCAGAGTATTCTATAAGAAATAAAGATACATCTTTATATAAATGTAATGTAAACATACACCCTCCGTAAAAGGAACAGTTTCAAATTTCAGTTAAACTCCCCAATAAAAGCTCTTACACATATCCTGTGTGTCTTGATATTTACTCTTTGCCAGAGACCCCTTCCCTATTCAGCAAACACTGAGCTGCATTGTTTATGAAATCCCCACAAGGACCAGAACTCTCAAGTTACCCCTATTCTTTTGTCATCATGAACCCCCCCTGCTAAGGTAGATGCTGAACACAAAATACACAAAGATATGTGAGGTCCAATTTCATGCCCAGTCACAACAACGGAGGGCCATGCACATGTGTAGGCTCATGTTTGGACTGATTTAGGTTTTCCCCTTCATGCTGTGTGGAATGTTTTTAACATCAAAGATTTCACTTTATTAAGACTCGACTTTGATCTTGAATGTTGAATAAAAGCAAAATAAAACTGCTGTACGCCTGCACTGCATGAGCACAAGTCCAGGGAGTAAGGGAGCAAAGTAAGAAAGTTAGTCATAACAGCAACTAGAGAATGGTCCTTCACATCCATGCCTGGTATCAGAAATGTGCCTGTGGTCACCAGTAAAGTCGTGTCCAATAGTGAAGACACAGTATCATGAAAAGTGAGGATCAGGCTTATTTCCTTAATAAAATAAATAAACACACACACACACACACACACACACACACACACACACACACACACACACACGAAAAACAACCCCCCCCAAAAAAAAACCCTACCTAACCTACCACCTGTACACTGCATATAATAAAAAAATGCCTAATCAGGTTCACGTGAACATGTGGAGAGGGTGTGATCTTGAGCATTGCTTAGCAAAAATGTGCAGCGTAGCAAAAATGGTTGGTAAATGCATTCGTTTCTTAAGCCAAACTGAACCACGGCTATTAATTACAGCTACAGGGACAAGAACGTCAAATAGTTTTGCAGAAGTAATGCTCATCAACGTGGAACCTGCTAGGAACATTAATCATTGTACGCAGCAAATTCTTGAATTCAATTACAGGTGGCACCTTCTATACTTTTAGACCAATGAGAGGATGAAAGGACTGATGAGCTACTGAGCGGAAGCAGCTGCACCCGTGTTGTACGCGCGATCAGAGATCGACTGTGGTTTGACGGATACGTATCAGTGTCAGCAAAGCCAATGAAAAAGGGACATTAAGGATTTAGACTTTTGTTAAGAGTAGCTGTTGTTCTGAGCTAGAAACAGCCCACTTCTATTTGCTATACTATGATGTATATTCAAAATGTTTTGCGGCAAATTTAGGCCATTTTTGTCTGAAAATAATTTATAGCCTGTAGTGACACCATCACCTTCAAAAACACTATACTGTGAATAAACCTATTAAACGGCTGCTTAATGTGTGCTGGTTGTAACAGTTTAACCAGTTGAATTAAACATAATCTTATGTTTCAAATAGTAAACATACAGTCTATTATTTCAGTACCTATATACTGACTTTTGTGCTGCTGACTTCCCTCTCCTGCCCCTATGAGATCAGATCCAGATCAACTGATTCTGCTTTGCAGAAACCCAGAAACTGGATATGCCACACACACAGTTATCAATCCATCTCTACACAAACCACTGGAATGCAGCGAGTATCAAACTAAATCTATAGGGTAGAAGTAATGGAAAACGAACAAATTTAATGATTGAGTTGGGATCACTTCCTTGTAGAAATGCCAATAAAACAAGAACTGTTGATCCCATGACCCAAATAGCAAGAAGGAGTGAAGCTCATGACAGCTAGGAAAAAAAAAAAATGACAAAGCTCATTATATAGTCATTACAGCGTGATGGGGGAAATGCTAATTACAGTATCTGCATTAAAAACAAACAAACAAAAAACAAACTGCATCTCAAACTGAATGACAAGTGGGGAAGGATTAAAGGAATAGCTGTCAGTGCTTCAGGGACCTATGTAAATAACAGACAAGCAAGTTTGGACATAATCTGGATAACAAAGGGTGCCTATGTCAATCACACTAAAAAGACTCATTCTTATGGCTTTTAACAATATACATGAAGGAATGTATGTTACAGTATAAAGTGTGATGTCCAATCAGGGTAAGATTCAGGCGGTACTCACCAGATTCACAGTAGCATTAAGGGTTCAAATCTTTTTGATCATGTCCACCTATATATAAAGAATTTCATGATGAATAAGTAACGTTGCCCCAAATCCAAAACAAACACTCTAAAAGCTTAGCATTAACGAAATGTTAGAAGGTATTTTTCTCTATTTAGTCCATATACTTGAGCTGTCATCTAGAGCTCAGAATCAGCTGGCCAAGGTTGAAGGGGGGCGGGGGAGCCTGCCTCTCCAAATAACATCTCCTATGGAAATGGTGATGATGCTGATTACAATTAGATAAAATAGCAAGTAAAATAAATAAATAAACAAATAAAAGCCAGGTAATTCTCTTCTGACCACATTTTCAAAAAAAATTTCCAGTTGTATTAGCTGACCAACAGTTCTGTTTACACCTTAGAAGACGGCTGTCTTGTGCCATCTTGAAACCCTCATCTATCTTTATCCACACTTTACCAGCTGCCTCCTGAATGAAGTGCAGGGAAGATATAATTCTCATGTATCAGTCAGAAGCATAACCTGATATCAGCATAGCCTTTTCCTCACTAGAGCTTTCCCTGGACCCATCTCACATACAGTCTCCCTCCATCAAAAGGCCTTTGTCACGTTTGGAAGGTTTGAGATGAGATTTAGGCCAATATGACCCAAACTGAACAACTGTATTCCAAAAAACACCAAGAAAAGCAGAAAAGCTCAAAGTTAAACATCTTCAGCAGATACCATTTTACCAGACCACAGAGATCAAGTAATGTCCGTTGAACAAATTAAAAAGACTGGCATAATGTAGACACCTCTCGCGGGGGGGGGGGCAGTGTCAGCAACCTATGGCAGCTTCCTGTCAGCAGTGGCAAGCTGGCTTGTGTGAGACTAACGAGGACAGACACTGCCAAGCCACACCAGGCCAGCTGCAGGTCGTCTGATCCACCATGTCCTACTCTCCCCTGGAGTGCAGAACATCAGAGCTTGAGAAAACTAAACCAGAATCTTGAATCTTTCATATGTATGTGTCTGTGTCACTGGGCGTTTTCAGCACAAGGCTTCATTCAGTTGATGTCCAGCCAAGACAAAAATCACTAACAGACCAAGCCAAGGGTTCAAGTATCATCATATTAAAAGTTAGGTGCCGTTTTTATACTTCCAAAACTGCATGTATCAAATGGAAACCCAAAATAGAAAAGGGTTGAACTAGCACATGACCTCATTCACGCAGATTTACGGTCACAGTAGTAACAGGAATCAAACACCCCCACCCCCATTTAGCCTCTGACTGAGTATGAACGTAGAAGTTGTGTTGAATCATGTCGCACTAGCCCTCATTCCTTCTGCCGATGAGGAGGCCTGAGATTTCGTCAGCAGACACACAGCTTTCTCAGACAGGCACGCCCTTTACACAGCCCCTCCAAAAAAATGTGAGATTCAGCAAATACAATTCTATAAACTGTCTAATTATGTTTTAAAGGTCAGACCAACACAAGACAATGAGATGTTTTCTTGGGAGGCTGGCCTCGTTTCAAAAGGAATCTGTAGACTATGGAGAAATCTATTATAGTTTGCTGCAGAGCAATAAACAAAACAGGAAACATCCGGTTACCATGTTGTTTTAGAGCATTCCCTGAGTTTTTTTTTTCCCTCTCTCAAGGTTAATGAAATGCATAACAGTCCCAAAACGCTAAACACCACAGCACAGATCATCTTGACATAATCAAGACAATAAACAGGAGGACAGAGTATTCTAAAATGGTCTCTAGAAATTTTAATGTGAGTAATTAATAAGGATTTATCCTAGTGAAAGATGTTTATTAAGTACACAAGTGGTTAGGGAGAATTGAAAAACATAAGTTTAAGGGGTGTCCTACTCAAAAATATTTTTCAGTCTCCATCTCCTAAGTCACAAATAATGCAATGTCACTGACAAAGCAAATGCTGGAGGCTATGTGGTAAACAATGGTTGATGGAAATATTTAGATCACATGTAAAATGACCATCTATGGACCATAAGAAAAAAAATGGCAATAAACTAGGAATAACAAGTTTCTTTCACAAGAAGCACTGCATGATCTTCTAAATGACATCATCTTTGGCTTGTGAGATAAGAGTTCATGCCCGAGACAAAGAAGGGTGGTTCCTTTCCCCCAGGGTTTACTGATAACATCACAAACCATGGTTCCTGCTCATACTGTCATGTCTTAGTGCTAGAGCATTGTGTGCCACCGCAAAAATAAGGACATTTGAACTGTGTGTGTGTGTGTGTGCGCATTTATATATACACACACATACATAGTGAAATTATTTTTTCAAGAAACTCAAGCAATTCTTTGCGTCGAAGCTTCTTTTATTGCTACATCTATAATCTGTGATATTCCTATGCCTCGTGCTACATCTATAATCTGTGATATTCCTACACCTCGTGCGAAAGTATCCAGCAAGTCAAAAAATAGATTCAATATCTAAACACTAGGCTTGCTACCAACGAAAAGGTGGAAACATACCAGAACAACATTAAAGTGATGTGATAATATTGTAGTACAGAGGGGCAAGAGGATAACGAAGAAGCCAAGTATAATTTTTTTTATATATATTTTTGCATATTTTCTATAACCATTAATAAGCAACAGAGAAGCTATTAATAAGCTTCGAGAATTCAGTGTCTTCACAGCAGTAAGTTCAAGCAGTTTCTACTAAAAATGATGGTTGAACATGTTTACTTAAAATAGATTAATATGTTTACTTAAAAGCAGACAATGAGCATAGCCAGATTCTGAACAGTCTGTAACACGATGCTTCAAACAGCAGGGTGTTTTGTGCATGACTTGGGAGGTAATGCAGTTATAACGCTACTGTTTTATGGAAGGTGAGCCAACAGAAGAGACTATGCAAAAACCATGGTAAATGGACTGGAGTAAGTCACATTAGATACAATTGTTTTTCGAATTAATTAATGAACTGAGTGAACAAAATGTACTGTTAGGGAATCACTTTTTGTACATTGGTGAAGTAATAAACTGCTCTGTGTTGTGAGAAATCTAGCTACCGTTTTCAAAACAGTTTCTGCTTGCACACGAATTTTGAGGCCCACAGCACGCTGTGAAGGTTAAAAAAAACCAAAAACCAAATGGCATATTACTTTTACCTGGTTTATATTTTTCCATGTGCATAAACCAAACTATTTTGTTTGAACCATTTATGCAACCAGTGCTCTGTCTACACGTTGTGATCAACAATCACTTGGCATTGCTATACCAGCTCTGTCCCAAGAATGTTCAACAACTCTTCTGTTCACAAACAGCAAAAATCTACAAAAACATGTAAAAAAATATCATGGATACCTTTAAGTCATTTGAAAGGATTATCTTTATTTACTTATTTGTTTTTTTAATTTCAGAAAATGTTCTTTAAAACCCAGAATGTAACATAGCACTTAAACGCACTAAATCGGATTTAGTTTGGACATATATTGTATGTAATTATTTGTTCATTTTAAGAGACCTCTTTTGTATATTTACTATTGCTATTTAACAAAGCAAAAATATTTGTCAATATATCTTGATTATTCAATGGAGTGATTGGTAGAATACTTGCTTACTAAAATAATATATAAATCTACAGCCAGCAGCAAAAAGATGTGGGAGATTATCTGTGCCCATCATGGTAGCAATCCTATGACACCAATTATGTGGGAAGTCATCAAGAAGGAAGCTTTCCGAGTAATGCTCTTGGAGAGATTTCCAATCGAGGGGTTAAGAGGATTTAATTAACCTCAATTGTGAGATGTCACAGGGCAGGAAGGGCTGCAGCTAAGGCAGCTGTGGAGATGAAAGCTCTTTCTTGGGAGAAATTCTGAGAGGCCATGGAGATCTTTTGGTCACCTAAACAAGTTCTAGCAAACTGTTCTACCTCTCAGGAGGAGAGATGCAACCATCACCCTAACTATTCTGAGGAAGGGTAGTGAAGGGCTCATCTCAACTGAGGATAATTTGAGGACCTTCTTAACCTAGTGAACATACACTTATAATGGGAGAGATTAAAATTCCATTTCTGAGGATGTAGTTGTGTGGCAGCAGGGCAACAAGATTGGAAGAAATTCAACCAGGAGATGTTGAAGCCACTGGACAGGGTTGGGACTGTGTGATTGACATGGCTCATCGAATGTTGCATGTTAAACAGGAATGGTGCACTTGAACTGGTAAACTGGAATGGTGGGCCCTATATAAAAAGTTGACCAGAGGGTGTGCATCAGCTATACAGCAACCACACTTGGTCTTCAAGGAAAAGTTTATGCTAGGATACTGGAGAGTACAATCTGCCTGATAGTTGAACCTAGGAGGAGCAACACAGTTTCCTGGAACAGTGGAACAGCTCATCTCTGAGACACTGCTTTGGGAGGGATCATAGAAGTATATCAACCCAGTATGTGTGTGTTTTGTGGACTTGGAGAATATATATGACAGAGAACATGGTAGGTAAAATCATTACGGAGCATAGGGGTCAATGCTACAGAGTTTCATAGTACACTTAAGCACTTTATGGCCGAATCTGAAGCATGTGAGATAAAAATCAGAACCTCCAAGAGAGAGGTCATTGTACATTCTCTGAAAAGAATCTACTTAATTCAAGTGAAAGGTTAAAAACAAACACACAAAAATATTGGAGGCGTTGTAGTTTCTCAGGATTTTGCTCGAGTGTTATGGAAAAAGAAAGCATGACATTTCCAAACAGATTAGGTCAGCAGCAGCAGCAGTAATGTGGTTTCTGAGTTGGTGTGATGGTGAAGCAGAAGCTTGTCCTAGAATTACGTTTTCTGTGTGCTGGTATATATACACCTCATCCCCACTTAGGGTCAAAAAGATATCAACATTGTAAATACAAATTATGGAAATTAGGTTTCTCCAAAGGGTTGCTGAACGTTATCACTCAGACTGCAGCTGCAAAGTGCAGCAATCTCAGAGCTCTAACACTTTCTGCTGTATCCATGAGCAAGGTGCTTTTCTTGTCTGCCACTGGCTCACTATACTTCCAGTGCATGTAAGGGACATCTGCAGATACCATAGCATTACCACAGGGATTATAGCACAACAGTGCAATTTGGAATGTAGCAGAACAGTGGAATTTGTTAGATGACATAAGCACAGTGGACAGAAATAATTTGCCTACTCTATGATTCACAAACAACTTCAGATTTCATACTGTCTTGCTTTGTGGCTGCATAAACCAGCATACTAGCTAGATATAAATAGTCTGCTAGAACTTTAATATATGACTTTGTATACACAGTGACGATGCTCGTATTTAACAAGATTAATTAGATTCCTTTTTTTTTGAAAAGCATATGTGCACAATGAGTCATGTACCTTCCTTGAACACATTCACAGGGGGGTGGGAGTGAAAAAATTAATTTTTACCATTAAATGTAATAGCTTTATTTAGCATTCATGCTTTTTTCTACAACTTTTTTCATAATAAGTTCAAAGCAAAGTTACTATAAATGTTTCTTAATAGGAGTTTTCCCCATTAACAATTTCAAAATACTGGCTACATTTTGTGTCATTCAGCATAGATTCCATAATTATGCTTAGGTCAGCATCCAACCCAGTTAGGTCCCCAGGCTGTCGTCATAAATGGTAGCGGTAACCATATACACAAAAGTCCACTACAAGATATAAATATAATTAGCCAAAACAAAATAAAGATCAGATTATTATTATATATAAAAAAAATCTGATTATTATGTACAACCCTGTTGCAATCTTTCCCCTTCCTCAGACAAAACAGAAAAAGGTGGGAATGGTAATGTGCTTCTCATCAATAGTTCACCAAATGTGAGCCACATTTGGAACTTACGCCGTTTATTTGTTTTTAGACACAAACAAGCTTTTAATTAGAAGTCCCCGAGCTGGTAGAAGTCCCACTGATACTTCCCAAAGGACCAAACAACTTGTTTTCTTTCTTTAGTTCAATTATATGCAAAGTACAAGCACCATCTTTAATACAAATCCAATTTCCATGGCAAACATTTAGCATTTTCTTTGGTAGTATAAACCATACACATACAGGTCAAATGCTGACACTTTACCCTCCATATAATAGCCAGTGCGCTTATAAAGTTCTTTAGTTGCCAAATTGACGATGCTAATTAACAATTTTTCATATTTACCACATCTTAAACGACATGCCCCCCCCCCCCCAGACCACTATAATGAAACAATGCTTTTATTAATCCTAATTCATACTGGTATGTTAATAAAAAAATAAAAAAGGACCATGGTGTTGATGAAAGTGATGGACAGACGGTATCACATTTATTTATTGCTGAAGTTGACTGGCCTGCCTTAAAAGCATGCCAAAAGTAATGCATACAGAAATCACAACACAGCCTGTGCCATCACAGAAATTAAGTGTGTAACCTATGTGTGTGTGTGCGCGCATGACTCATTTTGCATATGTGCTTTCAAAAAAAAAAAAAAAACCCCACAAGGAATCAGAACAGTCTTGTTTAATATATGCACCGTCACCATGTATACACAGTCATATATTAAAGTTCTAGCAGACCATATTTGTCCTTCGCAACAGCTGATGTTCTCCAGAGTTATGAAGAATAAATGGTACATGGCAGATGAAAACATGAACATACTGTGAAGTAATCATAATAATCCTGGGTTTAACAAAACAGATAGCAGCTAGAAAAGGGTACATGAAGTAGTAGTAGCTAGGGTTGCAAAAATGGTGATCTACTTCAGTGTTTCTTCAAGGAATCATAGATACAATCATCAGTACACATTCGTAGAAGGTCCAGTATTATAATACGCTACCGTGTCAAACCACACAATTCATTAAAAGGAGGCACACAACAACAGATATGGAAAGAATTTAGACCATTCAGTATTTTTTTAATAATCCTTCAGAAGTATAAAAGAGGCCACATTGAAGACAATATTAAAGTATGTAAGTTGCACATCTTTTTTAATTATATAAATGAATAAGGCTGCTGAAATACAATTATTCAGGAAGAATAAACAGATTTATTCCATTTCATCTCATAGCCTCATAATTCTACATATTCATGCAAAAAAAGAAAACCAAGAAAAAAAAAACTCTTATAATAATTAAACAGCCCTCATTATTGCTAAGCAACAAACTGGCAAAACATCATGCACTTCAATTTTTCTTTAAATTCATGTTTTTTCCTAAAAGGAGAGAGTCCGCACTGGTCAAAATTCAAGCATTTTACAGAAGTATAAGTTCATCTGCCATCAACTAAACCGGCATGTCCAGCTTAAAAGGACCCTGAATTATTATTGCACTAAATTACTTTCTGTCAAAAAGTAAAGTTTATAATGAGCTGCATTTTAAATGACATATCTGGCTGATTGGACTGACCTCTGAAAAGGGCCGTGCTAAGAACATCTATGACTGTGAAACCAAGGAAAAATGCAATATTCATTACAGCCAATAGCAGCAGAAATTGCAGAATAGCTGTGAGCTTCAAAACAGACATTTAGACGATTTCCTGCAATTTACTCTGATTGCTTCTTGCAACTCCTTTATACTGCAATAGCCTCAATTCCAGTATCTTATTATTCATCAGAAACTGCTACATTGTATGGCTAGAACTGTACGTGTTAATCTAATACAGTACACACGAAGCGGAGCACTGAACCTGAGCAATAAATAAATGTAATATGGGCTTGCAACCAGTTCTACCATCACCATACTCTTTCTTTTAAATCAGCATAGCATTTTGCCCATATTACATCAATAAAATAAACTAAATTGTAATTAATTTCGATCAATCTATATTATTTTCTGCCATAGGATTAATAAAAGAAGTCACAATGTCATCATAGTAGTCTTGGGGACCTGTCACTAAAGATGCAATGAAAGGTCACAGATGGGATTCAAGCCAATTCAGAAGCCAAATCATTTTGAATTAAGGAAACCTTGCCAAGTGTCACTTTGCCATTTCAAACATCTTGCACAGATTGTGTCAACAGGGCTACACCACTAAAAATTGGCCTAGGTGCAAGTCTGTGCCTTCACCCTCAGAGTTTGACACCTGTAATGAACTTTGAGTTCAAATACTATTCTACACTGGGCAGTATGAGGTGAAGAAGTGTCAGAGTGAGACCTATTCTAGATAGCCCAGAGGAATTAGGTGAGCACAAGACAGACCAGGCTGATAATACATTTGACATCCATGTTTACAGCTCACACCTAAAAATTCGGCTTCAACAATGAAATAACAGCAGAATCTCTTTTCGAAAAGTGATGAGAATTAAAAAGCTCTGACCGATCTGAACACCTAAAACATGCCTTTCACAACCTTACTAAGAAGCACATCTTGAGATATTACTGACCATACAAAAACCTTCAACGGAAGTCTGCATGATCCTTTAATCCGAACAGTGACGGGGCTCCACACCTACGGCATTTTGAGTCTCATGAACTACTAATGCATCAAAAACCTTAAGAGGGTTGCCAAGCACTTTCTGTCAATAGTAGACAGGCCAACCAGTTAAAATGTCAAGCTTTTTTATTTTTTAAGACCTGACAGAGAAAGACTTGCCATGCTGGGATGGCAATAAGAAAATGTTTCAGTGGACAAAAACTTTTTTGTAAATTAGGTAAAAGCAAATTTGACGATAACAAAATGCTGTTGTCCCACTGACAACACAGCAATGTGGGACAGGATATGAAAAATATGTCCCATTTTCTATTCCTCATCAAATTTCTATACTCACTCTGGTGATGGCAAGCAGAAGTCAGGCAAAGGTCATCTTGGAAATAACAGAACATTCAAAAAAACTGAGTACTTAGGATACAATATAGTGATCCCTGCATTATATTGACTGCATTTTATGCCAAGTGAACACTGAAACACATGCATGCAAATCTTAGAACTGCTATGCTGCTCATCTATGCATCTCCTGTGAGCCACTGTTTTGTTGGTGTAGAAGTGTGCGCACCACAAGAATCGCAGATTGCTCACTTTATCTTTTAGCTGGGGAGATCAGAGATGAATACCTTTCTTTCACAAAAATACATGAGAATACACACATCAAAATGGAGCTTGAATAACCAGCTACAATGGTTGTTTCAAGTTTCAAGAGAAAAAAAGAGAATTAAAAGGAGAAGAACGTTTTGATGAGACACTGACAAGGACTGTATTCTTCAAAGAGGTAAAAACCTAATCAATTGCTCCAATCTGATTCAATGTTTCAAAACCAAGGTTTCATATGTGCTGATTTCACACAAAGTAATTACATTTTGCAAACAAAAAACTCAAGTTAAAAACTAAATATGTGCACTCTTACTCATGGACAAATTCTTATATCGGTGTCTAGAATAGATTCATAAGTCTGATGATGTTATAAAGCTCCATAAAACTATTCGGCACAAAAACTGATGTGTTCTGCTAAGCAAAGCCCATTTATTCACACCATTCAACTGCTGAAAAGTGAAACCTATGGAACCTGCCATGGCTGAAGCCATAATTGTGTGTGTGTGTATGCATGTGTATTTTATATAAAACAAACAGGCTGTAATGCCCAAAAAGCCTCCCTCTCGCTTCCATAAATGTAAGGGAATTTCCAAAATTCAGTTTTAAAGCTTTACTTTCCACCTGTTAATTTCAGTATAAATGACAAAATACATGAGTAAAAGATGCACATAATCAGAATCATTTTATGCAGAAGTAGCAGTAGCACAAGTCATCAGGCAAGAGTTCTCTTTCATCATCCCTGGCGGTTGCTCATCACTGTTCCTATTAACATTTGTCACAAAGGTGCTCACATGGCAAGATTTGACAAGATTCACTACACAGAATTTCAAACGTCTACTTGATCAAGCTGCTTAGGTAAAGTACAGCTGATGGTTACCTTTACACAACAGAATTAGGCTAGGGTAATATAAGAAAGTCAGATTAATCCTTAAATCTGTTTAATCTCACACTGCGCAAGTCAGACATTTGGGGATTTTTTCCTAAGCTTTCAACTATAGCTATAGTAAACTTTACACATAGGGACATGTGATGGGCTGGTTATAAAAGTCAATTATTAAAAGTCAATAAATTGCTTCTATTAAACCTTTATCGTGTGTGTGTGATATATAAAACAATCTCTATGGATTCTGTCTGTAGAAGCAATATAAATAAAGAATAATGGAAAAACGATTAATATTACACAAGAATGCAGCTATAGTCCAGCAAAGGCAACAGACATGTCTAACAAAGCTGATGTATTTCTTCTTTGGTCAATGTTCAACGCAAAGAGCTGAAAACAATCCAAAATCATGGCTAGAAGAGCAAAATACAGTAGCATAACTACAAAATTTGGAATACTGCATAGATTTGATCCTAATTAAAGTTGTTAACACTTATTTTATTGGTGACGGTCTTAACTTCACCAGAATCGGTGCCTCAAAGAGGTAAATAAGCACTTCCACAAAAGAAAAATATCCCAAATTTAAATTTCTCCCATATAGTGATACAGATTGCTTCAAGGCTCCACATTATTATTCAGCATTAAGAAGATATTACAAATCAAACAAACTTCTATAGCTCAGAACACAACGGATCTTTTAAGTGACAATGTTTTTTCATAATTCATTCGAATAAGTACAGCTTACAATGAAAGCATTTCATGCTCATTTAACATTAGCAGTTATGTTGCAGAGACAGTCCAAAACAAAATTGGTACAAAAATCATCACCAAACAGTTACACTTGAATAGTTATATTTTAAGATAAAGAAATGATCATACCATACAAACAACATTAAATATTGACTTACAGTTTTGCGACCAAGATAAAAGCATAACTACCTACATTAATTTCCATTTTGTTACTTAGGAAACAGGCCATGTGTTCTGTTTATATGCCTTAAGGCATGATGCAGGCTTGCTGACCTTCACTATTCCACTATACACCAGATGTCCCATTTATGGGGGGAGGGGGGATGTAGGTCACAAATATTCAAGGCTGCCTTCAGGTAGATCAGATTAGCACAGCCAATGTCTCAATTAGTGTTTCATGCATAAATGTAATAAATCATCCCATGAATCACTTGCTTTCAGATCTGACATCACATCATTTATATACAAACCTTGCAGATAGGCCTATATGCTCAAAAGTCAATGTTGGGAACTCCTGCATCTGGAATAACAAGGTATCTACCAAAATATGTATATTTTGTATTGTGTCAGCAATGTTTGATCAGAGCTTGAACCAGATTTAGGACTTACAACACTATGCTTCACAATCTCTCAACAGGGCCCTAGGGAAAATCACAACCATAATCTTTTAAATCCCAGAATGTTCACCGACGTAAAATAATACTCCATCTGGCCATCTATGTTACCACAAAAGGGCAAATGAGCCATCAAAACTATGGTTCATTAGAACAACCTTAAAACAGGCTTTCGAAGCCCCTGGAAAGGGGAGTCAAAAGGCTCCATCAGGAAAACAGAGAACTACTGTGAAGGTAAATGAACGCTCTGCGTTTGAGAGGGGGCAGGACCAAGAGCTCAAAGCGCTGTAGTCAGCCAATTTGAATGCCACTAGAATTTCCTTTTAACTGAGACGACTTTCCCGAACCAACTCGGAACTTAACATTCGTTTAAAAATGCATTTTCAGTCAATTAGACAAAATATAATTATACTAAGCCTCACACACATTATTGGCTTTTAGGTATATTAGCTTTAAGACGCGTCACATTAAACACGAGTCATTCACCACATTAATATCACAGTTATTTTATATTAATCCAATATGACACTGTTAGATAAACCTGAACCAAGGTTAGGTGTGGTTTTAGCATATACTTCTCGATTAACTAGCTTGCTAGCTAGAGAGCTATGGCTAGACCTTTTGGCTGAAAAGTTACGAGGAAACGACTAACCTGTGGTTAAGGCTTCCTGAATAATATTTTTTGGCAAATCCGTTTTGAGCTGAGAGTTTATTTGCGACTTTAATGTTTTAGTTATTAGTTGGCCTTTTTATTTCTATTAATAATAAGAATAGGTTACACAGGCTGCTAACCTAAGAAAATGCTAAGCAGTCAAGTTAGCGTAGCTACTGGTTAATACCTTATTCCAACTCAAGTTTTTAGATAGCCAACTCATTAGGTTAGGTAACTAGATAACGATACCCACATATTACGTACTTTACCACTTAAGAAATTATGTAGGTAAGGTAGGTTAGTTAGTTAGCAACAGAGAAATGATGGCTCGACAATTTCATCACTGGGCTTATTGCAAGCTTTCCAACACCAATTTCGAAAATATGTAAATAGCTACCGATAGCTAGTTGCTTGTTGGTTTATTAACTAGCCAGCTAGCTCCTAGTTAGAAGACGAAAGATATGTAGCAAACACGCAGAATTTACAAGCAAAATAAACTTAGGCATTTACCTCAGTCAAGTTTGTCGCTAGCTTGGTTTCGAACACTTGGCCGTTTAGATGAATATGCGTTCAGGTTTTTGAAGGATCCTTGATTCCCCACTTAGACGACCAAGTTCTGTCACACTTTGCTGACGGGATAGCTAGCTAGTTAGCAATAGCGAAGTACTTCAGTATAACTAATCGACTTATTAATCAATACACGTCCATATTACTCACTAAAGCTAGCAAGCTTGCTACTTTTTTACAGTAGCTAGGTAGCTAACGTCCGATTCGCCTTCATAGCAGCTAGCAAGCTGGATACCCAGGTTCGTTTTTACTATAGCTAGCTAGCTAGATAACTAAATAGCGTGTTTATCTGTAAAACTTTTATCTATTTTTTTTACTTCAAATCCACAGTGCTGTCAGTTTCGGGAATCAAATAACGTCACCACTTTCTGATTATGCCTCAACTCCCCGTTTTGGCTTTAACTACGCGGAAAAACGCAAGCTTGCCAATCCAACTGCTAGCTAGCTAAATCACCAGCCTGGCTAGCCAGCTTCTGCCACTCTGCTTCCACTAACCACTCTTTCCGACAGAGCAGAGTTGTCGCTGTTTCTGAAACCTAGTTAAAAGGCCCAACCACTTTCTCTTAATATCCCTAATGAATTAATTTATTAATAAAGTTCTGATCAATAGTATCTGATTCAAACCCCAAATATACTTTTAGTCATTATTTTTCAGTAACCTACTGAAGATAGTTTTTTTCTGCCTAATTACTTTAATTTTATTACACCACCACAAAGTAGAGATGAAAGGTAGAGTAAAAGAGTAAAAGCTGGAAGAGTAAATTATTCAAGTAGACTAGGCTATTTCTCTTACTTATTTAGATAGTTTTAAGATCTAGTTTTATGGAGTGGGCACAGAAATTCCATTTAACTCCACGTAGTAGTTGGACCTAAACGCGGCGGTTATAGTTTACTTCCACAGTTCAAGGACTCCAACGTGTGGTCGCTGAGAATAATGCATGGTATTTTTTCCAAGTCCGCTGTCGTACAGTGCAAAATAGGCAATTATTAGAAAAGGCTTTTCCATTTATTTATAAGTCCTGCAGTGCATTTCAGCTATCTACCATTGACGACAGATCTAAGACTTATTTCATTTTATTTACAAGCTGTTTAATTTAACAATAGGACCACTGACTTACATAGCTTAAATGATTTTGTTGCAGTACATCTGAGCAATCTCATACCGTTTAATGTTCATACCAAGGTTGTTATTTAAATCTAGGCTAAAACCTGTGTATTAAAGCCTTTGCATAATTTATTTTCCATTAGATAAAGGTGCAAGTCTACAATGGATATATAGAATAAAGGTATGTGTATGTACTGGCACTAAAGACCCTGCCTCTCTTCATGAGATCATTCTGGTTTGTTGATTGTGGACTGAAAAAGTGCTGATGTCTCTGGGTGCCCCCATGTCTGTGCTTCCTTCTGGTCCTGCCACAGTTAGACCTGCCAGAAGCCCTGCTTGCATTATGATCACTAGATACAACATGTGTTAATTATTGTACACTCTAAACGCACATAGCAATCTGTTGTACCACTGTCCCAGCCTGTCTGATATAATACCAGTGCATGACCCTGTTAAGATACCCCTGCTGTGCTTGCACTTGCCCTCTTGACCTGCCTGACATAATCCCAGTCTCCTGTCCTTTGGACTTGCTGCATCACCATGGAGCATTTGCATCTCACCCTCCTGCTGTCATGAATAACCTTACCTGGATGCACTAGACATTTTCATATACTGCTTGAAAATGTTTCCCCATCATGATTTATAAATAGTTGCACTGCAATTTGTGCACTACATCTCTTGCCCTATTTTTAGTTTTTATTACCCATTTTATGTTCACACAGTGCTAATCTATATATATATATATTGTATATATATATAT
>JAOXYF010000018.1:20893924-20923246 GCA_028565775.1 Sternarchorhynchus goeldii | reverse complement strand
AGTCCTGTTAGAGCACTACCATAATAACACAGTCCTGTTAGAGCACTACCATAACAACACAGTCCTGTTAGAGCACTTCCATAAAAAAGCAGTCCTACAGCCTCTCACGACTTCCTGCTATCTATGCTCTTCTAAGTTTGGGCTTCTGAAAAACAACATTAGGTCGCTTACCTTGTGGGCCCCTACTTTCAAAATAGTTCCTAAATTCCTAAACGTTTAAGTGCACACACTATTCTCAGATATGAAAGAGCTATCAATGGTTTTTTTGTTGTTTTTTTCGGAGATCACTAGGCATTTTAAATATTATTTTTAGCTGAAATCTATAAAAAACATTTTGTTTATAATGTAAGTAATATGTTACGTGTTTATTTTTTCATGGGTATAATATTTGTTATATTACTCTTCACTCGTGGCTGGAATGTTGGCGCTGCACTTTTCCATTTGTCCAGCAGATGGAGCCTTTGGGTTAACAGATGGAGCCTTTGCATTAACAGATGCATGTGTACTGAAGGCTGCATCCTTCATTCCACTGAGAGAACGCTGGATTTATTTTATTCATTATTATTTATTTATTATTTACTGTTTAGACAGTTTCTTACTGTAGTTCGTAAAACTCAAAACAAGATTAACTGTAAAATTCTTTGAATACCCACTTGCATCTGTGTCAGGTTTACACAGGTGCTTTAGAAAACCTATAGTCTTCACTCTACCCTCTCAGTTATTCATGTATTTTCTGTGTATTACCCACAGTTATTCATGTATGTGTATCTGTTGTGTCAAACGCTGCTTTTAGTGCAGAGGGAAGTGTTTTTCGCAGATGTTGTTGTTGACACTCTCTGCCTCGGACCAATGAGACGCAAATGTGCCGAGCCACATTAGTGGTGGTGCATTGGTTTTGTTTTGCAGGGGCTGGGTGGAGGATTATCTCCTCCAGTCCGTTTCAGTGGATCCGTATGGCCCAGAAGGCCCGGCTTCAGCTGTGCCGCTGCTCAAGCATGGGAAGCTACAACTGAGCTTGTTATTGTCCCTGCACACACACACACACACACACACATATCTAAACATACATACACAGATAAAAGAAGTCCATTTTGCTGCCAGAGGTCTTCACAAAGATTTTTTTTGTACAAGAGAGGTTTTTTTTGCCATATGCTACTATTATATATCATTTAAGTTATTATCCAGTTTTAGCTCAGAGGTTTAGCACTGATATCCACTATCCAGTCTGCACCACTGATTATAGTCTTATCATGGTGAGCTGTTTGTCCAGAGGCTTCCTGGACCCAAAAGAGAGTCTGCTGTCTTTCCATTTCCGCTCGTCCTGAGCGAGCAGAGCGATTTGCAGGCTGTCGGGATGGCTTTGTTCCCGTGCATGTCCAGTCTTGGTGGAGGAACACCGCCTCAGCGTTCCAAAATGGCCCTAGCCATCTAAAGGCATTATCTTCAAACGACACGTCTGACAGAGAAGTTGGCGAGTGCTTTTCTAGCCCCTGCCATATAAATTCTATAGCTGCTCCTTTATTACCTTCTGAAATACCATCAAAGGTTCATTGTATAGATATTGTTGAATTGCCAACGCGTATGAGAAACATCGATCCTATTTTCTGATTCAGCAGTATGAAATGTGGATTTGGTTAGGGTAAGGGTG
Organism: Sternarchorhynchus goeldii; assembly: GCA_028565775.1. Lineage (NCBI taxonomy): Eukaryota > Metazoa > Chordata > Actinopteri > Gymnotiformes > Apteronotidae > Sternarchorhynchus > Sternarchorhynchus goeldii. Next base: position 20,921,598 of record JAOXYF010000018.1, on the reverse strand, counting down.
CTTACAAAACATCTGGTACATGTTTCTCTCTCAATGATATTCTTTTAAGTCTGCTTGTAGCTATCAAAATTGCATCAACAGCATTAATATTAATATCATTTGCTATCAAAAATGCATTAATAAGGCATTAATTAATATCAAGGCCAGTTTTATAGCTTCAACTTAAAGCTGAATTCAAGCCAGAGTCTGTCCTCCCTGTTTGCTTTCTTTCTCTCTCTCTCTCTCTCTCTCTCTCTCTCTCTCTCTCACACACACACACACACACACACAGACACACATACATACACACACGTTTACATACAGTAAACAATACCTGCACGAAAGTGCACCCAGATGCGTTTAACATTGATTGGCATGCAACTTTGTTACTGTCAGTGTAATTGACTCTATAAGCGCAAAGTAACTCGCCAGCAATCTGTTCTTCCAAATACAACTGGAATATAGTCTTCCCTTTACTTAAGCCAAATGTTTCCAGGCAATCCATCATCTTTATGCACACTAAAGTAAGACCTATCCTCTGAAAATGAGATCAAACAGCATGCACTGTACTTTATGGAAATGGTTTCTTGGCATTCATTCCTCAAAATTACATTCCCAGAAAGAATTGACAGGCAGACAACAGTGATATTTACTATGTCTCTAGTAATATTGCAGTACGATAATACTTACCTTAAAAAAAAAAGCTGAAATTTGAAGACTGCATGTTGAGGTGTTTTCTGAAATATTATTGCCCTGTGCATGAATATTATTAAATATTATGATTGTTATCTAAAATGGAAATTCTATTCATAATAATGAATTTTAACAAAACAGAAGAGTCTAAAGAGTAAAACCTCCTAACCATATAAACAGAAAACAATTTTAGGCATTATCAACCCCTTACTTTATAGTACTTTTAAGTTTATTAATAAATATCTGATCGATGTATAGATGTTAGTTAGACCACTAACTAATACTTCATTATTTAGGTTTCTTATATAATAGAATTAAAAACAACAAGTGGAATAATGAATAACACTGGATTAAACTCAATAGTACATTTTTATTTAAAACTAAAAAAAAAAGCCAGCATGTTGCAGTTAGATCAATGCACAATATATATTATTTTTAACATTTTAGTATGTGATGCATACATTGTGCAACAACCTTTGAATACTCCAGTATACATTAATGGCTTGTTCCAGACAAACAACAACACACAGTCGTTTCTGATATCACATCAATATATATTCATCTTCTATAAAGACTGTTTTCTTACTCTGTACACAATACAGTCAAGAAGGCAAATGATATTTACATTCATGCAATAGTTTCCGTGTGATTTTCTATACATTATAATACACGTTTATTTTTTGAATACACTCACATGGAAGTATTATAAGAGGGTACAATAGCAGTGAGAGTGTATTTTACAGAATGGCATAGTAGAGATGGTTGTGTACATTATGTCCTCGGTGAGTTAGATAAACATTTAAAAACTTTAGTGATTCACTGCTCAGTTGCACAATGTAGGAACATTACATCACTATCATTACATCACATCTTTGGATTTTTAAATCTAGTCAAATCCAACACGAGCAATAGAAGCTGTCTTGCAAAGTTGCTGTTAAGTTTTTTTAACACTTTTTTAAAAGCATCAGCACATCCCTTTCATGCAGCTATGAACCAACGTTAAGCCCCAAATTCAGTCTTGCAGTACAATCCATGAACATAAAACTGCTAACAAACGATTTTATAAAAACATTATTGAGAGCAGCAAAAGCAAATTAAACTAACAAAACAACATAAAAACAAAAACCCTTTTGGAGACAAAATGTCAACACAAATATGAGAGTAATGATGTCTGTAAATAGCACAAATAATACGAATTTTCATTTTTATTAAAAAAAATTGCAATATAGTGTATACGTTGCTCTGGAATCTATACCTAAAATACCTTTATAGTTTATACTTAGTAAACCAATACTGCTGGTAACTAAACGTTGTTGGTATTAAAAAAAGCAACTAATAATGTGTAGACTTAACAAACATGTATCTAAAGAAAGGTAGAACTTCTTTAGCAAAGGTTATTATCACATTTAGAATGTTTATAAGATCTTTTTATGGAATAACACATGGTATTTGATAGTAACATCTGTATAATGCATACAACATTTCTTTTCACTGTGCAATTAAAAAAAAAAAATTTTTATAATGATTTGGTTGTTATAATACAACATAAGAAGTGCTACTGTTTTAGATCATGTAAAAACTCCGGTAACCTACAGATTGGTGAAAAAATGTTTAATTGCAAATAAAAAACCCCACATTTTATACATTTTTAATTTTGACATTGTTGGTTTGGCTTTGTTTAATTATGTAGCCCTAGTTGAATAACAGTCGTTAATTTACGTATACATTTACTGAGGGCAAGTTATATCTTAATTAGTCTGTTAGGTACAGTACTACCAATAGAACAAAGAATTGGCCAGGAATGATCACACTGCTTGATCAGCATTAGCAAGTTTTAATGCTGATTAGCAGCAAATGATGCTAATTTAGACATGCATCTCTACGTTTCAGTCCTTTCCAGTTGCATAGTCATACAAAAAAACTGCTTGATTTGGATGTGTGGCCATCTAAAGTACCAGAACTCACAAAGCAGAATGGCCTTCTTTATTTACATGTAGTGAGGTGGAAGAAAATTGCAGAGAAACAGAGCTAGAAAGGGGCGAGCAGTGGTCTTAAGACATCAGTTGCATTCAACAGAAAGTGCATGCATTTGATTGGTTGTTGGTGTTTACTTGTACTTCACCAAGGGAGCTCTGATGTGTCTCAGGACCTGACAGCTTTCGTTTCATCATAGTGGCAGCTGTCTTCTAGTCCAACTTAAAGAGTCTTTCGGATCAGTGCTTCCTCTGAATCTTTCGGATACTGTCACACGTCAGTCATAAACCAGCGCTTTTAAAACCATTAGTATATTCCACTCAGAGCTGTGGCTAAGAGCTCCTTCAGAAGTTCTTTCCAAAACTTTTATCAATCACCTAATCCCCTACAGTGTGGGTGATTGATGTGGGTGTCAGGAGTGTCTACAGTGGTTCAGCACTATGGGTACTATACTCCAGTGTTGTTGGTCTCCACCACCTGTTGCTATGGGTACTATACTCCAGTGTTGTTGGTCTCCACCACCTGTTGCTATGGGTACTATACTCCGATGTTGTTGGTCTCCACCATCTGTTGCTATGGGTACTATACTCTGGTGTTGTTGGTCTCCACCACCTGTTGCTATGGGTACTATACTCCGGTGTTGTTGGTCTCCACCACCTGTTGCTATGGGTACTATACTCCGGTGTTGTTGGTCTCCACCACCTGCTGCTTGCAGCGAGAGCTCATGGCATACTCTCCTCGACTGGTTCCATTCTCTTCTTTTCTGAGTGGTTTCCTGTACAAAGAAAACATTAAGGTTCAAGAAATCAGTCAAGTCTGCTTTTTGACTTTGATACTTAGTCTGTCTGCAGAACACTCTCCAGTGTCGATTTGAAGGAAACCCCTGAATAAATTCAAAGAAGATAAAGATAAAAGATTGTAAAGAAGGGACTCACAATGATGCACAATGATGGATAACATTTGTCCATAAGATTCCTCACTAAATATAGAACATTCTGCATGCTACACACATAAATACATATAACATAGAAGTAGACACATATAATGTCAGCAATATATATTTGTGCCCATTTGTATAATATATGTAATGTTGTCTGAAGGTTTCTGTTCCTTTGCTGCTATCAGTGATGGCCCAAACTGAGTGTTGGTGGCAAATGACAAACAGCCAATAGGATGCCACCGTAAATACAAAACTTCCTACAAGCTGTATTAGCTGACAGGCTTAAAGTTCCGTCATTTATCCTAGTTTGGCCTATTCCTTACATATTTGATATGCCTCTTGCATCCGGCCAAATGCTTCCAGAACCAATTAGTATGACACACCGTAAAAGGCTGCCTAATCAAAAACCCAAATAGACAGATGTTATTAATTGAGATGGTGTTCATCACATCAATGTCACAAAATGACTGGAAGGCATTGCAGTGCTCCTGACATAAATACCACTAGCTAATGGAGACATGTATGTCGGGCAATCTCATAATGTCACAACTGACATTTAAAGAGTATCTGAGGAGAGGATGGCGCAAGTCACTGTAAATCTTTGCATCTACGAATAGAATAACAAAGAAAATCTCAGTGTGGGAGACATAAATAAGACCCAGTTGTAACTGCATTGTTTTAAGAAATGACACTTGAAATAGCACTTAATCATAATTCTAAATGTGGTGGAACACAGAGCCTAAGCTTTTGCTCCAGCTCCACTCTTCTGAGTTCAGACAAAGTGAGAAGAATTCATCTTCTACAGAAGAGTAAAAAGCATGCATTCGTGAATGCTGGTCCAAAAACGCAAGTAAATGCTGCTTCCAGTCTGAATGAGATGCAGCTCCTCATTTTGGCAGCCAGATGAGAAGGATGAAAACTGACATGAAAAAACAAAAACAGCCTGACCTTTCCAAATGCTGCTTCTACTGCACGATAGCCCTCTGAGATCTGTCTGGAGACTGGGGCTTATTTCATAAACTGGACTTTGTCTCATTAAAATAAACCTCTTTATTCCAGTTCCACACACAAAATGGCAGTACCATGGTAGATATAACTCACTATCTCACTAGGTAAGCTAAAAAACAAACGAAACAAAGCACCCCAAAATTCGTTTGCTGATCTTAGTTTGTTCGGCATACATGCTAAAGGTGATTGCTGGAGAGCCAGTGAACCTTTGTGCTTGGGACAATATGGAATCATGTAGTTCCAATCTGTAAAAAAGATATTAGGCAAGTTCCAGCAGGCACTGGTGACAAACTGAAACTACAGATGTACCGCAGAGTACTGAGAAAAGACCAATGGCAATACGTGGTCGAATCTGTCATGGTGTCGATGAGAGAAAATAAATGTACAGAAGAGTGTGAAACCATGGAAACCATGGAAGTCTTACATCAGTGATGTGAACCACAGCAGCTTAGCTTGCATACTCCTCTACACATACGTGGTGTCTACACATTCTGATTTGCGATAATAAACTGGACATCTTCCTACACATCAACTGAAGAACCTTCACAGAGCCTGACTGAATGTTAAGGAGTGTCTTGTTTTTAGGAGTAGCATGGTGCCAAACCCTTTCTCTGTCCCTCGAACAGGGGCTGATGAGACGCTCCAGTTGCTCTGCAGGTGACATCTGTCATTTGAAAGCGCAGGAGCAGTCCTGGGGCTACAGGTTTTCCTTCAACAACACCCTCCTGCTGGCCTTGCCTGATTTACACTTGGAAAAATTCCTGCCTTATTTTGTTCGTCAGGGGCGGAGAGGCAACAATCGAAGGGTGAAAAGCACAGGGAGGGAAGGCTATTAAGAAACTTGAAAAATATATCAGAAAACACAATTCATGGTGTGTCCTATAGAAGTAGTTAAAATTGTTGTAAAAAAATGAACAATAAAACTAAAATATAACAATAACAAAATATAGATATATACTGTAGAGTAGATAAACCAATGACTGAAAACCACATGATAAATTTGTGGTAAAAACGTATTTCAGATCAGGGCCAGTGGATCATATCTGGCATATAAGGACAAATGTCACTTTTGGTAACAGTTTAACAAGGAAATTAATACATTTGTCTGGTTCATTCACTCAAATTATACCTCAGTGATCCAGTGCCTATGCCTATAACTCTTTCCCATTATGAAATGGTTGTGTATATGTGTCCCTCCTATTCTGGAAACAGAATAATAATGTACATCCTACAGCTTTACTGACCTCTAGAACTCATTTCTCCAGTCTACTCACAAGACCACCAGGAAAATACATTTCAAAAGGTCCAGGCCAACGGTCACTGAGGTTGGAATCGAAGCATTTATTTCAAATGTCAAATAATATGAGCCACATATCCCTTATTCGAAAAAATACGACAAAACCTCCTTTGTTGTTATATCTCAGATAAATTAAATTACAACTTTAAACAACTATCATCCTGTTGTCCTTACTTATAATAAAGTGCTTAAAATAAAATTAAATCATATTCTCACTGAGGTTATCTCATAAGCCTCAGATACAGTATCATCTCTTACAAATTGCATATAGGAAGGAGAGAGGACCAGAAGACCTTTTAATGTACAATGCGAATATTATATTTTATATCAGATTGACTTCCCCAAAAGGCTGCTGTGTCCTTCTTAGATCCAATCTGGGGCCACAGGGAAGCACTATTTCACCAGTCGTTCATTTTATACGCTACTTATTACAAAAGTACTTATAGTAATCTTTCAATGGGAAAATGTTTTCAACGAGTTTAATTTAGGAGGATGGTAGCAGATACAGAAGGGACAATGACAGATTGGTTCTGTGGTGCAGGACTAACTTTCCTGAACTGAATGCTAAGAAAAGGAAATGGAAATTGATTTCAGATTTGGCTCAGAAAAACGAACAGTTGCAACTACTGACACTGCAGAAGAGCATAAATACCTGGCAACTGACATGGATTAATTAAAAATATAAAATATTTCTAAAACAAAAAAGGACTGCAGTGAGTAAGTCGATTTAGATAGAAATTTCGTCATTTGGTACAAGACTTATGAAAGAATCGTTGCTCTCAGGTAGGGTGTACAAGGTACTGAACAAATCACATACATAGTTCTATTTTTGCCTATACCCATGATTGTATATGAATGATTTAAATAAATGCTTCATATAAATGTTTTGAACAGGTTACCTTGTTATGGGATCTGTTGAATGTGATGTAACAATGCAATGATTTTCTCCTTGTTGATACTAAAAGTATCATCATCGTAATCATGGGTTCATAACAACTATATAATTGTACTCCAGTACTATGGTAGTATCATTAATAATTAATAATTAATACTCATATTGTTCTGTGTACCACTGCATCAGTTGCAGGTTTTAAAACCACCCGCTTCAACCTCCCAGGGGGGGCAGCTCCAGCCACACCACCCCAGGTACAAGCTCTGACTGCACCACCCTCCTGAGGGTCAGCTGCACCTGCTCTGTCCTCCACCCCACCCCCATCCTCCCCCTGACTATGACTCTAACCACCTGTTTTTCTTGGTGACCTGTGAGGCACTTGAGAGAGCCTGGCTTTGAAATGCTATTTACCAATTTCTCTTTTCTGAATTCTTGGAGGGAAAGACTTTGGTATTATCAGACCATCAAAAAAGCATGTAATTATACAGCTGAATTGAGTGCTTAGCATTCTGTGAGCATAAGAGAATACTGAGAAGATTACTAGAACTAATATAAATCTACTTTTGTATGTTCATTTACAGCATTTAGCAGATGCTCTTATGCAGAGCAACATGCTAATTTAAGACTCTGATAAATACTAAGTGAGGCCGTCTACATGCAAGTAAACACATACTTCATTAATGTCGTGCATGTAGTGGCTGTCCAGATGGGAAATCAGCTTAAATAAGCGTATACAATAAATTGTGATTCTGTCAATGTACTGTAGGAAGAAATCTCATACTTAAGCATGTTGTCAATTGGCTATCTCGATATAGATCTCATTCCTGTCTGGGTTAGCGTTTTGTATAACGGCCTATTCTTTGGGCATTCATACAAGAGTGAAAAGCAGCTCTTGTGGGAGCAGCTTGTGTGGCCCAGAGGTCTTCCTCATTGAGAAGGGGCCTGGAATATCAGAGCAGAGCCTAAAACAGGCACAGCTTCGCCCCCGCGTGAGCTTTTGAGCAATCAATAATACATGCTGTGTAGTACGCACATGGCAGGTGGCTACGCAAAAAAATCACAGGCCGAGATGAATATTTCACACACAGGCTCTTTGGATTGTACAGCAGAGTGAGTTCAGTGTCCCCTAAAACCAGAAGGGAAGTCAGCCGAGTTTGGCCTTTCTGTGTTAGCAGTACAAGGCTGTGGAGTGTTTTTAGGTTGTCTCAATGAGCTTTGAGTGAGAATGTGACAAATGTTCATGTTACATTTAAATAACAAATAGGAACGTTGATTAAAAGTGCACTACTGTGTTCTGACTTCTTGTCGATAACTCTAAAGAAACGAATGCAAAAATGTGTGCTCAGATCCTGTTCTGTGGAAACAAACATGCCACTGAGTGACATGCCACAGAGCACAAACAAAGAAGAGTCTTGTTCTTTAAGTCCACTAACTGAAAGGCCTTATGTGACCTCTGTCATGTTTTGTGTTCAATTACTTTGCTGTCATGCTCCTTTGCTGCTGGTCTTTTAGACAAATCAGTTGTAGAAGACAGCGAGAAACCATAAGCCCTGTACCAGAGCCCAGCCACCGCCACCCCCTAGACTATCTATCAATCACATAACTTATTTTCATCGGTGAAAAGCCAGTTATATGAGGTGCTGCAGGAACATCTATAACCCTTGCTTTTCCCCCTCACAAATCTTTTCGCTTTGTTATTAATAAAACACACAGACACCCAATTGTAACAGAGAGAGAATGAAACTGTCTCAAGGAGGAACAGAGTAAAATGCCCTTGTTGTCAGTGAGGGCAGCTCTTCACTCTTCGAATTCGTTTACACACCTTTTAAAGAAAAACACGATACGCTAGACCAAAACACATCTGAGCACAGCGATGTGTTAGACAAACAATCAGGACCATTTTAGCAATGGCCTCCTCTCTAAAGACTAAAGACTTTAGTTCAAAGACACTAAAGCACACACAGTACCAAAAATATGCTAAGCCTAATTTGCATTTCAAATGTGATGTAGTTCACCCCAAAAGTTATTTCTGTCAGGAAGCTCCGCTGTAGCACTGCGCAACGGAATACAATAGTACTGCTTATTCAGCATACCGTAGGGGAAGAGAAAATAAAAGCACAATATTCCATTACATCACCAACTACAGGCACACTGTGATGGTGTGTATCCATGGGGTGTGTCCTTGATGGAAAACGCTCAAAAAACACGACAGTAATCCAAGTTTAGCTATTAGAGAGCCCCAATAAACTGAATCCTCTACTGCTCTCTGCTGAACCACTCAAGTAAAGAAGAACCTTGGGGTTTCCCCTCCAGTGCCTTTAATCCCATTAAAGCTCATTACAATAAATGATGCACACCAGGCCCCAGAGCACAGGAGCCATAAAGCACTGATTGGGGTAATAATCTCAGTCTTTACTGGGACGTTGCAGTGACTGTTTCAAGAAGGACCATTTGCAGCGCATCGGTCTTTTGACATGGATAAATGCATATAAGAAGAAACACTAAACATGCGTCTCTTCGTTTTGGCAGACCGGGTAAAGCTCATTAGCGAGAAAATAACTGCCAGCTGGGTTATCCATTGGGAGCTGATTTTCTTTCACCAAGTTCTCAGGAAAACACAACATATTACAAATGAATTCATGCAATCTATTTTAAATTACTCTAACGTGCAGAAATAATGATGTGCCTGTTTAAAAGCCAAAAGGGCACACTCACACACATATAAATGATTAATTTCAGTAAAACATGCACATGTAAATATTAGCTTGGATCTTATCTAGTTACCCTGTATCATCTGGACAGTCTCACTTTAATGTGTCTGAGTATTATCCAAAAAAAATCTACAAAACAAAACCCAAAACACTTCATATTTCATTTCTGTAAAAAAAGCAAACATTCCGGCATTTTGGTATTTTATCTAAACACTTCAGGTTTTGCAAATAGAATGGTGTGTTGTGTTCCTCCTCTTGCCTGCATTAACAAAGTAGGATGTGACCACAAAATACTGATAGAACTGATATTAGCTTTAGTCAGCTACTTTATGCAATTGACTCCCTTTATTGCTTAACATAGACAGGTAGCATTACTACAGGCTGTATTAGAAGCCTTTGTTCGCATCTCGACCCATGATGCTTTGCCTGGCTGCATCCCAAGCAAAACTCTGACCCCGTTGCTAAACGAGAGCCGCAAACTTCCCTGCCCTGAGAAAAACATAGCATTTGACAACAAACTCATCAATCTTTCGGTTTAATCCAGCTGTCATGATAACGGACCTGGAGGCGTTTAAGAAAAGACCCAGAAGCCTGTGGTTTTTTGGGCTGCTCGCGTGAGTGATCAGGGCTGTCTGGGGCCATTCCCCTGTCTACTGCTGATCTGACAGAGCCTCCCAGCTGCTCCACCTGACACCATCGTCTCCGTTACCAGGAGGGGTGCGGGATGACAGGCCGTGCAAAGCTACCTTTCCGTCTCACCTCGAAAAGCACCAGCAGCGAAGCGAGTAACACCACCCTCGCGTGGAATGTGAAACACCTTTCAATTGAAATCACCCTGGACTCCCCCAGAGCTGAAACCACAGCATCATACTGTTCTCTGTGAATGTCAAAAAATGCACAACTCCAATTTGCAAGTACAGAAGATGGAGAGTGAATGGAAATATAGTATTTACTCACATTTGAAAGAATGCATATCCGCATGGCTATGTGCAATAACTGTAACTGAAGGAATGCCTTTAGACATCCAGTCTGCAACAATATCATTTTCAGTCTGTTAACTGAGGCACACTGTTAACCACAGGTGTCTGATTCAGTGTAAGCTAACATCTAGCTAGACTAAAAGGTGCCTTTGAATGTGCATCTTCACAAAACGATATCCTAACTTTGGTCTTTTTGATCATTTTGAATAAGTCATCACAACTAGCTTATATATTCTTTGAGACTGTACTTGCCAAATGCTCCGTTTGGCAAAACCAGAGACGTTCACCTTCTTTGTAGGCACTGATGTACATTTTTATTCATATCGCAAATGACTGATAACAATGTCAACGTGACAGATGGGCTGATCGGTCCTGATAACTAGGTGATGAAACATCAAGGCTTGTCAAATTTCATCATGTAATCAACTGTGATTTGTATAGCAAATTTTCAAACACTGAAAATGAATCTCATTTATTGTAATTAACATTCTATGTGATTTCAAATGGCTGGTTGCCCACTACCTGTACAATGAGTTTGTCCAGTGTTAATCACATCTGGAGCTGTCAGGACAAAGACTGTGTGAGGAAGGAAGAGAGCAAATGCTACAACTGAAGAGTTAAGAGAAATGAATGAGATGAAAGAGAAAATGTAATGATGTAACAGTACGCAGGTGACGTGGTGAATACGGCTCAACACGCATCACCTGTGTGAGGTCACACAATCAAAACACATAACGTGCAACAGGAAGTACAACATAACCGAAAAGGTCATTTGGAGCCCGACGACACCAGACTGAGATGGTGGGGAGGTACCATCACAGGAGTTAAGCTTTAGTTGGACAGAAGAGAGAACTATCTTTACTATACAGAGACAAGAATGATAGCAAATTAACCATGCAATAGATTTTACATGACAGAAATAAATACTACTACTTTGTAATGTGAGTCAACCAAAATGTTAGACGCACAGTGTTTGTGAATTGTATTTATATAAAGCTGAAGATTTTACGACTTGCCTGAGAAATGCTTATGAAAGGTTGACATAGGCCTACCAGCACAATTCACTGGGCGGTTGTGAAGGCTACAATCAAATCACCCTTTAGATCAGACACATTTTTACAGCCACTTAAAAAAATCATATACCTCTTAATCCTTACCTCTTAATAGCCTTGTAGCAGATGATCCCAGTCAGGAGAAGGAAGACTACTGAAGCACAGCTCACTATGCCCAGCACCAAGACCTCCGCCTCCCTACCCCAGGGTTTCACAGGGGGCACAGTGGATGGAGCCACTAAAGGAGAGAGATAGAGAGAGAGAGAGAGAGAGAGAGAGAGAGAGAGAGAGAGAGACCAAAATGGGAAGAGGGAGCATCAGAACAAGCTTATACCACATTATCTCTTTCACCTGTAAAACTTTCTCCACACCCAGCCTACAGGTTAGTGCACCACTCCATTAATCATCAGCTATGTGTGAGAGGTGCTTCACCTGGACCCGTTACACAGCCGCCTCACCCAGGAACGTGTTAACGCTCCGTGCTCCTCCACCAGACCTCCTGTGGCACTTTAAAGTTTGGATGAGTTTTTCTGCTTGGGGGTGGAAGTGGTGGTGGTGGTGGGGTGGTGGTAGTGCCGCCATGCAGTTGTTGACTACGGATTTGAATGGTACTTCCAAAACTGCATGTGAGAAGGCAAACCAAATGCCCTCATTACCCTCTCTGTCCTGCTGAAGTACCGCCTCCCAGCTCTCTTTCTCAGAGCCGGGCTCTAGATTCAGCAGTTTCTACACCTCATCAGCATACACCACACAGATATGCAATAGTCCATTAAAGTCAGAAGAAAGCTACCAGGCACTGATAGGATTTGTTATCTACCAATGGAAAGCTCAAGCAATGGGGCGATTTTGTACAAAAAGCTTCTCCAAAGGCTTAAGCATTATCTGCCCAGCTGCTATTTCTGTATTTTAACTCTGCCTTTGTTGTTATTTCACAAAGCGTTAGCAATTGTGTGATAAACTGTATATTGTCAATAGTGCTGTGAAAACTGTCAGTGTAAGCAAATGTTTGCTTTCAGTGCCAACCGCTGCTTTTAGATAACTGACTTTGAATTGCTTTCAGTAACACAAGTGTTCCACCAAAAAGCAGGTCAAGTCTCATCTGAGGACCTGTATTAAACTATATACAACCTACACAAATGAAACGCAATTCCACTAGAATTCCTGCAATTCCCACAATCCCACTTGCACCAGTGCATAGCCAGTTCATACATCAAGCACTGCTGTTTGTCATCCTGCTCGCTACTTCTCATGAACAGAAACAAACGTATGAGGAAATGGCCAGAGCAGCCATATTGGTCAAATGTTTTGCTTCAGCATAGTTAGTGAATAAGAAGATAAAGAAGAAAACAATGACTCAAGAGTTTTCCAGGTCAAACAGATGGCACAGCAAGCTGGTGAATCACTCTGAGACAAAGGTCTCATATTTTCAGACAGTCCTTTAGTTTGTGAACACCTGCTTGTGTACGTGACGTTCTAGAGGACAGGAGCTGAGTGGCAGGCTGGACCCTGTATCCACCTGTCATTGTCCTAACCTCTTTTCTTCCCATGGGCACAAAAAAAGCTCCTCTCCCTGGATGGTGCCCTCCCCAGGTGTGTACGTCATCCCAGGTCAACAGCCTACAGAGAGGAGTGAAGTGGACGAAGTTGTGCGAAGGGTACGATGGTAGCCTAGGAGATGTGGCAGCCACCGTGCCCGCCGCCCCCACCTGAGACAAGTGTAGCCCTCTGAAGGACACCACCCCCTGGGAACATGCAGCGTCTGGCTCGAGTGAACTCAGTAATTGGGTCCTCTTCCGCCTCCGGGGAAGGGTAAGTTTGTGAGTGAGGAAACAGGAGGTATGCTGCGAAGGGAATCATAGCTATGCATGCTCGAACATCTCCCCACTGACGAATGACGGAAATGCACATTTTACATCTTTGAATCAGCCAGTGTTGGTCGGAGTCAGCCATTGGTTGTGTGCTTTTGAAGCACATGTCTGTACAGTGTGGAAGCACAGTCTCAGACACAGTCTCAGTCTCAGTGTAATTTCTCCTTTAACTGCCTTTAAAAAGATGTCAGGACACCTGTATACAAGAGGAGGTCAAACTCTCACCCTGGCAAGACTGCTGGCAAGATTGGACTGGCTACAACAAAAACCCAGAAGAATCCTTGAGAAAAAGCATTAAAATGGTTAAGAAATGTGTGAATAAACTCTTGGTTGTTAAGAAGCTAAATAATACAAGACAATTCAGTCAAAGTGAGCCTTGGAAGGTGATTCAAGTCAAGTCAGGTGGTTCTGTTGTCATCTCAAGCACATACAGTGTGTACAGTGAAGCAAAACAACATTCCTCAGGATCAATGTGGTGTTCACAATAGAAACCATGACCCCTGCAATTGCCTGCAGTATTATAAAACACTGGAAAAAAAACATTTAAAGTATCTTGAGACAAATAAAACAATAATAAATTCTTCCCTACACTTTAAAAATATTTAGGGAGTCTTCAAGTGAATGCTAAAATCTTCCTCAAAAGGAGTGCCTTGTGAAAAGGCATGGATGAAAAGAATGATTTAGCTTTAAAATATCGTTCGAACACACGTGAGCTTATGTGCAATGTGTGTATACTACACAGTAGAGGGAAATCTGAAGTAAAGTGATTAAGCAGCAGCAGGCATGTAAGAGATACAATGGAGCCAGGAGAGCCAGGCCTATTAGATTAGGCTATTTTTATACCTGCTCTCCGGTTTAATGGAGTTATATGGCTCTGGATTGCCTGGCCAAAGCTGATTTCAAAATGAGAGGCCTGACAGATCGCCAGGTATAGCAAAACCAACAGTGGACTTGCCTTGAGACCTTCTTCTCTTAATGAAAGACTCTCTAAGAGGTTGCGTTAGTATTTAAGTCATTTGAAACTTCTTGCCAAATTTTTACTCAAGGGGTGGTGCAAATGCTACTTTGTGATGACTTGCATTTTCCTGGATGATTAGAGTTTCTTACTTATGGCCACAGTTCACTAAAGTTAACTAATAAACAAATTCAGACATTTTCACAGTAAAATGTAAAATGCATAGTAAATTTTCATTTATTACAATTATTTTATCATATATTCATTTGGATTTTATTTGCATTAATGGGGATTAGTCTCCTTAAAATATGCATTTCATTATTGCTTTACAGAAATAATTTTATTGGACACCATAAGGATAAAGAATTGATATCAAATACAAACACAAACAAGGAAACAAACAAAAATAAAATACCCACAACTGCACTGAATTTACTAGTTTACTAAGATTCAATTATTTTTTATCTACTTCATTTAGATTTCAATATTTTTGATTGTGATTGTGAACAGCCTGTCACAGTAATGTGTAGATACAATACACAGATATTGTTAGACAGCCAATCATGTGAAGTGCATTACCTGCAGCAATGTTTAAAAGGGATTGAAATAAGCAGATCGTCACTGCGTTTGTGAACAGACATCTAAAATAAAAACACTACATGAACGTAGCTGAGAAAGGAGACAAACAGAAAGCAGCAATCTACAGTGTGACTGTCTCCTTTAGATTAGGGGTACTGAGCCAAGGGCCCTTAAAATGACAGCAGTCACTCACTCACATACTTCACCAACTGTCTATGACTCCAGACCACCCAAACTGACAGGGTCTGTACTCTGCTTCCTGGTAGAAGGAGGAGCCGTGCGTGAACGTGCGCGGAGACCTTGTGGGCTCCCGTCCCCGTGGGCGGCTCATCCACGCTCACGACAGCATGCGGCAGAGCAAAGAGCGGCGCAGAGGCCGTAGGCTGCACCACCCTCCCCCTGCCTACCACCGTTAGTCATCCCGAGGCAGAACACCGCTCTGCCGTGCCAGAGTGGAGAGTGCGTAAATGGAAAGAGGAGAGTGTGGTGTAACAAAGATCAAACAAAAGTGGTGGAGGTGTTTAAAGTGGTTGTGGCAGAGCACGATCGATGAAGATGAATCTGCAGTGTCCCTGGCACACTTCCTAAAGCAGCCTGTAATTAAAGGCTCAAGTTAAAAAAAAGTCCATTATGGACGAACTATTCAGAAAAGTAATATTACATAATGCCAATAAAGATGGAATGGTAAAATGTAAATGGACATACTGTTCCAGGAACTGTATGTCCATTTAAATGACCTCCAGTCAATGGGCTTCAATTATTTATGACATTGCTAATACAATGTAATTTAATATATTGATATACATGCATGCAAAGCAGTTATTTATAAACTCTAAGTCAGTATGAAACTGTGTTTTAACCCTTCGATTTTATATACATGGGTAATTTTTCAAGTCACATGACAAACCATGTTACCCACACCCAGCTAAGAGCACAGAAGTGATAAAATACAGGATGAGCAGGTGAAAACTATATTGCACAAAAGGAAAAGAAAGAGTAGTGGTAGACCGGGAGAATGAGGTTTAATCATGGGTTGTTAAATTCTTATTAAATGCATTTCTTATTAGAAATTTAAAGATGTTTGTTTATAAACCTTTTTGTGGGAAATTTTCAATTGTAGTCTCATACTACCCATTTTCACACTACAGTAATGCCATCAACTTAAATATTAAGACAAGTGCCTAAAATGATATTTCCCTTCTGAACTGCTACAGAGAACATAAACAGTCAGTTAAGCCATTTTCTCAGAGAGCCAGTGTCTGGTACTGTAACACAAACTGATTTAGTGTTTCCCCCCCTCTACTCCAAACAATTCTGGGCTTTAGAAGCTGAGAAGATCTACAGCTTTTGCTACTGAAACATTTTCTGACCGTAATGCAATCACATATTATCCCTTTATCCTAACTGGAGATACTTTCTGGGGATACTTTCATTCAAGCATGCAGAAATGGACTCAAACATTGGCAGTAACATTATTTTGTTACCATTATTTCTATTTGGGTTATAGCCTTTGGAAATTCCATTTTGCCTTTAACTTTATAATTTTAACTCTTTAGAAAAAGATGTATCAGTCAATTCATTACATTTTTAAACAACAACAGACAATATTGTTATACCTAGGCAACATTGAAAGGCATATAACGAGACACAGCAATCTATAACTCACAGCACTGTGTAGACAGCAACTTTAAAGAGCTCCTTCTTAAGCCAGGAGCATTGGGTCTGTTTGTGATTTTGGACTTGTCCACTCTATCAGGTCAACCTGCTTCTGACTACCTGGAGGCAATTGCATGGCTCTCGGCCAATAACTGTCAATCTGCTAATGCTCTTCTGTTACTAATGTCCTCTCAGATAAGCCTGACTAGAGCACAGGGGATCGATCTGTGACTTGTCAGCATATCAGCTGGACAATAAATTGGCAGAGGGAAGGTGAGTGTGTCTGGAGTATTTATGGAGGTGGTTAGAGACCACCTGATCCATGAAGGCCCCTTCACTATGCCAACTCAGAAGTGAGTGAGCTTTAGGAAGGGTAAACTGAATACCTACATTTTTATCCATAGTTTTGTTTAGCTTTTGTGATACTTTTTTCTGATCCCAAATTGGTCCAATGTTTAGATATAAGGGATTGATTCTACTGGAGTGATATTGCTGAAAGGAAAAATTACTTCAGGAAATATGATGCAAAATGAGTGCTAAATAAGCACTGAGAAAAGGGATGGCAAGCTTTACTAAACCAAAAAGAACTGCTTTAAATGGGTATGCAAAGCACGCTTAACAAGGTACAGTATATAATCAGAGCTGTAAAGTGCAAAGTTAGACCACCACTTGAAGGTGATGGAGAGAACTATAAGAGATAGAGCCACCCACTGTGTGTACCCGACATGAACCCAATAAAAGACACGTGTGCTATCTCCTGTAACATAACATTTGTGCATGCCACCACAGTTAGACCCACAATTTGAACAGCCCTTGTCTGCAATTACACTGCAATACAGACCAAGAAATATGAAAGTAGTGACTTTAATTAGGCAAGCAACATGTAGAATAGAATCAATTATCTTAATCAAATGGAGATCACATAATAAAGAACATTAAAGATTCATGAGGAGATTTAACCATAGCACAAACAAACTCCTGAAGATACTGCACAGGATGTTGGGTCAGCACTATGGCGCTTCTCCGGACTGACTGTGTAGAAATTATCAGCCTAAAAGGTCAAAGCCACAGCTAAACTGTACTGTTAGAACAGTGAGCAGTTCAGGTCCTGACTAATAATTCTCAAGTTCTCAGTCAAGAGACACTCTCGATGTGTTCGATTAGTTTACACCTAATTACATTACAGTAGACCCTCAGACAGCAATATCCATTTCATCTGACGCTTCTTCGGTCATTCAGCATACAGTAATGGGAAGCATTCGGCAGGGCACTGAGAACACATCATAAACAGCATTATAATAGTTAAAACAGAACATTCGAAGTCACAAAAGACTTTCTAAACATATTCTGTAGAGTACAATTACAACACCGTCCAAATTTTCCACAGATATGTCCACTGATGTTATTACCAACTTTCCATAGAAGATGAATTTCCATAAAGGGCAATTATCTAAAAATAACTAGATAAAAGAGAAGTCAAATATATCAACACAGAAAGACACCTCTGTGTTGTCAGCTAGGGTGAAAAATGTAGGGCAGTCTTTCTCTTTCGTATCCTTCACTACAAACATTTTGTCACTTAGTGTTATATAATACTTTGCAAAAACAGATGGTTTCCATGCACCAATTCTTCCCCAGGCTGTCAGACAATCTCACTTCAGCTTTGGCAGTTCACTTTAACTCAGGTAACATCTTGCCCACATCTCCCCCACTTCCCCAATCATTCACAAATGAGACATGGGTTACGCTGATGCGCAATTAACCGCAATTTTCACAAAGATAACATCTGAAAGGCTTGTATTGTATCCCAGAAATGTACTTTTGCATTAAACTGTTTAATCACCTGTCAGCCTATGAGACAACGAAAGATATTTCACTTTGTCAGCACATCATGATGCGTCTTTGCACTGGCCATGAGTAATTACTTCCCACGATGCAAGAACCCTTAATTAATGTTGACATGCTTTGAATTAGCATAAACAGGCTGGAACACTTGCGATACGGAATAGCCCTCTGGATTTAGGAGAGGGGGGAGAGTATGTTTGACTGACATGTGGGAGGCAAGCCAGCATGTCCCCAGGAAACGAGGTTGACAGGAAACGCGAAGCACTAGTCATGTTAAAACTCAAATCATCCTGTTGTTTATACATATAAATTTCACATTTTATCATTGTCAAGATATAAAGGATTAAAGAGATAAACATTTGCTCACATACACAACATAAAAGAAATAATTATGGATTGTTCCTAATTTCATCTCAGTATAATGAATAGTATAAAATTAAGGATTTAGGAAAACATTATTGATCAGACAGATTAAACAAATCTTTGAACTATGCACATGGCCTTAACCTAATCAAACATATAATTAAAGAAAAACATCTAATTATAATCTCCTTTGTTTATGCCAATAGGCACAGATTATTTAAAAAGTAGATGAAAATATTGGAATTGAATGCTGATGTCTCGCCTTGGATCACAGTTAAATTATAGTTAAACTAGAGAAGAAGAGCCTTCACCACAGTTTCAACATCTCCAGTCACTCAAATTTCCCATAATCCTCGGTAAAGTGAATTTTCCTCAGCCACACACATTCAGAGCACCTCTGCGGTGTTATTTGACCCAGCCATGTGTACAGTCCGCCACACATGCCCTTTTTTGGACTTCGGTTCTTACTCAAAAGCTTGGAAGCAGTTCTGCCTAATCTACTTTCTCATCAACATCCGTGGCCAATCTGCTAAAAATAGGCAGACTAATCCTGCCTTTGGTGATGTTTAAGGATAAATCAGCACCATGCAAATGTTTAGATGTGGTTACTGAAAAACTAGAACTGGTAGATCATAACGTCTTAGTGCTGCATTCCTTCCTGGACAAGATGATTGAGGTAAATGTTGAGGCATCATGGTGAACCTGGGTTCTTCTTCATTCCTTCATAGTTCTGAACCCATCCCGCTGCATTCTGCTGCTGTGCCTGACACCGTGGGATCTGAGGGCTAGATGCCTCCACTGGAAGATCACACCCATGACAGGGCAGTTCTCTCTGCTCATCTGCCTGCACTGCAATTCATATTGAATGTCAAACAAAGTCAAAACTGTAGTCTAGTATTCATTATACTTTTCTAGGACAGTGGTGTCCTTTAATGCTGCGTCATCTTCTAAGCAGTTAAACGCCTTTCCTGAGTATGTTTCCCCACTGCAGATTTCTCCATTTAAATCTTTAATTACCTCATCCCTCAGTAATAACAGGTGTGAGAGGCCTCATTAACTGTACATCCTTCCTGAATAACTTTGAGGCAGTAACGCTAAAACCAATTTCCCCCTAAAGGCAAAGCTTGCATCCTCCCTTAACTGGCAGCTTATCAAATGGCTTAAAATTAAAATCTGCTGCTAATTGTGATGCAGGTTTTCTGCATAACAAACTATTAACACCAAACTCTAACATCCAATATCAACTTCTTATCAAAATGATTCATATTTCAATAGTGTATTTAGCTCTGGGTTGTTACAAAAGAAAAAATGAAAGGGAGGAGGTGGTCTTGACTCCTTTTAAATACATTTGTAAGCTGTTATAAATCTCAGAACTTCACATTGCAGGTTGTGTTTGTTTCCTTCCATTAATTGCTCATGTTTAGTGAAGGCCTAAAACTGTCTGAGGGCAGATTGATTGCTCCTCTTTTCCATGCCCAGACCTTATTGATCCTGTGCCCCTGACAGGGACCACTGATGACTTTAAATATCCACTTCCTGTAATAAACTGATTGGGGCGTTGCAGGCTTCATTACTCAGATGGGGGGGGTGTAAAAAGAGGAAGGTAAAGAACACTGTAATGGCAGGAACAGACCAGCTTGTGATCAACCTTCAACCCATTATCATGCAACAGTGAATAAATAAATGCTAGCTGTCCCATGGTCACATTTCATGTTCTTTTCATTACAGAGTGAGCAACCAATTGAGCAACTGATCGAGATATTCTGGGAAAATATGCTGGGACCTCTACAGTTAGGGAAGACAATATTTTTTGAGTTTCTCACTATGGACAGTATATAAAAAACTGAAGATGTCCAAGTGGTCATTCTGTACCATGTATTGCAGAGGTTGATGTAGTTGTGTAAAGATTTTTAAGGGTCTTAATACAGCATACAAACAGACAGAACAATTACAGAACAACATAGGAACATCTTAACTTCACTTAACTCATTTTCATATCATTTTACCTTTTTGGGACCAGACAAGACAGATAATCTAATTTCTTTGGTTTCCTCCTTAGTGATTATTTTGGAAAACACAGACCACCACAAACAAACACATCATACTTTGACCGTGTTTACAAAATGTTATCAGACAATTAACATTTTTGAAATTTTTAGGTTATTTTGCCAAAGTCAAACTGTGACCTGAACCTCAAACTGAGCCCTGCAGGTGGACCTGCTTGGATATTAGATCATTTTCTAGAAGTTCTCCCACAAAAATCAAGCAGACGTATTTCTCACGGACAATGTATAACACTATCATGCAGCAAAAGTCCCCTCCAACAGCATGCACTCGTAAGAGTTGATTAAATGCTCGTGTTTTTGCTGTGCTTACACTACTGCCACAATGCACACCAAAGCTTTTGTAATTACTAAAAGATCACAGTTATGGCTGTTCTGGTTGCTGTGCTCTTCCTTCGCTTGACTGCAAATGATGACCTAATCAAAGAGTGATAAAACAGTCCTATTCACAGTCCCAGAGTGCTCTTATCCAACATATAATTATGACTAAAGCTCTGGTTTTTATCTTCAAGGAAACCCATTTTTCTTGACCAGCACTGGTCAAGTGCCTTTTCCTAACCCTAGCAGAGGGAGACATTAACATATCTGTTAATCGTAGTCAGACAAAAATGCCTTCCGTCTTTGTTCTGATTTTAACAGGTATTATAATAATGTGGAATATGTCTGTGTTTGCTGCAGTGCATACAGACTGGAGGTGAGGTATCTTACCAGTGGGAGAGAGGAGTCTGGGTGGTAGTGGTGGAGGGGGTGGGGGTGGTAGGGGTGGGTAGGGTCTGCACTGGCATGGCAGCTGGCAGATCCCTTCCAATGGCACTGCCAGGGTCTGGGAGCATGACTTCTCGAGCTCTCCCTGGGCATGCTAGAGAGGAGAGTACTGTGTCATCAAACACTAGTAATCGACACTGTCACATTTGCTGACATTCTCATTGTCAGTTTTTCAGTTATTCCACTACAAAGTAAAGGCATCAATCAGCTAGAGAAGTACAACCTATATGAATTGTTTGAGTAAAATAGCATATTTAGAATTAATGTACCATATTAGGTGTAATTTGGTTTTATTCAAATTCATTTAAAGGGATATTATTTTGGGGTTAGTTTGGTCATAAATTATTAATGTTTATCCTCTATAAATGTCTTTTTGCCATAACTTAAATAACGATTTCATTCAGACACTTAAATTATAGCCCACTGAAATGTGTTAATTAAGAATAATGATGAGGTGCCCATTTAACAGTTTATATAAATGCCACAGGAATACAGCACACCTTTATACAGCCTGTTCGCTCCACACACCAGCTCTCTGGAGCACCCTCCCACTAGGGGAATGAAGGGTGTGTGGAGGTTAAGGTCCTTCCAAGAGTCCTTCCACCCACACCTCAGCCCCCTAATCCATAGAACTGTGGGAGTAATGAAGAGTGGAACCTGACATCTTCCCTCTCTCCGAGACAAGCGGGAAGCCCTTTTGCTATCGTCCTATAAGCTTTGTTGCCACAGGCGACAAATGTGAGGACGGTCTAGTCTCTGCACATCAAACCCCGTATTGATGGGGTTCTGTTTTAATATATTGTGATAGGACTATTGGAAGCCTATCCAGAAGTAACTTTGGACTTTTAAACCTTTCATTTAGTCCGTAAAAGATTTATTTTATCAATCTATTAAACAAGCCCTGTCCGAAAAAACTCTATGCTATAGGTTCGAACAGGTGCTCTAATTATAATTTGAAACAATATAAAACTACAGTTAGCGTTGTAGAATGGGCTTGAATAATTCATTTTAACTAGCCCAATGCTCCGCGTATTTAAGCAGACGTTTCTTCTTTTCCCATCACAATACCATTATTGTATGAACAGTTACATAGCAATGCAACTAGTTTCTCCAAACATCATACGAGAATTTAGATAAACGCATGGTTGCATGCACATTTCTGATGAATTATCACCAATGTTACTTTTAGGTTAGTCCCATAAACCTACCTGTAAAAATGGCAGAAATGCCGAGAGAAAGTAGAGATTAATCAAAAAAGGCAAAAACCCCAAAATGAGCGATAATAAATTTCGGATGAACATTCCTCCTGTCTCTTCACAGCCCACCTAGCGAGGATACGAGTCTGAGAAGCATAAAACTCTTTTATTTTTATTTGCAAGAATTTAATCCAGTCTTCCAAGCTTAGCCATGTGTTTTTTCCCGAGCTTCTCATAATAATGTATCCTAAACATTCTTGCCCAATTATTTCATTAGTCGGTGGCATGAAGAGTTTTTAAGAGTATATGGGATCAGATGAGCTCCGTATACAGTGGTTAAAGTTGATCCTCGGCGTTATTGTGCGGCGCGTGCTGTATCCATAGAGGAATTGGATGTCAAAGTTGTCCTGTACACGGGATTTAGACGCGATTTTGTTCGAGTCATTGTTCGATTAGGATTAATCTCTTGTCCTGCGTATGAATAAATGACATCAGTGACACGAGCTAAAAGTTATCGACACTCTCATCGATGTGCACTGATACAGACTACGCATGTATGCACTTCAGAGAAGACAAATTGACGGTTCTACTTTTAAATACGGGAGCACGAGAGACATCCTAAACTCTACTCTGAATGTTTCGAATCGTCGTTACTTCTGGAACACCGCCTGCGTAGAAGACGTCCGGTGCCAGACATTTGCAAAATAGTAATGTCCTTCAGTATTATCATCACTATTACCGACGATATCTCACAATTTATCTTACTTCCGGAAAGACCTTTCCAGAGACGCCCGACGAAAACGTCGCAGAGCGCTTATACTACAACTGTTCAGCGAAGATATCCAGAGCTGTTGTAGGTTAAAACGATCGGGGTTGCGAGTATTGAGAGTTGGATGTGCATAGTTCGACTAAATGGGAGCGAAGGGGTGGGGGGCACTCTAGCTGATTACTGTGCATTCTGCACACCTCCCTGTGCTTATAAGGTAATGTTTTATTTATTCTTTCTATGATTGGAGATATATTTGAAAAGATGCATTCCGCATCATTTCTTGGGTTTTTGTCATAATTCAGTTTTATGACCAGTTGCAGGCTTCTCAAGTTTACTTAAATAAAAGGCACCAGCAGCAAACCTCACAGGTTCCAGTGAAGAGCTGAATTACACCTGCCGTTTTGGCGTTGCACCAGAAGGTGTTAAAGTGAATTAGGCATCTTCAGTCTTCTGCAAGCTACTGGCCATGACTTGTGTTGTCCTTTGCATCTTGTCCATCTAAAAGATTTTAGGTTATTAATGAGACTGGCCTCAGTTTCCCTAATGATGCATCCAAAGAAATCAATACAACACCACGGGACTGATATTGCTGGTAACCATATGACTGGTATTGCACAAGTGGTGTATTGAACATGGCAGTGAATACCGCTGTTTACATTTTTTTCCTCTCAGTAGTACAATTCGGACGTTTTCTCCGCCAGGCTGTGATTCATGGTGACCAGCTCAGGTTTGATTGTGTTGCCCAAAATCCACTCTTAATTTAATTAGACAGAAGTGCTTCTCTGATGTGATAATCTTGAGTGAGGTTGTTCCATTAGATCACCAAAGCTATAAATTTTCTCCCAAATAAATTGAATCCTAATTTATAGACCTTGTTTTAGCCTCTATGTATTAAGACTGTAGCTGCTCACACCTGGTTGTGTCTTAGCTCAAAACATTAATTACTGAAAGCTGTATTAAAACCGAAGAAATGTATTTGCATTAAGTTTTCAGTGTATCTTTGATTCTACCATTTTTGATGTTATGTACAGTAAAGTCTACAAATGATGTGACAGTGAAATTTTGCTTCTACGTTGAATTTGAGATGAAAGAATGACGCCACATGTAGAAGAACACAGCCGGTTCTCCAGACGTGCCACTTTAGGATGAAGTAAGATTAGATCTGGAAGTTGTGCAGAAACATCTTAACTGCACACACGCAACCAGTTGCCTCAGCACTCAGTGGATGGTTCACCTTCCAGCAGGACAACGACGTTAAAATATTCTCAACAACAACTAGGGAACTGTTCAGGGACCAGCATGTTGAGTATGTTCCTGATCATTATGTGACCTGAGCCCCAGTGAGCATGATTTTCACATACTGAAGACAGCACTGGGAAGAAGAAAACACAGGACTTGCAAATTGCCTGTATCAGAGGCCTGGCTGAGAATCACAGGTGATGTCTTGGGCGCTGCAGTTTAAGCAGTTTTTGATTGCAAAGAATTTGCAACAAGTTATTGTTGCATTGATTTATTGTTTTATATAAAATTATTTTATATTAATTTGCCTAATTAATTATAATTGTGTAAAAAAGGTTCTGTTCTTCTGGATAAATTCTGATTTTCAAGGATTCTAATTTTCAGGACTTAATTATACATTTTTATGTATACATTATTAGATGAAAGACCATCCTAGTCTCTCAGTCATCCTAGTTAAGGTCAGTGGCTGGGGTTTGTGTGGGTAGCTTACATATATAAAATATTGTTCATCATGCATAGCAAAGGATCATATCAAACTCTCACACGTTTCTGGCAAAGAGAAACCAAATCTGTGTTTACAAAGCCCATGTGGCTAGTAGCAAAAAAAAACTCAGTAAATAAATTGCATTTTGCTGACTATCTTAGCTTTCTCAGATCAAGCCAAGAATTTCAATTATTTTTCACTTTGTGGTCTTGATTACTTACTAAAGACAATTTACATTTATGGCAGTTGGCTGATGCTTTTATCCAAAGCAGCGTTCGATTACGACTGCATATGTCTTGAGAAATTGGGGGTTAAGGGCCTTTGCTCAGTTTACCATCAGTGGCAGCTTGGCAGAAGCAGGACTTGAAGCAGTCATCTTCGGATTACTAGTTAAGTGGCCCATACTGTACCCTCCAGAAAACAAAACAATGACATTCACCCCCAATGATATTTTAAAATGAGTTGCCGTTAGCAATAGGCACAGGTCCAAGTTTGATGCCATTTTATTAGTTGACTTGTGGGCATTGCAGAGTAGTTTTGAAACAGCCAGTGGTGGCGAGCAGGGGGTGATGGATTCTGACAAGAGCAGATCCAGCTGCTCAGCGCTAGGAAGTCCTGCATGGTCAGCTGCGTTGTTCTCCCTGCCTGCTGACCAACCTTAAAGTGCGCCTCTAATCTCGTTTAGGGAAGCGACGGATGCCTCCGTGTGCATCAAGGTAAAGCCATCGGATTCTCCTTCTGATAGTGACCCATTAGGGTGCTGTTCAATCAAGGCCAGCTCGTGCTGAGTCTCTTTCGATCTCTCTTAGCTCTGTCTTGTGGATCCCCTTATCGGTTTTCTCTCCACCGGGCCCCTGTTTTAGGCAGCCGTCCAGATAGCAGCTTGTGAATCAGGCTGACCGCGTTAGTTTATTGCTTGCAGCATTACGGAAACCTTTGGTTTTGTTTGACTTGACTTCATGGGAAACAGAAGAACACCGTTAACTTTGTGGAGAAGCTTTAGCAGGCATTACACCTCAAGATCTTCAGTGTGTTGGACACATGAACAGAATAGCATTATCTACTTGGTTGGGCTCTTCAGCTCTAAAGCACTGGTGCATCACAGTTCACTGGCCGTCAGCCGTGTCCTGACCATGACTCCAGGTGACAATGTTGTTGTGTCTTAATATGCAAATATACAAGGAATAATTGACTTTAGCTCTTCCTTTCAGGGGTCTTAGATATACTTTAAAGCAGCCTTGTCTGAAGTTTTCAGAACACATGGCGACAACATTGTATTTACAAGCCTGTTCATATTTTACAAGCGTAATCACGCACTGGACCGTTTCAACTATGTTGAGGTAAGCGGTTTCAGGAAAGGAGCGCCATTTTCATTACACCGGGTTGATATAATAGACGGGTTTGAAGCCTTTTTGTGTCACAGGAAAAAAAAAACCCATTCATTTCCACTTCAATCTGAAGAAAAGATGTTGCCTCATTCATTTCCTGATGAGCAGGGGAAATGGAGACTCCTTTGCAGTACTACACAAATGGAAAATAATTACATTTGCAATCATTTACATCTCTGATTTGATTTGGTCATCCATGAAAGACCTGCTACAAAGCCATTTCTATTCTCTGTTTTGCAATGAAACATTTGGCAATTTAATAGCATGCCAGAGGACAGCTGATGATAAAAAATACTCAGATATATTCTTCTGTGTTGGTCAGAATAGCACACCTCTATATACTCCAATAAAAGATGAAATGTTTACTGAATTGGGAGAAGATTAAAATAGTCAGTGTGACATTGAAGACAATATATATTTAGCAGTTTCTGTTTGCCTAACTGTATTTGAGCTTCATGCATAACTACCTATCAGTTCTAATATGATATTGACACACATACAGTCTACATGGTTTTTCCATTACGCAATGATGTAATGCTTGTGTGTTGCGTTGTGGAGGTTCACTGGATATAACTCAGCTGAAGCACCGAGACTGGCGCCGTCCAGGGGCGGGGCCACGGGGGCGGGGGGAGCCTGGGTCCTGAACGGGAGGGTAGTGATAGATGGTGTTGTGACAGGCGCTCGTTTCTTGCTGCCTCTTTTTCCTCCAGGTTGGAGGGGTGGAGTGGAGTCAGCACAGCCATGGCAAGGTGATTTAAGGCCCTCTGCCTCATCAGGAAATCGATGCTGGGTGGACGGGGCCAGTGTGGCCAACTGCCGCATTGCTACTCACAGAGCACTTCAGGGAGAGGAGTCACCAGAAACACATATGGAACTTATTGTGTTTTTGAGGATTATATATATATATATATATATATATATATATATACACTCCATATGTATATACTCAATATGTGTATACTCCATATGTATATACTC
>JAOXYF010000018.1:20864976-20893564 GCA_028565775.1 Sternarchorhynchus goeldii | reverse complement strand
TATATATATATATACACTCCATATGTATATACTCCATATGTGTATACTCCATATGTATATACTCCATATGTGTATACTCCATATGTATATACTCCATATGTGTATACTCCATATTCAGAAACTGATATTTCTATCAGTGATATTCTGAATTTAGACACTCACCTTGGCACAGTGTCTTGGCCATTGAACTGCACTGGGTACTAGAGCATCACTCATTACATCGATATATGTCTTCAAAGTGAAATACTAAATGTGTTATGCCTTTAGAATTATAATGCTTGTTCATGCCCAAAGCTTGTCACTTAAATTTAAAGCTGGCATCAGAGTCATGAAGCTGGAGCTGCTGGTAGGAGGTGAAGAACCCAGCTGATGTAGTGTGCTTCTGTTTGAACTTGATAGTTAAATTAAATGAACTCCTAGATACAAGATGACTCAAACCTCGGTGAAGTTGATTTTACACTTTGGTTTATATAACTCTGGTGGTTTTCTTCTGGAAGGTCTGTTTTTCACTCTTATCTATCTGCCCAGTTTAACATTGTTGTAAATTTTCTTGAGTAAAAAAGAAATACGAGCTATTTAGGACTATTCATCATAATTATCTATAGGAAACACTAGCGCTGCAGTTAGTATGCAGGCCTTTCAATGGAGCCACTTTGCTGGTGGTGTCCTACACACCAGTGTACCCTTCTTCATAGACTCAAGGTCACTTTTAAAAGACATGTAGGCTGAAGTGCTGTCGCTGAAGCATCCTTGATCTTCTCTAAAGAAAAACATTTCATGTCACTTAATAGATAATAGGACATAAGCAAACTTCTGCTTTTAGTATTATAGAGGAAGGAAGCAAGACACAGTGTAAATTATTTCTGTAATAGGTTGATGTAGTCATCTTTTCTGCAATAGTCAAATCATGTTCTGAGTCAACGTTGTTGTATTTTTTAAGATCCAGCAGGTTTGCAACACTTTGCCACATCATTTAATGAGCATTTAATTCATTAAAGACCATTTTTTTTTACATGACTTATTACTCATGAATGTTGTTTTTAGATATGCAACTTTAGATGCTATGAGTTTATTTATTTGTCAAAGTATTTTCTGAGGTTTAAAACAGAGGTGAGTGTGATTGTAAACATTTCTGGTGTTGATAGTTTCTTTTAGACCCTCTTTAGAACTTTGAGAGAATGAGAGTTTCTCTCATTGTTTCTTGACTGTGTTGAAAGCCACCAAAAAGCCCTCAGAGAATAAATGTGCCACGCTGGTCCCACCTCTTTAAGTCCAAGCTTGAGAATAGGAAGTGTTCATTGTTGATTAAGAACATGGTATTGTTCCACATTAGTTTCCTCTTACTGTTGCCCAGGAAGAAATCAACTGAATAGTAGCACTGAAGAGCTTCTCAAACATGATAACACTGGATATTATTGTGCTGTATTCCTCACACTAACACCCCTGGCTACAAAATTGCATACCCATCCAGACTGCTGACTTTAAGGGGATTTCTGTAGTTAAGCAAAAGCTGTGACTTCACATAGTGTTTATATATACTACGTCAAAAACAAGTGGGTGTATGTACTTCCCTTGTAGGAAATCTAACATACTGAATAAACTTTAGAAATCAAATTCTTATGTGTTGTGAGTGTTACTGCAGTCGAACAAAAACGTTTTCCACAATGAAGATAAGACATTTTTTTTCAGACTACTTTCTGTTCCATTGTCACTGATGTCAGTAGCTAAGAATTAAAATTATATATAAATGCACACATCACAATCTAGATCTCAAGAAAGTACGTCGTCAATTCAAGTTTAAAAACATTTAGTTTCCTTATTTATTCCTTCATATTATCTGACCTGAGCAAGTCTGAAGAAAGCTTTCTTATCTTAAGGAGAGATGGACACGAACTGAATGAGATTAGTATGTTGAGTGTAAGACAGAACATAGATCACCAAACGTACCATGCAGTGATCTCTCTATATGCTACAAAAGAATGAATGCTTCTTATGAAATAATGTTTTATTTCTTCCCTGTATCTTCGTTTTCTGCTTCTCCTGGGGGGAATTTATGAAGGTTATCCACAGGTCTGCACACTGTACTCCACCCCGGCATATGTATTACTCAGAATGCTTGTGCACTACACCCCCCACACACCTCTTACATGCATCTCTCCTTGACTCTCCTCTTGCATTCCCTTAATCACGTGGTTCTCATTCATAATACCACATAAGTACTAATGCTGTCTTAGTGTAATTTGACCATAAAAACCTAGTTTTTGTATTTCACTTGAAAACTGAACACTAGGCATCAAAGACAAAATTAACATTTCCCCTTATTTTGATCATATCATTTGGCTGTAGATATTATCAGTCCTTGGGCCTTTGCTCTTTTGTCTGCACTAATATGTTCTTTTATTTTTAAATTCTTTTATTTTTTTATATTTGTTTTTCATCTACAGGTTGAATTAGGATGTCTGTGAAGGTGAAAGGTCCTTTGAAGAATGGTTGCTCTGGGAGCCTCTGTTGTTAATGCTAGCAGACTTGCATGACAAAAGTGATTGGCCATAACATTATGCAAACAGGTTATGCTACTTTTATATCTACAACTGTGAAACTACAGGCCCTAAACTTTTCTGAAGGCCTCGTTTTAACCCATAGACTTTTCTTGTTGTTGATGTTTTGCTGTGGTTATAACTAATGATTTGGAATTCCCACACAAGTGTCGTAGACTGACATATCGTTTTTTCAAAAATCCCCCTTTGCATCTGTGCTCCAAAATTCTACATTCGCAAGTTGACAATGTAGGATCATGGTCTACAACACTACATGATGTTAGCGGCATTACATAACATGACAACACAAACTGTATATTGCAGGACACTATAACACGCCACACCTCTCCATGGCTGTAAATGTATTGCAGGGACAGCAGTTCTATATTTAGGCCCTTGTTTGCTTCTCCTGCAAGAGGCAGGGAGGACGCTGAGAGCTATCAGCTGGTATTAGCGAGGTAGTCCATTCGGTCAGCCACCAGCCCTTTAGTACAAACCTGACAGGCACTGTTTGAGTGGTGCATCCAGGTTGACAGGGCTTCCCTTCTGATCCACCATGAGCTATGATTCTTGAGCAGCAGAGGTCACACGGCTATGTTTATCCTGAACTATCCCTGGCTTCATGGCAGATTGGAAAAACAACTTCTGCATGCAATAGAGTGGTTTTATATGCAAGTGGTTTATAGTGAAACCGGATGCATGTGGTTTACAGCAAACCTGTATGTGGTGGTTGGTTACTGTCAAAAGCACTCGTTTATATATTTTCTCAGCTTGTTGCCTGGGCAGAGAGACCAGCGGGTGATCTTGTCCAGAACCAGAACAACGGGTGACCAGTCGTCTGGCTACAGGAGGCACTGCCTCTGCCCAACATCTGAGTCTGCTGTTCTCAGTGCTCTTTGATCGCTGACAACGACACACACCCCCCACCTTACTGGAAACACATGCATCTACACTCACTGGCCACTTTACTAGGTTCACTTAATACTCTTAGTCCTAATGGCACATTTTATAGGTGTAAAGACTGTAGCTCATCTGTTTCCATAAACAAAACTGTGAGTTGAGAGTGGTCCACCACCCAAAAATATCCAGAGATCCTGTGGACAAATACCGACCACTGGTGAACAGTATTAGGATGGCTAACACAAGCTGTGCCTAAATTATATTATATTAGGTGTTTATAGTAATCAGTGTTTCAGATAAAGCAAGTACAATGGCAGTGGTACTTTGACTTGACTTATGAATGGGACACGTCCAGGTGACACAGAGGCTGAGAGAAAGGTTGTGTTGTCTGATGGAAGATAAAGAGAATCAGAGCCGTATGTGCTTCTCCTGGCAGGTGCAGCTGGCAGGGTAGATTGTGTTACAGATTAGCCTCATACTGGCAGGATGGTCAGTTGTAGTTTGCGAGGTTTGAATCCAGCAGGGGGCCCCGTCGGGGGGGGGCAGCCCCTGCCCAAATAACCCCCCTCCCTTCCATACTCGGCATTCATGTCAGTTTGGGGATGTTAGCCCAACCGGTGCATGAGTGATCTGGGTCTACAAACTACTCTTATAGTCCTGAAGAGTTGCTAAAGAAGCTGCATTAGCATTTTTAAACTAAACCGTTTTCTTTGGAATGCATTAGTCATTTTGACTGTTGGGTGTACTGAATAATTTATTAAGTGACTGATCTAGAATTCACATATAGCACTTCATCTGATTAGTTTTCTACAAAATATTCTATGAAGAATGTTCATTTTATACCATTATTAAGGCATGGCATATAATGCAAAAGAATGGGGAACTGCAGCAGTGACCATTTGTACTTAGTACTTACAGTAAAGGTTTTAGGATGAAGGATAGATTTCCAACGCATGGTTCTGGTTAGGTGTCTCTCTGTCTCTGTGTTCCACGGAGGAAAAAAAGAGAAAGATGGAGATTACGTAAACCTTAATGTGCAGAGTCAGGGCTCTGGAGAAAGTTGGCAAATGGCCAGTGTGCACCTACAGTGATAACAGTACGTGTGTCTTTGCAAGACAAACCTACAATAGCCTTCTGCGACTGCAACAGACTCAAACCTGACTTTGCTGATTCAGTGCGTCAAACCATCACAGAGCATGCAGTGTGCTGTCGGTGGGACTCCGAGTCTCACGCGAGATGCTCTGGGCTTCCTGGGGGCTTGGCAGCTGGAAACCACTGATTGTGAGTTGGACAAACAGGAGACAAAAATGATTTATTCTTTACTTATCAAATGCGATAACTTTTTTTTTTTTTTTTGTCAAACACAGGATGGTAGAGTGGATGAGTCAACAGGAGTGTCTAGAGAAATCTGTTAGCTTTCCAGCTCATTTGGCTGAGTAAATAACCCTGACCCCTTTCGAAGATTTGTAACACTTGTGTTAAGAACAGGCCTGAGAATTAAAAACTAAGCATTAAATATTTACATTTAACCCACTGGAAAATGACCTCAAAATGCCTCTATAAATATGAACATTTAAGAAATTTCTCCATCAGGATACTGAAGAGGGATGTTCCTGATGCCGAACATAAGCAAAACCCATACACTGTATATTACAGGAGTATGCTTGTATGCATTTTAAATGTATCAACAGCCATATTTATGAATCGGTAATAAATAAGAAATGAATTTTGCACATATAAATACTGTACATGATAGAAATTCTGAATTAGATTCACAATTAGCATAAAATGTACTATAAGGTCCACATATTTTAGTTTTGGAGGCAAAAAAAAGGCAGTTTTTGTTGCCCAGTGTAAGTAGGAAAGCTTCAGCAAAACCCTGTTGAGGACCTAGAACCTAGAATACCCACCTCTGGTCTAATGCAGGGACGATCCATGTAAATCAGAGGGGAACACGGTTCTATACATTAGCAGCATGAATTATGCACACTGCAGCTTTACACCGTCATAGCATTACATGTCTGGTGCAGCTGTCCAGCAACAAACCTCAGAGTCAGACTTTGAATGGTGACTCACACTTGGAACGGTGGCAGTCTGCATGCATACGCAATTAATAGGATTTAGACCTCATTTCACATCACACATTGATTTGGTCATAATGTTTTATCACACACTCAGCAGTCTAGGACTTTATAAGCTGATTTACGAACAGTTTTCCACTCAAATACCCCACTGGATGTAATATGGACATAAA
Organism: Sternarchorhynchus goeldii; assembly: GCA_028565775.1. Classification (NCBI taxonomy): domain Eukaryota; kingdom Metazoa; phylum Chordata; class Actinopteri; order Gymnotiformes; family Apteronotidae; genus Sternarchorhynchus; species Sternarchorhynchus goeldii. The sequence goes on along the minus strand of JAOXYF010000018.1, from coordinate 20,887,873 downwards.
ACAGAGGAATATTTCTATGTAAATGAAGATACTTGAGTATTTATCACTTCTGGAAAATACTCGATCCTGACCTTACATGACAGTGCAGAGGATTTGATTAGAAAAGCAGAATTCACACTGCAGCATCATAGGTCTGCAGCTGTGGGAGCGAGCGGCTCTAGCCCAGCTTTGAGCCGCAGCTCTGGGAGCGAGCGGCTCTGGGAGCGAGCGGCTCTAGCCCAGCTTTGAGCCCCAGCTGTGGGAGCGAGCGGCTCTAGCCCAGCTTTGAGCCGCAGCTATGGGAACGAGCAGCTCTAGCGCAGCTTTGAGCTGTCCCCCAGCATGGAGGTGTGATCGAAAGCCCTGCACTTTTTCTCTGCTGTTTGCCAGCGCTTTTTATTTGTCCACTCAAGACTTTGCACTAAACAAATGGCGCTGAAACCCTCCCCTCTTGGGCCACAGGCTACTATATAATGGATGTTCTTTGTCAACCTCTCGAAACCAATTTATCCACACAGCTGTCCAAGCTGGACTGGGTGAGAGATGAGGGAGAGAGAATAGACTGTTGTGGTTTGGCCCAGCCCACAGACTGTATTGACAGGGGACAGTTTCAGGCCTGTGATATATTGCAAGGAAAGTAGATATCTCAGGAAGTGAGGACAAAACACAGTTTTGAACAAAGATGGATGGGGAATCCGAATTTTAGCAGTATATGTTTTATTATGTGATTTGTGTAATTGTGAACAGATACAGCTGAACCAGTAATAACCCACTTTGTCTTGGAAAAAAGATCCTAATAGCTGGCAAACTCTTACCTGCATCCTCTATAAAAAATTATTTTGTGGTATTTTTCTAGAAAAAAAAAAATCTGTCATATATACATATGAATCAGTACTGCCACCTTGTGATTGTATAACATTTCAACATTTCATATAATAGCCCAGTATGAAATATTCTACATGTAAAAATCACACTATAATAACTGATTTATTTATAATGCAAATAGAGAATATAATAGTATTGAGTGTTTGTGACTGCTAAAGTTGCTGAGTTACTTAGAATTATATAAAACAACCACCCTACGAACTAAACAGTTCACATCGTGGCTTAATGGAGGTTCTCAAACTTTAATAGCTCTATTTATCAATGTGACAAACAACATCATAGAGGCACAAATATCTGAACCTGAACAGCTCAGAACTTGAGCAACAGTACAGAAGCAATGACTTACTGGCCCCAAAGAGTATGGTATGACAACACAAAGAGTATGGTATGACAACAAAATGAGTATGGTATGACAACACAAAGAGTATGGTATGACAACACAATGAGTATGGTCATGGATTTTTTCCCCAAAATTACAAAACAATTGTAATGTAATAGCATCATAACCAACATGAAATTTGAAAATATTTCTCCTTGTTTCCAACCCATGGTCATTTCTACAATATAAATAAACTCTCCTCTGTCCTCTGTAGGTAATCTGCACTCATCCTTGGAAGAGGTAAACTTGGGGTATTAATAGCTAATCCCCAAGGAAGGCCACATCCTGCTAAGCCTACATCCACCAGTGTGACCACAGCATTCAGCCTGGTGATCATATGACCTACCTAGGAACCTGAGTCAGAACAGCAGCTGCAATGACTTCAGAGAGCTGGAGACGGAAGGCCAGAGGAAGAGCTGTGGGGAAACATGGAGTTTTTTAGGCTCCATTGGTAATTGCCCTAACAGTGTTACAAAAAAAACCTCCAAATGAAAAAAATGTGCACAGCGATCTGTCCAGCCTTCTGTGTTAAATATATATACTTACTCATAAAATGCTATATATTAGCTGTACATTAGCTGTACGTATGTATGAGGTCTATTTTAAATGACATTGAAATATTTTCCAGAACAGAGTCCAACATATATGAAGCAGGAGATAAATAAATAAATAAAAATACCCACAAATCACAAGAGAACTCCCCCAAGTAGAAATCAAACACATACCAAAAGAAAGGAAGTAGAGGAGGGAGGTTGAAGGGAAAGGAAAAGGCTCAAGAGGGAGGACTTCCTGGTCCCTCCTCAGGGAGCAGAGGGAGGGGTTTAAAGAAAGCAATAAAGGGTGACAGGCCCTTATTAAATTCTCCATAGATCCTCTCAAACTGTAGTTATCTTCTCAAGCCGCACAAAGAAAAAAAATTTCTCTCAGCAAGAGGAAATGGGAAAGGGGAGAGTTAGACAACCAAACAAATCAACAGCCAAATGAGACCAGGGACTATGTGGTGTAGGGATGGGGAGTAGCCTACCGGCAGGTGGTGTAAGGGCAAAGTGGGGTCGGGCTGTAGTAGCAAAGCACTGGTGAACAGAGCCTTAAAGAGTGTTCACTGTTGCTGCCAGAGTCCACCTGAGACAGAGTGCCTGTGCGTGCAGCAGATCAGTCAGGCGCTTAAACAGGGTGCTGAATGACCAGATGGACCACTCATGGAGCCTGCACATCCCAGGAACCACTACAGCTCGTAGTGTCTCTGAGGTTAACACCTTCTGGCCACCACCTCCATCATATGCAGGCTTTCTTAATGACGTAACCCAAGAAGTTCACCTCACGGAGGTCAAACCCACAGTGCTTCATCTTCTGGTATAGATGATTGTGTGGGAGAGTGATGACCACATGTGGACATATGAGGGAGGCGAGGCAGAGGGGCGGGTGTAACCCTCTTGAATGTAACGCTTCATTACCTGCTCCTCCTCCTGGGACAGCAAGTAGACTCTGCACTGCAGGAGGACGGTTAATGGTCCAGGAAATTCTCATGAAGGGGAGAGAGCTGGGAGACCTTGCTGGGGCTAAATGCCTCTGCTAAGTCTCTGCTAAGGTGCAGGGATGGGGTTGGGGACTTGGTGTTGAAATCCTCAAGCATCTACATGGAGGTACTGAGGAGAAACATCGCCCTCTTCTGGAGGCAGCATTGTTAGCAGGATGGCGCATACAAGACAGTGAAATGTGTGGATCATGCGTGCATAACCAGGAGAGCGCTAATATGAAAGGATGGGATGAATACAAATAAAAAGATGTGTTTGCTGTGGGTTGCGTCCGTTCGTAGTCGGACACGGGGGGTGACTGTTTATGTGTCCCGTATACACAGGACTTTCACCCGTTTTTTTGGTGAGTCTCTGGTTCATCGTATTTCCTACCGCTCCAGAGCCAGTCAGGGCTGAATCGAGAGAAGAGCGATCCCCAGGTGTCAGTGGTACACACAACGTCACTGTAGCAGGAGACGCAATCTCCTTTTTTCTCTCACTAACCCTGCTTTGGCCTCTGGCTCTTCGGGGACTGTTGCCTGTTGTTGTGATGTGAACAGCCCAGGAGGGGACCTCCTCCAAAGGAAGAAGTGTTATACTCCCAGGACTTAGTGCTGCTGGGAACCGTCTGTGTGGTCAGGCTGTAAGCTTGGCTTGGTCAGGCAAGAAGGGCAGGTAAGGAAAGAGCTCACACTGAACTACAAGCCTCTAAAAGCCTCACCATAGATTAGGGTGTAGCTAATGCCCCACAGACTCATGGAGAGGCTCTCCACGCAGCAAGCCAGCCAAGCGCACCTTGTTCACCTTGTCTCATATCATAGCTGATGCATATTTCAAATCACAGTATGATTCTTCATAGGAAAGCGATGGCAATAAGTCCCATCCCGATTACTTCTCCATCTGTCAGTGTCACATGGTTTGTTTCATCACTGTTCAAATGAGACATAAATGAATGTTTGTTTAAAAGGTTTTCATTGCATATTGTATGTTGGATTTTTACACTGTATATTGGGTTTTTATATTTTAAAGAATTAGAGTTATAAAAGGGACAGCACTGTGCAGTATGGAGGCAAGCAACTAAGGACAGAGAAACCGGTGTGTGTGTGTGTGTGTGTGTGTGTGTGTGTGTGTGTGTGTGTGTGTGTCAGTGGTTCTGTCCCTCTTGCTGGGTACTGGGCACAGCATGAGAGTATGTTTATAAAAGTGTACCTGAATAAAACTGAAATTTGACTATCAGAGAATGAATCATTAACACTGCTCATACTTTAGTAATCAGTCCAATCATTTTTAAAAATCACATATGTCCAATTTGCAGTCCCTTCCATTACTATTCAAAGTATCAATTACAGTAACACTCTATTTTTGTACACAAGGTTCTTATTTTGCTAGCGCAAGAATGATCTCTCAGCTGCTTGGGGATATATCACATGTAGTTGACGGATACTGTGGTCAATACTGCAACTCTCTGGACTGTGGTAGCAAAAGCCTGACCTCAGAGCGAATTAGGCCGTGTCATTCTGGAAAGTTCCGTTTACAACAACATGAGCTTATACTGGGTGCTAGAACAACATAAACATCGGGTGTCTTGAAAGATCGAATATTTTTATGTTTCATTTTAAGACTCTCGAGAGTCTTCTACACCCTTGCAAGACATCCATGACATGGAATATTAACATATGTATTACTCATTGCTTCAGATGTTGTGGTTGCCTCAAGGCATCTAAATTAGTGTGAGGTTATGCAACTTTTTATAAACGCGAAACAAAAGATGTCATTCTGTCCCATGATTATCTCCGAAGCTCCTCCTACCCTAATTCTACCTGTCCATGCTATGAATGTTTTCTCCTCTCCCTTGTGTTTCCATATTTCCATTTAATCAAGAACTACTCTACCAAAGTCAGGGCACAGGAAGGTGGCTTGAGAGTGGTCTGACACTTAAAGCACTGTTCAGTGCTTTAAAATCAGATTCTTTGTCTTTTATTTATTTTATTTTATTTTATTTTTTTGAGAATCGCTACTTGTCGTTTGTAGTTGATCCATTACACTGCAAAGAGATGACGCGAAAAGAGAAACTTTCAGCTTAATTTTTGAACTTTGGAAAAAACACGGCCTTAAGTCATCAGCCCTCACCTAAAAAATATATTTTTAAAAGTATTATCTGTGACGGTGTCCGCCCCCGCCTCTTCTCTAGTCCTGTGTTCGTGTGGGCGTGTCGGTGTGGAGGTGTGTTCGTGTGCTGTGCTTGTTGTGGGCCGTGACGCTCGTCTGTTGTCAGTTTGCGTTATCGTTACTCGTTTCACCTGTGTCTCGATAAGGGTGTGTATTTTTAAGCGTGTGCACGTCACTACGTCTTTGTCTGAAACACAAATAAAACCGTTTAAAACGACTGCGTTGCGCCTCCTGCCCGTTCCTACAGTAACTCCGCACTGCAACGCGGCATTCTCTATGACAAAGAAATCCCCAAATAATCTCATCTAGCTCCAGTGTCTTAATAAGTGAAATAGATCTTATAGACAATTAGAAATAAAAATAAATAAATAAATAGTCCGCTGATTATTTGATGATTTTATGGTGACGTAAAAAATAACTGAACAACATAAAAAATATTTCTTCATACACTTTTTATTGAATAGTTGTTTTAGTGGAGGAATAATCTACAATAATTATTTTCTCAAACCAAAAAATTTATTTACAAAATAATATTAAACATAATTTACCTTGCTTACAGTAATAATTAAAACATAACCACCTCAAAGGCCACCATTAGTTGCCTAGCGACAATGTCCAACATCGTCATATTATTTCATATTAACATTGTCATCTGGGTAACTATCTCAAAACTGTTATTTAAGATCAACATACTCTACATATACACATTACATTTTAAAAATATGTACACATAAAATACACCTACAGCATATATAACTGAGTAGGATAAATGCACTGTAATTTCAGTGCAAAATATTTTTAAAATAGTTTTTAGAAAAATATGCACAAGCTATATTCATTTACCTCTTATCTTCCTTCATTTGTGCTGACTGTCACACACACACACACACACACACACACACACACACACAGACACACACACACACACAGACACACACAGACACAGACACAGACACACACACACACATACACACAGACAGACACACACACACACACACACACACAGACAGGCTCATAAATCTTCACAGCGTTCCTCGTGATTTAGGTATTTGACCAGTCCTATAGGGATGGGTAACTTCTTCATTTTCTTCATCCTGCGGATCCCGACCAGACGGCGGATCTTCAGTCTGCAGAGCTGCTGCAGTGGCCGCGGGGGCACTGAAAGACAAACAAAACAACGGCAGAGAGGTGAGTTCATTATCACAAATATGACCTGTAAAGTTTACATACATATGACCTATAAAGCTGACATAAATATGACCTGTAAAGTTTCCCTAGAGATGCAGATTTAAAGTGTTGATTTTACTATTATAAGCAACAAATGCGTTGATGGTCAGCCGTGTTCTACATACGTGCTTTTTCCTTTATGCACGCCCAGGCATCATAGTCATCCAAGTGTTCCATGAGCCTAGCACAGAGTTTCACATCGCCGACATAATCCAGCAGTATGTCTATTATGGGCCCAGCCCAGTGGCTGTAAGTGTCAGTGGAGATCACCTCACAGAACTAAGGAAGAACAATAAAACTTTATGTTTTTAATATGTTGTTCTCTAACTCTGAAAAACAGAAACTATTAAAACACATGTTAAAAAAGCGTTGTTTTTATTTAGGACATGCACCTGCATGCAGGTCTTCTCCGCTGGCTCGTCGTCGATGTCGTCTCTGAATCTGCGCCTTGTTTTCAGAGGGGGGTGTGGGCCGCTGCCATATGTGCAGTCAAAGCATGACAGTGCATCACAGCCATTGTCCATCAGGTACTTGAGCATCGGGAGGTACTTCATACAGAACATCACAGTAGCTGGGAAGCTGGTGGGGTGAGTGGGGATGTAGGCGTTGACGTTCGCCCCGTGGTCCACCAGCAGTTTCACGGTCCTCATGCACCCCTGTCGTAGGGCCACGAGCAGGGGGCTGAAGGTGTCCAGGTTGGGGTCGGCGCCGGCCTCCAGGAGCATGGTGGTGGCCTCCACGTTGTTGTTGATGACGGAGAAGTAGAGGGCGGTGCTGCGGCGGTCCTCGTACATGTTGCGGTGGTCCTCGGACAGCGTGGCGTTGACGTTGAAGCCGGCGGCGATCAGGAGTTCCAGAACCTCGTCTCGGTTCCTCTCTGCGGCCAGGTGAAGTGGGCTGATACCGCTGCGTCTCACACGGGCCTTGCTGGTGGCGGATATCAGCATGGACACAAGTCTACATGCAGAGGGTTCGGGACGTAGATCAGAGCAGAGCTGCACGACACACTCGCAATGCAACTGTCCTGGGTTAGAATTTAATGGGATCCGATGACATAGTTACATGAAATGGTTAATGGTTGTATTTACTAATCAAATGTGGTGAAATAGTATTTAAGTATAGTATTTAAATTTTAAAAAAGGATGTAGGTCACATGCAGCTGAAGGAAAAGAAATGGAGCATGATTAATTTTTATTTATATTTGTTAAGAAAGCCCCATGTTCTGTGAACAGTAAATATCCAAGTGATTTTTGATACAGGTGACAACACTAGTTAAAGAACAAATGAATACGTGTGGTTAGGGTAAGGGTTTTGGGAAATCAGTGTCACATTTTAATTTTGCTCTATGCTGCAAAATAAATGGAATTTTGTGTTAAAATGACATGTTACATGTTAATTGAGCACCCACTTGCAGTAATGTAACTACCAGACAATATATAACAGCCACTGAGACTTACTGAATAGACTTGTCACTTTTGTAGGTAAACCCATAAGTTAGGAGGTCATGGCTGGAAACCGAAAGATTGTGAGATGCACTAAAGCATGTGATTTTCATTTATACTTTTTTTAGGACCTCTAAATCCTTTTTTTTTACAGAGTTAAAAATAAAAGCAATGGGTCAGTGTATTTAAAATGCACATAAAGTTCACTTTAATCTATACATTCCAGATAGGACTAGGTCTGAGCAACACTGCTTCCTGAAGCTAAAATAAGCATCACACAGTGACAGTAAGATGAACTCCTGAACAAGGATTTCATTAGACAATACAGCGACTAATTACTCCCCAAGAATATGGAATTTAAACAAGACATTTTTAAATAATAGAGACGTATACCACTAGCATCGCATATTAAATTGCTAAGGTGATCACTTTAACAAATCAGGAATTAACCAAATTAGCCAATATAAAGTTCATTCATTTAAATGATATTGGATATGAACTTTTCCATTGTCGTCAGAGAATACTGCATGCACACTGGCAAAAAAATAAGAGGAATTTAAATTTTGTGTGAGAAAGAAATTGTGAAACACAGAAACCCTGTAAAACCCTATAAAATAATTGTGAAAATTTCATTTAAAAAAATTCTGTGTGCACTGTGTCCACATAGCTCACACTCACCTGTCATTTCCTCGCTGAGCTGCAATGTGTATTGGGAGTAGTCCAGTCTTTCCTGGCTTGTTGGCATCTGCATTTTGAGACAGGAGAAACTCCACAATTGGCACGTGACCATTCTTACAGGCTTCATACAGTGCTGTGGCTCCATCTGCTGCCTGGCTGTTGATATCTGCTCCTGATAGCACAAGGAAATACGGACTTTTAGTACTGTGACTTCAGTTACTGCAAGTTGGGAGATTCACTGTGCTACAAAAGCTCAGATCAATGAAATGGTCATTGACAACCTTGGGGAAAATTGGCTTTTTCCAAATACCGTTTTTCAGGAGGAACCGAAGTGCGTCTAGCTTCCCACTTTGGGCGGCCACAAAAATGGGTGTGATGCCGTATATGTTGGGAATGCTGATTTTAGCTCCGGCCTTTACCAACATCTCACAGATCTCCACATTGTTCCTACACACAACCTCATGTAGCGCTGTCCAGCCTTGGATGCAGTTCTTGTTGACATTGGCTTTGTGATTTAATAGCATGGCAACAATCGCCATGTTCTCCTTCTCACAAGCTGAAAAACAAACAAACAAACAAACAAAAAATACAAGAAAAAAAAATCAAAACAATAGTCACTCAGAGTCCATCCACGTGGCTTAGAGACAAGCAGCCCAAATGAGCTCGAGCCAAAGTTGTCTCCTAATACCTTTATAGAGGGGCGTCTCCTTGTCCTTGTTTGTGATGTCTGGGTCAGCGCCGCTCTCAAGAAGGCACTCCACACAGCTCTCATTCTCTCTGGCCACAGCCAGGAGAAGAGCTGTTTGATCCTTCAGCGTGCGCTTATTGATCATCCCAGGTTGTACTTTATAACGAGAGGTGCACAGATAAAATTTGCAACAAAACAACTGAGCATCATACTGAGCAGACGGTGTTTTTACTATACCTCTGAGGAGTGCTTGAATACATTGATCTTGGCCATAGTAAGCAGCCTCGTGAAGTGGAATCCATCCATATTGGTTCGGTATAAGAAGGTTGCAGTCTGGTTTTTTGATGATTTGTCTCACTGTGTTCACGTCTCCATTCCAAATAGCCTTCACCAGAGGACTCTCTGCTCTGTTGGAAGTATACATTAGAACCATGGCAAGATAAGTCAAAAAACAAACTAACAAAAGTTGTTTTTTTGTAGTATTTTCCATTACATTACCTGTTAAAGTGTAACTATACAACTATTTACAAAGTAACTTTCTAGCAATGTGTAACAGTAAGATACACTGTACTCACTTTGTACTTGTGTGCTCAGACACTGTGTTGTACACTATATAAAGACAGTATAAGTGGGTTACTCACTATATTAGAGTGTTACTCACTATATTAGAGTGTAATTAATGGTGGGAGTTGCATCTGTAACAGTGGTTATATAATAAAAAAGTGTTAGCATTTTAATTTTATATTATACTTACTCCTCAGAATCAGGTTTGACTTCTACCAGTGTTCCATCATATCTACGATAGGCCACCATTCGCTTACCATTGCCAGTAACAAAGTGACTAACTATGGTACCGGCCTGTTGGTTATTGTCCCTACAAAAACAAACATACGTACTTTCTCAGAATTTTGGAGCACAGAGTTTCACTATTGCAAATAACTTTTAAATGATAAAAGTCAAATTCGTTGTAGTCAAGTTAATAACACAGTTTTTCATGAATAATGGCGTCTGATTTTTGTTGCGTTGAGGACTCAAATAGGTTTTTTTCCATCATTGTCAGGTAAATGTAACTGTGAAACAAAACCAACATAAGCAAGAGACCCGCTGCCCTTTATCTTTTTTTACCTTTCTTGGTGTTTTGTGGCTTGAGCCTTTCAAATGGTGAGTAAATAAGTTCAGTTACTCTTTTTGCTGATAGATGATGTGTTTTAGCTCAAGGAAACATCGCTTGACAACTTTACAAGTCCCCATTAACAAGCCTCTTTGTGTCTTTATTGTACTTACAGCAATGACGCATTTGTAAAAGACACTTTTAAATATCAGCTGTCATTCCCAAGCTGAATATGACTAAAGCATCCTACCACGTGGAATTGTCTTACATTTATTCCAGCTAAAATGTTCCTTAGCAACATTATAATATAATTAAACCAATTGAAATATCATGGTTAGCATCTGAAGGAAGCATCCAAGAGATCTGAAGTATGCTAAGGACAATGGACTTATCAGCAAGTGGATCAGGGACAGAGGGAAATCTTGTGCTTCTATTTTCTCCTTGTTGGCATGTGAACTTTATGGACTGCCCCAGTTGGACTTTATCCTAATGATTATTTTGCATTGGTAGTCTGCTACCCAGAATGTATTGAGACAGGTGCAATGCCCATGGATGTCTGGGGCCCAGTAAGTGGAGCAGGTGTCGGGTATCTGTAAGCGACACCTCTCTCTGCTAGTTGGCATTTAGTGGATAAGTGAGAGCTGCAGTGGATAAACACTTCATAGAGGCAAAGTTTAAGTTCACGTTTGCCTGTATTTGCTTTGAATTTAAACTCTTGAGTTGTTTATGTTTTTGTAAGCTTACCTGTTTCTTTGCAGTAAGTGTAGACAAGGAAATAATCAACTTAAATTAGAATAACAGAAAATTATTTGTAATTCTGTACTGTACTTAGAATTATATAGTTTTATGTATATACTGAAGTTTTCATACTTTATGTCACCTGAACAGACTCTTAAGTAAATTCTATACTTCCCATGATTTCCTTCAGTCATATTTAATGACTACATTTATGAAGCAGTACTATGCAGTACTAATATAGCTTAGTACCTGGGTGGGTTTGGAGGGCATGGTGTGAGACTGGGGGCCCGTGGCACCTGCTGAGGAGGTCGTGATGGCTGAGCTGGAGGTGTCGTAAGTGGCACAGGCCTGCTTGGCACTGTGGAGGTCTTTTCAGCCCCAGAAGAGAAGCCATGGGAATCAGCAAGGCTGCGTTCGATTGCCAACTGCATGAGTTCATCATCGGAGAGGTTGTTGTAGAGACAGTAGTCATCGTAGTTGAAGGTGGTGCCTGTGGAACCTGGTGCAGACACACTGGCAACTGCCATAATAGGATCTTGCGTCCTAAAAGATCACCTGAAAACCATGAATCCAAATGAAAAGTCACATCTTAACTAAACACTGGAAGTAGAATCAGATTTTATCTTGTGTTGTTGCTACCTTCTAAGGCTCCTTGTCTCCCTTAATGTAAAACAGCTTCCAATCCAACAGGATGCAGGCTAACAAATGTTCATCCTGTGGCACACAGAGGCAGCCGCATGCCATCATGCTAGCACTTTTGTGCTTTGTCTTAAGACAGCATGGAGCGGAATGGCTTAGCTCTGTCCTCACTAGCTGACTGATGCCCTTGGCTGCATTACGTCCCACAGTGTCAACACCTTCCTCCCCAGTAATAGCACCTGCACTCCTGTGTTCTCTGCTGTGCACTTGGCAGTGACATGGCTTTCACTCTCACGCAGGATCTGGCAAATCAATCATCGCGGAGAGTCAAAGCGACAGGTTTAAGACCTAAACAGATCGTGTATAAATGTTCCGCAAAGAACTCATAAATGTTCTGCAAAGATTTCTACACAGAAGACCCAAAAGCACCATTTCTGCCAGTTGATATTTTCTAGTAAACTGACTGAATGTTACCGCTGTCTACTGCCGTGACTGTTAGATCACCATTGTACCATTTCAGATGCGGTTTTAGCCATTTTTGTTTTAAACACGTTTGTTGTGGTCGCTGCGCATGCAGCCATCTGAAAAATAACAAGTCAGAGTGATTTTGATGTGTGTTTTGTAAGTCACACATTGAATGTTGTGTCTGGCCCAGCTGTCTAGTTGAAATGCTGCCGAGGTCAAGTGAGCACACGCATATCTCTTTAATATATAAATAGACATCTGCACCTAACAGCACTGTGGAATCATTGCTCAGTAGTGGCTGATCTGTGCTCCCCTTCTTACCATATCACCACAGAACAATACTATACCAATGAAACCATGAAAACTGCAGAAATATAGGGAAAAAGGCAGGAATGGGAAAGTAAATGATTTAGCACAAAACAGTCACTGAAATCTTTCAGCTGATGCATAATCCTTGCTTTCTTGTACAGAGTTCGTTCAAGTTTAAATTAACAGCATAATATATGTCACTGTTGAAACAACGCAAAAGGATTCATTCCACTTACGTTAATGAGCTGTACCTGTAAGTCTCTCCTATTTATGAATGAAAACAAAGGCAGACTAATCCACACTATGCACAAAAGACTCTACCCTTACCTCCTTTTAAATGTCGTTTCAATTTTAAACGGAAAAAGATAGAGGTTTTCCTCTCCCAAAAGAGCCCCCTGTTTCTGTGCCGTCTCTCGCTGTATGTTGTAGACCTTTACGGGGGGTGCGCTTGGTAGCTTGGGTTGCTCTTGAGAGAGTGCTGGGGTAGAATATGAAGGGCTTCAGGGACGCCACTGAAGTTCATCAAATGGAAATCCCACAGCAGGCCACCAACAGTGTGAGAACTTGGAAGCTAAAGCAATTGTTAGGCTGCTTTCATTGTGTCAAGTTACGGAAGAGTTACAAGACAAGTGAGATGTGAAATGCCATAGTGTGAATGCCTGTTTCTTATTTATAGACGTTATCACGCTACGACTTGTGAAGGGACTCATTTGTTGATGCACATCTAAATGCATTGCTTTCAGTGGTGTTATTTTCAGTGCAAGAAGACAGTACATGAAGAAAACAGTCTTCACCTTGCCAGTCGTTATAAATGAGTTGACGTCATAGGATGCTGGACTCATAGTTAGTGCCATTTTTATCATCTTGGTGGAAACTCTGATTGCTCGGTTTTTGTAGATGAATTTGTTTAGCTTGGGTCCTTTGGAGTAATCATTAATCACAGATTAGGTTTTATTTTGTTTTCAGGCAGCATTTAGATGCCTAATCATGAGTCAGCTGTGTACAGGCCAAAAACAGTAGAGTGATTGAAGCCAGCATAGGTACTGCTCAGGTGATTGAGTTAAATTATAGTGGGATTAGCATACGGTAAGTGCACAATTAGTGCACATCCAGCCCCAAAGCTAAAAAAATCCAAACAAAAAAAAACATGGACCTTGTGAAATCAACAGAGCTGCTTTCCCAGGGGCTTGTTTGTTAAAGGATACAATCAAATATACTTAGCTAAAAAAATTTAGTTGCAAATTTCAGAGGAGAGCAAAACAGACCATTAATCTCCTTGTGATACTCCTTCCTTTGGAATATGTGCTGTGCTCCCCCTGTGTCAGGATGCTCACATTTCAGGGATGTCATAGAGACGGCAATGTAATGGAACTCCAGATGCTGTGTTTTGCAATTAAAGAAGTAGCTGAGACACCTCTTGAGTTGCAAAACACAGCCAGCCACTGGAACTTTGTGCCAGAGGCATGTTAGAGTTTATGAATGTACTTCATTGGTTCATATGCACATGCGTTGTGTTTTCTCACAATTCAAATGCAGTTTAAAATTAGGCAGATGCTTCTGACCCTGGTTCTAAGCAGTCCCTTCCGCCTCATCCGTTGCTTCTAACATGCAAAGCATGAAGGGCAAATGAACAGAATGGAAGAAATACTTGACAACAATCACAGCCAACTTTAAAAAGCTGCTGTAGGACATACTGCTTCTACCTTTCAATCAGGAACAACCTTTGCATGGAATTCTTCTTCAAGTCCTTGGCGTTACCTTCAGGACTTTGTGAACTGAGTTTAGGTCTTCAAATATTGTTATGTGACAGTTATTGAGGGATCGATCATTTATTTGTACTTTACTCTCTACGACAATCAGCTTCCTTAATAGCTCGATAAGATGTAATTATAATCAAAACAAAGCTTGAAAGTATTCTGTGGATCTCAGTTCACAGGGAACCCACTGGAGACAACACACTGCAACTTGCAAGGTAACACAAATAACTTCTGGTTTACTAAAATAGGTATAATATAATAAATGCACACAAACAATTGCTTTTTGATTATATTTTTATATTTCTGTTATTATAGTGTGCAGTATTATACAAATTATAATATATATTCCCAATATTTTAAAATGATTTCACAGTTAACTGTACATTCTATACATTTTTATATCAATTCCCCCTACAATGAAATGCTGTTACCAGGATCCCATTATTAAATGATTTCTTCACACTCAAGGTGAATCTCTATACGAGAAACATCATCTATTTCTATATAAGAACTATCATCAAGATGAAATGTTAGAGAGTAAAAATAATAAAATAGTTGGTAAGGAATTTCCATTGAATTTTCTGAATAAAGTAAATATTGATTATTGGATATGAAGATAAATTGGTGGCCTTCTTTCGTGGTAATATTACAGAACTGAATTGTGTATGGACACAATTGTCATGGTGAGCCAAGCTCCCGCCCACAGGGACACGCCCACTCCATCCACCCATACACACCTCCCTCGCTCCAAATCACCCACTCATTGAGTTCAGCTGCACCTTATTCCAGTTTACCAGCACAACCTCAGTAAATAAGCCCACAGGTCCTGCCATACCTCATTGCACATTCACTTCACAGATGAACAGATGAACCCCTGAGTGCTACAGATGAAAGACTGAGTATCTGGAGAATAAAGCTCCTTGCGCTCAAGCCACGCCCTCCACTTCCTTAATGCCACCACTGCACATATATATATACAGTTGTTTCCACTCACTAAACCTTCCTCACATCTACCTACACCAGGCCATTATTAGCTACATTATTATTGACTGTAATACATATGTTGCTATATACAGTATGTCAGCCACCATTCACCCGATTCACCACTGTCATTTTTGGATCATTCTCAACAAAGCAGTGACAGGCATGGGAGTGGGATGATAGCAGGTGTTTCACTGGTATGTTTGTATCAGGCACAGACATGCTGTTGGAGTTTTTACATGTCAGGGTCACTGCTGGGTTCAACAGTAGTCTGACACTGGAGAACATCCAGTCAATAGCAGTACAACAGTCGGAAAGTGCCCTCAGAAAGTGAAGAGGTTGGGTAATATAAAGTGTACAAGTTCATTAATCAACTAAAATAGCATACATGCAACTAAATATCTACAAAGTGCTTCTAATTAATGAACATTAAAAAAGTGGGTGGTGAGTGTAAGTGGTTGTGTTTTTGGCAAAACCATATTCATCAAAAATACAAACATTAAAAAAAAAACACAAAGTAACATGTTCTGAAGACCATAAGGAAGACAAGTCCTATTTTTGAAGTCCCTTCAGTTTTCCCTTTACAGGATATCATTGAAATATTCTCGCTTATGACTTAAGAACTTGATCAGTCTTTTAGGTAGCGGCAGAGCACTGATGCGCCCGAGCCTGTGGATTCCCATTTGCTGGCGAATTTTTAGCCGACAAAGATGCATCAAAGACCGGGGAGGCACTGCACACACAAGAAAGTGCATGTTTCTTTGAAGTTCATTTTCGTAATCAGATAGAAAATAAGAACTAACAAAAATGTAAACTCACTTGATTTCTCTTTGATGTTGGCCCAGTCTCTGTAACCATCCAGGTGCTCAGTGAGTCGAGAACAGAGCTTCACATGGCCCACATAGTCCAACAGCACATCTATAATGGGTCCTACCCATAAGCTGGTTCTGGGATTTGAAAGCAACTCACAGAACTGTAGGATTCACAAAAATGCTTAGTCATTATTCGGTATAGGACTTAGGAATTAAAAATATAACAGTCACTTGAATGACTTTACCTGCATACAATCCTCTGAATTTTCACTGATATAATATAGTCCCTCTCTTCCATTTCTCTGGGGTTTGAGAGGTGGGTGAGGATTGCTACCATAATCACACTTAAAGCATGACAGCGCATTGCATCCATTGTCCATCAGGTACTTAAGCATCGGCAAGTATTCAGTGCAGAAAATCAAAGCAGCAGGAAAGGTGGTGGGGTGTGTTGGGAGAACAGCATTAATGTTAGCACCATGCTGGACCAGCAACGTGACCATCTCCAAACAGCTCTTTCTCACAGCCACGAGCAGGGGGTTGAAGATGTCTAGGTTTGGGTTGGCGCCGGCCTCCAGGAGCATAGCGGCTGCCTCGGTGTTACTGTTCGCCACGGCACAATACAGGGCGGTACTGCGACGGTCCTCGTACATCTTCGACCAGTCATCCGACAGGATGAAGTTGACATCCATGCCAGCACTGATCAAGGTCTCAAGCACGTCGTCTCTGTTGCGCTCTGCTGCTAGATGGAGAGGACTGATCCCGCTGTGTCTTATCTTTGACCTGCTAGTTCTTTGGATCAGCATTGCAACAATTCTGAGAAATGAAGGCAGATTATCAGATTTTTCTTGACCAGAAGAATCCAAATCCAATTTGAGCAAGTTTTACAGTAATTTTATGGAAACATAAACCTCACAGCACTGACCCATCATGTCCGTTCTTAGCAGCCACATGAAGAGGAAGCAGTCCAGCTTTGTTTGTTTTGTTTACATCAGCCCTCCTTGACAGGAGAATCTCCACAACTTCATTATGACCATTTTTACACGCTTCAAACAAGGCTGAGGCGCCATCGTTAGCCTGGGTGTTGACATCTGCCCCTAGAGAGAATGGCAACAGACTGGACAATGGCTTCCTCGCAGTTTTTGCTGTATCAAATAGTTTTGACCTAATTCTTGTTTAAGTATTTTTTTGGTGTGTGCATCTTTTTATTCGTATGTACCTTTCATTATTAAGAAGCTAAGCACTTCCGTTGCACCACACTGGGCTGCTGTAAATAGAGGGTCAATGCCATAAACATTTCTACTCATCAGCTTTGCCCCTGATTTCAGTAGCATTTTACAGATCTCCAGGTTTTTGTTGATCACAGCTTCATGTAGTGGGGTTCCACCTTGCACACAGGACTTGGTTGCTGTTGCTCCATACCTTAACAGAAGTCCTACAGCCTCTTCAAGTCCTTTTTCACAAGCTGCAAAAAAAAAACCCCAAAACAAAACAAAAAAAACTTATCTGTTGGCACAACATATTCAGACCAAATGCATTGATGCCAATATGTTTTATTAAGATTTGCCTTTGTACAGCGGGGTCTCCCACTGGTTGTTTGCAAGGTTGGGATCTGCACCCTTCTCCAAGAGGTACCGGACACAAGCTAAGTGTTTTCGGCCCACAGCCAGAAGAAGTGGCGTCTGGTTCCTGAGAGTGCGATTGTTGATGGTCTCTGGTTTAGCTACATGTGACAGAACATGAAGTGGATGGTCACAGATGGACAGTAGTTGATTGTATTCATAATCTGTAATTGATTGTATTCATAACCTGTAATCTTGATTCCTTACCTTCTAGCAATATCTTCAAGCACTCAACATGGCCATAGTAAGCAGACTCATGCAGAGGTATCCACCCATCATTATTAACTTCAGTGAGATTTTTAGATTTTTTCTTTATTATTTTTTTTAAAACCTTTGCATCCCCCTTCCAGATAGCTGAGAGAAAAGGGTCTAAATTCCTGAAAGATAAAATAAATACTGAAACAATGATATTGACACAACTTAGTTTTACAACACAACTTAGTTTTCAAAATCCACATGGACAATTAATGGTACTTTCATTTTGTTGCAAATAATTTCTTTGATGCTAAACAAGAAACCGACACAATGGCTTCTTTCAGCACAGATTAAAGTGAAAAGCCTCACTTCATGGGTTCTACAGTAACCTGCAGGTATCCGTTTTGCCTTGTCCAAGCAATCACTTCATCTTTGTCCTTGCTGAAATAATGGTTGTGAACATCTCTGTCAATCTTTGTGCATTCTTTTTCACTGTAAGGCACATAATTTAATTCAGTTATAAACGTGTGCATGAATATCTGCACTTAGAGAGAATTGGAAGTTGTGTGACAGCATATAACATTTTGTGTGGAAAATGACCTGGGAGGGTTTGCTGCCAGGTTGACTGGCTGGTTAGCGGGACGGTTGGCGGGTGGAGGGAGATTCTGTGGGCGCTGGACACTGGGATACTGGGCTGGGGGTGGCTGCGTGTGCGAGCGGATGTAACGATTCTGCCACGTTGCTGGCTTGGCCTCAGCTAGACTCAACTCTATAGCCACTTGCAGGAGTTCTTCCTCAGACATGTTTGCGTAAGCACTGCAGTCTTTTGTGTCCACAGCTGCTGTGTGCAGGCCAGGCACCGAGACCCTGGGAGCTGCCATGGTGCACCTGAGGAAGGAGATTCACTGAAGAACATGGTATCCTAGTTTGATTGCATATATGCTGCGCTGCTTGAGACCCAAAAATGACACTAATAAATAAAAAGCAAAAACAAAACTAACTGGTAACTGCCTAAACTAGAGCACATGGTTTGGTCATAACTTGATCATTTTCCTGAACGTCATTACAGTACAAAGTTAACAAAATATTGCCCATATTGGCAGCATGCAGACTGCAGGATGTAAAGCTTACACATCAATCTAAATCCCAATCCAAAGCAGAATATGTGAGAGGTAATAAAAAAGTGTAGTGCGCAATATTTCAAGAGAAACATTACATTTCAGATATAGGTCCTTCATCAGCTGTGAAAGCAAAGTGCTTCTGAAGACGTAGACCTCCCTGAAGTACTTTATTTGGTCAGCTTCTGAAGGACCATGTCATTTTTCTCTGGAAACCTTGTATACCACAGTGCCGTTTTTACTATTCCTAAGTCTTTCATCAAAGCACACTCCAGTCACTATAGTTTTTGCACCCTGCCATCTCACTGTTTCCTCCCTGCTCCTCTATAACATAGCGACATCAGCACAGCAGACAATGCATGCAATCAGATTCATTTTTCCATATCTAACATTCAAGCATGCTGCATAACAAAAACAAAACATCATTCTCAAGCGCTTATTTGAAGGCCTAAAGAGTGGGTCTGTGGCAGTAAGATGTTTACATGTTTGTCAAAGAGTGAAAATTTGTCCTTTTTTCAGTATTGCGTCTGCAGGCATAATTACTTAGGTCTTTATGCTGAATACTAATTCCTTTAAATTGCCTACCTACCTTACTAAGTAGTATGATTGTATAGAGATTTCTTAAAAAGCTCTGCTCACTGCGAAGTCTTCTGCCTGAGTGCATTACGGTGCCTTGCAACAATTCTTTAAGTGCTATGGTAAGAGAGGTCTTGATTTCATGGTGTAAACAAACGTGACCTTACAGATATAATTTCTTGGCTTGCACATGACAGCATGTCTGGCCTAGATATGGGAAGCATGACTAGCAAGATGAGCAGGACTGTGGGGTAAACTACAGCTATACTCGCTGCATTTACGAATATTCAAACAGCTAATGTGCCGTTCTTAAAGCCGAGGACTCTGGTGAAGTCTGAGTAAAGCAGTTCTCTGCTTTGTACTTTGAAGTGCACTTACTTTAAGACAAACTTCAAAATTGCATTTGATATTTATTGAGTATTTATGTTTGAATGCTCGTATTTACTTATTTGGGCCTTTGTGACAAATTCAGTTCTAGCTACAAAATAGCATCTTAAGCATATTCATTATTCAGAAGGAGGAAGAAGAGAAAAAAATACATAATTCAGGGAATTTTGCCAGACAGCACTTGTGTTTAATGCTACTATAAGGCAAATTTACATTATACATCAATCAATATACATCACTCTACATTTTAATCCAAAGTACAATACGACTGTGGGAATCTTGATGGTAGAATGTATGAATGTTAATGTGAAAACTGCATTAAAATTAACAGGATTTTCTGATATGGGTTAAATTTTCCTTAAATGTTCATTACAGCATTAACTTGTAATTTCTTTGCACAAACATACTAACATAGATTTCAAACTAATCATTCCTTCTCCCCTTCATTATAATTTATTATAACCCTATTAATTAAAACTGTAGTGTTAATGTTACAGTCTAGGGAGAGGTAGTTTAGGGTCTATGTAATTGAAAGATAATATTACTGAACATTAACCATAATGTTGCACTGAAAGAGTAAAATTGTGATAAAAATCTTTATATACATATAAGGACAGCTGTTCTAAAGCAATTGTGCCATAAGTATCACATTATATACACTGTTCACTGATTGTTATGTTG
This sequence comes from Sternarchorhynchus goeldii, assembly GCA_028565775.1. Classification (NCBI taxonomy): domain Eukaryota; kingdom Metazoa; phylum Chordata; class Actinopteri; order Gymnotiformes; family Apteronotidae; genus Sternarchorhynchus; species Sternarchorhynchus goeldii. Next base: position 20,867,524 of record JAOXYF010000018.1, on the reverse strand, counting down.
AAGTTTTATTATCTTCTTGAGGCCCATAGACATGTGCTTAAAGCACGTGCTCTTCCTGTTCATGGTTCAGGTATTTGATTAGCCTTCCTGGAAGGTCCAGTGTGTGGATGGACTTCAGTCTTTCTCTTCCTAGTAGCTGGCGAATCCTTACTCTGCAGAGCTGGGTTAGTCGTTGAGGTAGCACTGAAGACAACATAAAGAGTTAATAATTGTAGTACTGGCAATATATAGTGTGGGTTTCAAATTATAGGGCAGGGATTTTGTGCATGCAGATATAGTCAGCTTGAACATACTTGACTTCTCCTTTATATATGCCCATTCATCATAACTTTCCAGGTGTTCAATGATTCTCGAACAAAGCGTCACATGACCCACATAATCCAGCAGCAAATCTATGGTGGGTCCTGCCCAGCGATACACTGAGGGATGGGAGACCATCTCACAGAACTGTTAGTGTAGAAGACAAATACAGAAGGGCTCAACAGTCATAGAAACAATAAAATGTTTGATGACAATTTATTGATCTCTTCAATGTTTCCCACCTGCAAACAGCCATTTGTAGCCATTTCAGGATTGTACTGTAGCTCACGAGAGTTGTGCATGGTGTGATTTTGATGCTGCGTTAATCCATGTTTGCACCAAAAGCATGCTCTGGCATCTACACCGTAGTGCATCAAGCATTTTAGCATGACCAGGTTACCCACGCTCAGCATCACGCAGGCTGGAAAGGTGGAGGGGTGTGTGGGGACAGGAGCGTCCACATTGGCTCCGTGCTCCATAAGCAAGGCAGCCATCTTCACATCACCCTGCCTCACGGCCAGCAACAGAGGATTGAAAGCGTCCAAGTTGGGGTCAGCACCGGCCAGCAGCAGCATGGATGCTCCCTCTATGTTGCCATTAGCAACAGTGAAGTAGAGAGCTGTGGTACGGCGGTCCTCGTACATACAGGAGCGCTCCGGGGACAGGAGGGCATTGATGTTAAAGCCGGTCCGGATCAGGAGCTCCAGAGCCTCGTCCTCATTGTTCTCAGCTGCAAGGTGGAGGGGGCTGATGCCACTGCGGCAGATTTCGGTCCTGCTGGTGACCATGATCAACATGGACATGATCCTGGGTTGGGACGAGGACAAAAGATGAGATAATACAAAGAACGGGCGCTCAGCTGTTCCTGGAGGAAACAGGACCGTTTGTTGTTCAGTACAGTTTGCTGATTTCCTCGATCAAACACACCAACTAAACCTGAACATGAATTGATGCTTTGAGTCAGATGTGTCTGAGAGGGGAAATCACCGAAATGTGCTGGATTCTGTCTCTCCAGAACCAGACTTTGGAATCACTGGTATAAAAAAATAGAAAGAAAAAAGACTAGAAATCATTTATTTCATCATCTACCCATTATGTCCGTGTTTTGCAGCAATATGAATTGGTAAAAGTCCATCCTTTCCAGGCCTGTCTGCGTCAGCGCCACATGATAGAAGAAACTCTACAACCTCATTGTGACCATTCTTGCAGGCCTCATACAAAGCTGTAGCTCCACCTGTTGCTTCACTGTTAATGTCAGCACCTTCATAAGCACACATGCGCACACACATGCAAGTACACACACACACAAACACACCCAACACTGTCCAAATGCCAAATAAACCTGAAACCTTTACTGTTGCTCAATAAACTGAACAAAGTGCCAAACCATTTTTCACGAGGAACTGAAGGGCCTCAACATATCCACACTGGGCTGCTAGGAATGGAGGACTGACTCCAAAGATGTTGGAAGAGGTCAAGTGGGCTCCATATGCCACTAGAATCTCACAAATTTCCAGATTTTTCTGTAGAACTGCCTCATGAAGAGCGGTCCATCCATCCAAACATTTCTGATTCACATCTACTCCATTCCTCAACAGGAGCAGTACCATCGGAGCATTTTTTGTTGCACAAGCTGGGTAGTTGAAACAAACAGTATATATTCAGTCATGCTCCACTGAATTTCAAAGCCAGTGTGTTAAGCAGCAGGTCTAAATATTTCATAACACATCAAGGTTACCTTCATACAGAGGTGTCTCATTGGTTTTGGTGGGGATTCTGGCGTCTGCCTCTTTCTCCAGAAGATATTTCACACAAGCTAAGTGTCCCCTAGATGTAGCCAGAATAAGAGGTGTCTGGTCTTTATGGGTTCGGGCATTAGTCATCCCTGGAACAGCTGAAAAGATTTAGAGACATACTATCACTAGACTATAGAAGTTCTTTGTGCAAGTGGAGAATTTCTTTAGGTCACTTGGGTTATATTCTCAATTTCAGCTATTTTGATTTCTGTGAGAATGTCTGGATACAGCGTATTTTCAGTGAAGAGCTTTGAGAACTAAATCTTATTGGTGTTGAGCAACCATGAGTAAGGCCTGACCTGCTGTAAATCCTGGGGGTTTTTTTATTTTGAAGTTATTTGATTCAGTGGAAGAAAATGTCTGGCTTGTAATGAGACCTACAGTCTCACTGCTGATATTACCTACAGTCTCACTGTTGATATTACCTACAGTCTCATTGCTGATATTACCTA
>JAOXYF010000018.1:20854337-20864876 GCA_028565775.1 Sternarchorhynchus goeldii | reverse complement strand
GTGAAGAGCTTTGAGAACTAAATCTTATTGGTGTTGAGCAACCATGAGTAAGGCCTGACCTGCTGTAAATCCTGGGGTTTTTTTTATTTTGAAGTTATTTGATTCAGTGGAAGAAAATGTCTGGCTTGTAATGAGACCTACAGTCTCACTGTTGATATTACCTACAGTCTCACTGCTGATATTACCTACAGTCTCACTGTTGATATTACCTACAGTCTCATTGCTGATATTACCTACACCCATTTTTTGTCAAAATCTGTCAAGTTGCCACTTGCCTGAAAGCAACAGCTTTAAGCAATCAGTCTGGCCATAGTAGGCAGCCTCATGCACTGGGGTCCAGCCATCCTTATTTGGTCTCATAAGGCTTGTAGGTGTTTCCTCAGAAGTTACAATTTCCTTCACTTTGTGTGCATCACCATCCCATATTGCTGTGAGCAGTTCGTCCTCATCCCTGTACGCAAGAGGTCCCTCACTCCAAGCACAAACTGATCAATCACATGTTTACGCTGTTATGGACTGAGCTGTTGGGATCTTTAAGTAAAATCACTTAATCTTCATTCGAAAGTGAAAAAAATGTACAGACATACAAGTAAAGGGGATTGTATTTCATAAAACTAGGTAAAAATAAAACTAATTCTTAACCCCCACTCTAATATTAAAAAAAAATTTATTGAGCTTGCTTCACCCAGAAAATATTAACAAATATCAAATCATCTTTATACGCCTTATGTCATAGTTATTAAAAACAACCTATACTCAGATAGAAGAAAACACAGATTAACAAACACATTTTCACTTTACAGACACCTACTCAGCAGGCCCGAAGGAAACCACTCGCAGGCCATTGAGCACTTGCCACGTGACCCTCTGTGTCTGATTGCTATGAGCTCCTGTGAACCTGTTGAGAAATCATTCAAAAACGTCTTGTTTTCATTCTCTTTCCTTATTTTGTGTTTACCTGCTTCTTTTCTTCTTTCTTACTGGTATTTTCCATGCAATTTGTTTGGCAAGCATATCTAAACAAATAAGTGTGGTGTGGCCTACATATTACAGCTCACCCAGTTGTGACATGCACTGTATTTGCCTATTTAAACCATAACCTGTCATAAACATTTCTCACAGCAAAGGTTTAGTTTAGTGTCACATGAATATCCCCTCACTGTAACTGATAACTGTCCATGTTGACCCAGTGGATGTGCCGGTTTAAGTTAACTCTGTATGGGTATGTATTTTATAATTCCCAACCATAGCCACTCAATTTGGCAATATGTAAATGATAGATTAAATGATGGTGTAGATGTTGAGGTAAATGTAACAGTAATAGTACCAAACAGCTGTGATTGTTTTAATAGAATTAAAATGAAAATTAAAGTAATAGAATTTAAATTAAAATAGCTAACTGCTTCATTACTTTTAGAACTGCTGGTTAGCATACAAATCCAACTTGGCAGAATAAATACCAAATAAGAGACCTTAGTATTTTAGCATAAGCTAAGGTTAGCTTATAATATAACCTAACCTGCCATAATATGAATGATAACGTAAATGTAAGTATAAATTCTAGGAAGGACATATCCCTGCCTTATATTCACACACGTGTTCCTGAGTTTGCAATTCTTACCCGTGGCTGGTGCCAGCAGCAAGTGAGGTGGAGAGGGGCGTGCTCTGAGGTGCTAGTGATGGCAAGCGAGAGCTTGTGGGGGAAACCAGGAAATCCTCGGAAACACAGGATGCCTCAGCGTTCTCTAGATTCTGCTCCACTGAGTGTTGCATCAGCGGTTGTTCTGAAGCTCTCTGGTGTAGACTGTCCTCAGCAGCACTCATGGTCCTGCAGCTACAGTTTGATACACAACCTGTCCCCAAGATGGTCATCCTAAATACACAGTGTTTACAAGGGTTGACCGTCGCTGGTGGAACAGCTATGGAGTTACATGGATCATTCCTCATAAAGCACTCCAGATAAAGAAGAAGGGAAAATGTCACAGTGAACATACATAAACGTGTCGACAGATTTATTCATCTTTGTAAACACTAAATTGATACACTTTATCATTTTAATATGGGGCCTCATGAGTGTTTTAATGTATGTCTCTTAAATCTCTTAAATCACAGAAATCCCTTTAGACTAAATGGGTACATAAATAAGCTGATTAACAGAAAGAAAAAATACATTGACAGTGATTAATAACCATGAGTGTGTCATTGGTAATACTGATCATTTAAGATATATTTTTGTCATGTCCCACAGCCATTTGTAATTTCTCATATAATTTCGCAATTCAAACTGCACTTGAGTTTTGCAGTTAGGAATATAACAAAGAATAATGGGGCATAACAGATAAAAAGGTCCTACCTTTGTAGATGGAACTTGAGTTTTTCTAATTTTATGACTTAATACCACTGGCTTGTTTGGCTTGTTTGCTCTTGGTGGGTCAGTCGTGGTTCAAGCTTTTACTTTTGAGGAAGGTTCAGTGCTCCTCTGCACCACAAACCTGCACAGATGTTTATGGAATATTTGTCCGAGGGTTTCAGTGACACTCAAAACGGTCCCTCTTCTGAGAAACTGAGCAGGGCGGTGAACAGAGCAGTCTACTTTCAAAGCTATGACGTTCTCAAGTTATTCACACTCCTGACACAGTTTTAATCAGTAATTTAAAAAGCACTTATGTATTTAACATCCAGTAAAAACACATGAACTGAAGGATGAAGAGTATTAATATTTTAGTTGTAATCATTCATCTTCATTTAAAGTAACAAATAAATAAGGGTAACAAATAAATGAAACTCCTGTTCATTAGCTGTGCTTGGTCGCAGAGGACCAATAAGCAAAGCATGGTGTATGTTTACATAACATGCCATCTGACACACATTGGAGAAGGGGAGGAGTTTCCTAAAGGCTTTTAATAAACATCATCCTTTAAGAAGTGGCAAACTAATTTATTTAAAGTTACATACTGTAAGGTAGGCATGTCTGAATAATAAACCTAGACTATTTTAGTCACTTTTACATGAAAGCACAATATGACAAAATATCCAGATTGCTAGGTGACACCCAAACGTTCATGTGGTTGAACCACAGTGACATGTGTGGACAGTAGGTGGCACAATTACACAATATAACCAGAAGTTTACCAAGTTTGAATTTACTCCAAGTTTGTCCAAGTGCATGTGAAACATAAGCCACGTAGCTAACCTTCTTACAGTCTGCTGTAGAGCTGAATCAACAGGTTCCAGCTCAGTTGCGTTCAGTCCCTTATCTATAAAATGCACAGTTGCAGCATGTCTTATAAATATTAAACATTTCATTTCAAATGGATGAAGATTTTAGATATTTATTCATTATACGCCTATTACGCCTTTGTTTGTTTAATTACAATATCAAAAAAAGCTGGAAAAAACTTTCCAGTTTTAGATACTGTGTTCGCTGTTCTTTTTTGACCAAGTAAATCTGTACATCTTCGAGCTGCTTTGAACTGATGACGAACTTCAGGCGAACACACTGACGTTCTAACTGCTCTAAACTACTGTGGCATGGGGTCTCCATGGAAACCGGTTTAGTTGGTGCAGTGCGTTTGCGTGGTAGGTAGCTGAGTCGAGTGGATTGTTCTGCTAGCTAGCTGTCCAACGTTACTGATAACGCTGGCCAGCCCTGTTTAGATAGCTAGCTATAAGATATTTGTAAGTTAGCATCATATCAAAAAATCCTGTTGACCGGAAATTAGTTGGAAATTAGTTTCGATATGTAATATGGATTTTTTTGTCCAATTAGATGGCAATCTCGTTCGCATGTAGTTAGCTGGTTCGACAGTTTAATTTTCAACTTAGTGATCAAGGTTACACAGCTAGATAGCCAGCTAGCTAGGGGTAGCTAGATACCTCGCTCGCTGGGTTAGGTAACGTTAGCAAGCTAGCGTGGTCGCTAACTACCTATCCTAGTTCACGTAGCAGTTAGCTAGTTACCTAGAATATAGCTAGCTAATTAACTAGTTGTCTAGAAAGATAGATTACGGTTTGTTACACGACAGGAATTTGTAGCTTGTTTGGTCATTGGTAGCTACATCAGATGAACGACAGTTTTTAATTCAAAATGTAACCTAGTTGGGCAATGGTATTTAACTTTAACATGTTACTGTTATCTCGAAGATCTTGTGAGAAGAACTTGTGTATCAAATAGGATATATTAGCTGTTAGATAGATAGCTGTTCATTCATTTATCAGTAATCATTTAGCTTGCAATTAGGCAAGGATATCTGCTTCTGATACCCAGCGACGCTTCGCCACTAGTCATTCCAGGTATTTGACAGATGCGGCAATGGGAAGACACGCTTTGATGCAGTCAACAATATTCCTTACGAAGTTCAAATTTACTCATTTGCAGGAATCCCAGTTATGTGTTGCGTGGTTTGTCTTTTCGATTTTGACACAGGGTATGATTTGGGGCTTCTGAAACAGATCAATATCTCTACCATCCAATGAATTAGTTATTGCTAGCTAGATAAGTCTTTGTAACGTGAAGGAGGTTTTTGTCGTGGGAGGAACAGCTCTTCCCATCAAAGAAATCATCGTTCAGAGTTAAGAAACCAAAATGACAGAGCTGTAACATTGCGTCCACCATTTCCATTAAGAAGAAACGGAGAACAGATGTTTATCGGCAAAATGACTCTGAGTCAGTCCAGTTTGTTTGGACAGATAGATGACCTACAAGACCTTACATTCATCGAGAGACCGATACGCAGGAGCCTAAAGGTATTGGTGCACTTTGTTGGTACCGAGGATTCTGCTTTCATCTTTCTAACCCATGGAATTACCTGAATTATCTCAGAAATTACCATTGTGAGACAAAACGCGTAATAGTATTGTTATTTGATGGCATGACACCTACACATGTGCTGTTTTAATGGATAATTAACTTGAAATGAAGAAGTGAATAAACATTTTATTACTATAGTATGCCGTGACACAAGACTGATTCGCTATTGGTGAAAAAGTATTTTTTTTCAGATGGTTCAAATTCATTGCACTCCTGTTAGCCTATGCCAATTTATAATTGCTAGTTTAAGACTCGAGAGAAGCACGGTATGTGAGGAGTTACTTCTGTTGTAATCGGTACACGGAGGAGGCTAGACACGGCTATTAGCTTAGATGGGGGTTGCCCACATCGCTTTACTGAGTGACGCAGTTTCTGTCAGCTGTCCGCATCATTGCCGCGCCTCCTCGATCTACTCCACTGCGGTAATATCTGCCATATAGAGGATTTCTTGCGTGGACAGTGACAGGGTTCCCATTTTGACTGGATGTTCTCTTGCTGTCACGGTTTCAGATTTTCATTCTGTGCGCTCAGTGTGCTATAATTCCTAACTGTTTCGTTTGCTTTTGTATGTGAGCGGCTGAAGGAACCTCCCAGCACCAGAATTAGTATGAAGTTACTCTCATCCCCTTGTAGCCGAGTATTCACGGGGGCGGGTGTTTTCTATTCCTCCTATTTTTTGTAGGGAGGTTCCAAATAGAAGCATTCGGCTAATGAGAGAAGCCCTGAAGTATAGACTCGTCACCCACATGGTTCCCGTCCCCCTCACTTTCTTCCCACGCAGTCCATCGTGCTTCGCGTGCTGCCTCGTTGCAAACCCCCTCACACATTTGCCTGAGTCATTTTAAGCAGTAATAGAATCGTTCGCCGTCCGTCTAGTTATTTCATATGCGTGTTCTTATTATCATAGATTTATTTTGACGCGAACTAACGCGTTAGGTTACGTGTGTGCATGGATTATGTTTTGCTCTGAAATCTCTGACATCCCTCAGATTTTATTTCCAGTTTTTATAAAAGTAAATAAACCTCAGCTGTTTAATTGCTGTTAGGGTTATGATTTGGGTTGTAATTATGTACAAATGTGTGTGTGTGTGTGTGTGTGTGTGTGTGTGTGTGTGTGTGTGTGTGTATGTGTGTGTGTGTGCTACACGCACGTGATTTTCCAGACTGCGGAGGAGATTGATAAGTTAACTGTAGATGAAGATCTCAATGACATAGAGCGGGCAGTCTACCTCCTCAGGTAAAGAGAATGGCAAACACTGAACAAAATGAATCTACAAAATATATCTACAAGCGGTTGGCTTAGAAATAATTGTTTCTAAAATCATCAAAAGGATTCAGAAAAAGCATCGTTTTGATTGATTGATGTTCACTATTTCACAGTCATAAATAGAACATCTTAACATCTGCTTCTTTTGTAGTTTCTCTAAATTTATTCTTGGATCAAAACTTGTATTACATTGCTTATTCCTGACAGCCTAATGCAGTTTTTCCCAGTCAGCCTCCCTTCCATTGGATGCTTGTTTGGTGTCAGCGTGGACGGTTAGAACTTCCTAGAGCAAAGGTGGATTTGAGTTCAGCTGAAGAGCAGGTCAAGGCAGAATGTGTCATTGTCTCTGTACACACAACCTATGAATAATGTAGCTAGTTAGTGGCCTTTCACTGATGTTCCTGGCAAGGCTAATCGTGCTAGTCTGTGGCCTCACATCTAAGCCTAGATGTTACTGACACATAGATGCACAGGTACAACAGTGATGCCTCACTATCTAAGGAAGGATTTGAGTGTATTAACCTTGTATACACTGGCTCTGATTACTGGAGAGATTGTGTCATACTTTTATCAGATCAGGAGTTGTTAATGTTTCCAGTCTTCCAGTTCAGACATTGTGTAGCATGATCACACTTTTTCCCCAATGCTGCAACATTGCTGCCTTGAACAAAACTTGATGGAAAAACCATCTGTTTTGGTTATTGGTTCACAGTCCACTGGTCCATAATCAGTAAGCAGGTAGAAAACAGAGTTCAAGTCGTTTCCCCCCTCCTCCCCTTCCAGTTTTTACTTGAATATGGGCTGTAGCTGGTCATAATAGGCTTGTGTTTATGTAGGCTCCTCATACCCACTGTTTGAGGGTGTCACTCTTAATCTTTGTGTCCCTCCTTAACCTACAAAACCAACGTAATGCTCCTTGTCTGAGCTAATTAAGTGTCAGAGCCGTTCCATACCTCAGTTCCCTTGGGCAGCAAACTAGTTCTGAGAACAATTTAATTGTCCCTGTTGGCTGTCACTTTGTGCTTAAAAGCAGACTGGTAGCAAATCTGTGAGACAGCGGCAAGGACAACTCGGTAAGTTGTGGATGATTAGTTGTAATGTATGCACAGTGGAGGAGGGTATCCCTCATTAGGATTACAATTATATCAATGTGATACTTCCTCAGTGAAACTAACAAATGAATGACATTCAGTCTGTTGGAGCAGCTTGTGTTAATGCACTTAAATGATTTTATATTTATTATTTTTTTTGTGATATATGAAGTTTTTTTGTGTAGATTTAAGAATTGACCTGCTGCAATTTTATCAGTCTATGAACAGTTTAAACCATTATTCTTTTAAATGGATGGTATTAGTCTATGCTGATTTCTAAATGAATTGTCTACATCAGAATCTTTATGTATTTTGCCTATCTGTCTGGGTGGCAAATTTTGTATCAGTTTTATTGTATTTAAGATTAGACAGTTCTTTTAAATATGAATGTCTGAGACAAGTGACAGAATGACAGACCTTTGGTTGGTTTAAGGAATTGAAAACAACTTTAGCTTAAAAAGGAATATTCTGTTAATTTTATAATAAAACTTTGAGAAGGTGTGTCTTCAGAAAAATTAAATTCTGTGGAATGAGAGTTTTTATGAAAGTACATCTATAAATGTAGCTAATGAGATTGAGAATTCTTGTTCACAGTCACAAACTGGTGACGTACATTAGATCAATGAGCCTGATGTCCTCTGGAGTAGGGAAAAAAAGGCCTGATTACTGATTACTCAACTTGATTTCAGGAGTCTCACTTGAATGGGCTCAGCATGAGGGCGCTTTATGATATTCACCGTTCTTGCCACAGTACAAGTCTCACTCTGCTCAGGCTATACAGCCTAAGAAGGCCTCAGAAAGCCTAGCTGAGCAGGCTTTGTGTTTCTGTGAAACCCAAGTCTGCTTTGCATACTTCATTTACCATTCAAACCTAATTACAAATGCGAGCATGGCTCTTTTTACTTTCTGCCTGCCGTCCAGATGAAACCTGCCCCAAAACTTGGTGGGCAGATCAAGCTGTCCGACCTGGGGGCGCTGGATCGTGTTACCGGGCCCTTCATCGCCTGGTCTTTGGTTGATTAAGTTCCTCCTCTCCTTGTAGATACCAGCTGCTCTGCTCCCTTCATAGTGCCTCAGTCAGCTACTCCATAGATGGGGTCATTGCCAAGGTGCTGAACTTCAATGTGAATATTCAGGGGGTACACAAACCGTAACCACATTACCTTCGTGTTGGCAGCAGGCAGGGTTTTTTCATAGTTATTAAGTAACCCACAGCCAACAAAGGCCACTGGAGGACAACCCACTTCTGAAAAAGTAATGAATACCTGTTTATGGTTCATTATTTAGAGCAGCACCCCACAGGGGACTAACAGACAAGGATCTCTTCTGTGAAAGGAAGGAAGGAAGGAAGACCGGAAGGCAATGGCTCTGTAAAGTCTAAAAAAAAAGAAGAAAAAACTAAACAAAGAACCCAATACAAAACAAAAACCCCACAGTACAGACATATCAGTTCATTGAACTCAGATTAACTTAGTCACTGCATGTTAAACCGAAAAGATGGTTTAGAGTCATCAAGGAGAGATGTGGACAGCTGGCATTTAGACAAAACTTTCAAAATAATGTACCTGAAATCAGTGGTTTTATTGTTCACTGCTGCATGGAGGCAAATCCACATGAATAAATCAGTAGCACTGATAGAGGGGAGCTAATTCACTCAGCAATCAAAAGTCCTCTCTATCCCCATGAGCCCACTAAAAGCATATCATCTGAGGGACAGTATAGAGGGCTGGAACTGAACATCCAGGATTGAGTCTGAAAGTGCACATGTTTTTTCAAATTGAATTTTTTTTCAAATTCAAATTGAAAGGTTGCTGCCAGAAAAAGAAAATGTATTTATACTCTAAAATACATAACAAGAATGTTTTTATGCAACCTTATGAAAAACAGTAACCGTGTTCTTAAAGAAGCATTAATGCCGTTTCTAGATATGTTGTATGACGATGATCATTGGACCGTTAAACTGATGAGAGGAATGTGTTGGAGTAGCCAGTGTAAACCAGACCATAGAAAATGCCTTGTTTGTGTTTCTCATGGACTTTTGAGGTTCACAGGGATGTGAAAACCGAACGTGCTGAGCTTCTGTGTTGTTGACCCGTCTCTTTGCCAGCTCCGGGCAGGATGTGCAGCGAGCCAGTGTTATCGTCAACCTGCCAAACCTGGTGCGCCAGAACCCAGCAGAGACCTTCCGGAGGGTGGTGCCAAAAGTCAGGGTGGGCCAAACTAAATTCCGCCTCCCTCTCCTAAGGCCTCAGATCAGGCTGTACCGTGCAATGCTGAACGATGGTCCAGAGCTTTCCCCTTTCCCACCACTCTGCAGGAGGTGCTGCACGTCGCAGGGGCCGACATGCAGCTAGCAGCGGCCGGTTCCTTCTTGACCGTCCTCCAGGACGACATCGTCCTCATCCAGACGCACACCCACTCGATCCTGCAAATAGTTCTCCTCAACCTAGACCACAGAGACGCAGGTCAGCACCTTTTGAGCGACATTACACTGGTGTGATAGCCAAAGGCCCGTTTCTAATCCCGAAACAGTAATGGAGAAACTTCAGACCTGAAAAGAGTGGACATTTAGATGACATTTTATGGTAATGGATTCCAAATGCTTTCGGGTCTCACATTTGAAGATCATTTGGATTGCTTCCCCCTCTCCTCCACTTCTTTCACACGTATGCATCTGGTAGCAATGCATTCACTGCAATTTCACTAAAATAAAACCTGTATAACCCACTGCCGCTGCTTTTCTGTTGGTGTTTTTTTTCCTCATATTTCTGACAGTGGTCAGCAGTGCTTGGCTAGAGACTCTGTTATCAGCTATTGATGCTCTACCAAAAGAGACTATCAGGCAGGAGGTAATGAGAACTTTTCCAATTTGGCCCATTTCTGTTTACGTATGTGCTGATCTGTGGTCTCTACACAGGCAAGCAGTGTAAGAAAACAGGTTAAACGTCCATTTTTCTGCTGTGGCCTGATTGTGTTTGCAGATCCTGAGCCCACTTGTATCAAAGGCTCAGCTCTCCCAGTCTGTACCAGCCCGTCTGGCCAGCTGTCGCATCCTGGGGAAGGCTGCTGCCAAGTTTGAGTCATCAGTGTGAGTTTGTCAAAGTTTCTGTTTTCTCTGCCTATTAGGAAAATATGCTGGCACATGTCCACCACTCTGATATCTCACATCTAGGAATCTCCTCATATTGTACACATGCAATAAGTATCAGTATGTACTATAGATGGAAATAGCTGCATTGTTGCAGTTTAAACACTATCCTGCAATGAACTATGAACTATAACTATTGTATATATTGTGTGTGTGTATATATATATATATATATATATATGTGTGTGTATGTGTGTGTGTGTGTGTGTGTGTGTGTGTGTGT
>JAOXYF010000018.1:20837404-20853992 GCA_028565775.1 Sternarchorhynchus goeldii | reverse complement strand
CCCCCAAAAAAACCCCCCCCCCCCCCCCCCCAGAAAAAGTTAGAACAAATAAGTTATAGGGAGACACATGATAGAGGTGCATTCATTACCTGACTCTGTCTTTTTGAAAGACTTCAATGTTGTTTTCAAGGAGATGCTATGGTTTGTATGTTTGTTTATTGTTATTGTTATTGTTATTATTATTATTATTATTATTATTATTATTATTATTATTATTATTATTATTATTATTATTATTTAACAATGAAGGCAGAGAGCCAGTTGCATTTTTGGTCAGCTTCTGGACATGCCTTGGTATGTAAAAGTACTCAGATCACATGACAGATTATTTGTTTGTTTGTTTGTTTTTAATCGTAAGTGATCAAACTGAGTATTTCATTTGTGATGAGCGTAGTCCAAATATTAGACATTCCTATTCTTTGATATGTAGAGATAACATTGCACAATGCTGAAATGTAAAAAGCTGTGAATAAAGGGGTTAAGAAGTAGCAGAAGTCACCCTGAAACACTGAGGATTAGCTGTAAACAGGGTTTGCTTCAAATGTGAAAATCCCAGGTGCAGACTAACTGCATGCTTACAAGGCACCACGTCATACAAGAGACTCTCTTCATTCTAGGCCCACTCAGCCAGAATGACCTGTGTCCACCAGCGTATTAAAGCCGCGTCCTACCTCCGTTTGAATGGAAGGGAGCATGTTAAGAAATCATGTTCTTCATTGCATGGGTGACCAAGCGGAGGGCCGACGTACTGTGTGGCTGTGTGGGTGTGTTGCGCAGGTGCAGAATGTTTTTCAGTGTGATGTGTATCTTTCTGCCTGTTCCTCTGCACCAGTATGGACCACACAAAGGCCATGGTACTGCCAGAGCTGGTGGAACTGGCTCGAGATGAGGGAAACACCGTTAGATTGGCAGCCTTTGACACAATCATCAACCTCCTGGAGATGTTCGACAGCGGTGAGCTGAGTATACCGCTTGTGTAGAATTGAATATGAAGCTTTTAAAAGTATGATGTGGACAATACCTTTTATCTACACTTTACTTTATGATGTAATGCTTCATTCCAATTGTAAAAAAAAAAAATCTTACAGCAGGGGCCCATTTCTTCCTTTTTTGAGGAGTAAGAGGATGTGTTCTTAGAATCACTTTTTGCAGCTAGAGAAATGCACTGAGACTAATGGACGTGTTAACATAAGGAACCCTTCAAACTGGTATTAAGCTTCCGATCCTCAGATCCCCTGTCCACTAGGCAGGTACAGTCTCCATTACTGTACTTGGTCTTGATAACTCATGTCCCACACATGCGTTCACACATTTATGTGTGATTTAATTTACCTATGACTGTGGTTCCTTTGAAATTTCCAGAAAGTTCTTTAGATGTTCACACTGGCAGTGCTTGTCCTAGCCATCCTGCCCTGTCCGTGGGTGCGTTGTCTTTTTGTTTGGACATCTAGACCCGAGAGGCAGGCCCACCGAAGCAACAAGGCACCGCCCCTGCCAAGCAGGGACAGTTTGCGTGCTGACGAGAGAGGAGTCCACGCATCAGCCTCAAGCTTCCATCTGTCTTCCTCTCACCCTTTCTCCACAGACGACAGGACACGTGTTATATTTCCCCTGGTGAAGACGTTCTGTGAGAAGTGTTTCAAAGCTGATGAAGCCGTGCTGGCATCCCTGTCTTACCAGTATGGCAAGCTGTGTCATGGCCTGTCGGGTGGGTGAATTAATAGCACCTGAGCAACCATTAAAGATGACACCTGGAGGATAGTGAAGCACTGGAATTGAGTTTCTTAAATCCTGCCTTCTTTTGTAACTACCTCACTCAATGCCCACAACTGGCAATGGACATTGATTTCAGTGGGAGAAAGGCATAGTAATTTTAAACATTAAAATCTTGCATGATCAGTTGTTAATATCACAAAATGTTTTATTTACGCTTTACATTTATATTAGGCTTTCATGCATGAGAACACTGGGTTATATGTAATAATTATGTCTCCTAAACTATATATTGATCTGAAAATGAACGGGAATTGTGTTTGGTAGATGATGATAAATCGACGCCCTATGTTTTCACGTAGCTGTTATTTCATGCGGTGAGAGCTGTTTGCTTTCACTGCATAAGGAACATTGCTAAATGCGCCATGGGGACACTTGGCTCACGCTAGTCTCTGTCCAAAGCTCAGACGTGGGCCGAATACACTTGAGCTTCCCGCAAACGGGCCTCCTGTGTTTGAATGCACCCGAGCTAAAGTCCCCTGACTAGCTCACGCAAGTCTGCGCTCCTTCCGGTTTCTCCCGGCCCACTGACGCGAGTTTCTTCATCCTGTGCAGCGTCTTTCACTGACGAGCAGCACCTCTGGTTTCTGGAGTTTTACAAGAAGTTGTGTTGCCTGGGTCTGCAGCATGAGAACGGCCACTGTGACAGCCAGGCCTACCCGCTAGAGCTGGAGAACAAGTATGCACTGGTGCGCACCAACTGCGCCTACAACTTCCCGGTGAGTGGCGGAGTGCACACACAGATGCCAAAAATATCACTAGGACCATGAGACATCAGCAAGAGCATGTTTGCATCTGTAAGGACACAAAACAAAACAAGGACGAAAAGATGAGAGCTGAACGAACTCTTAAAAGGGTTATGTTCGTTTTTGGAGTCTTTTTTTTTTTAGCACTTTTTAGTCCTCTGATCTGTAGAACGTCTTCGAGTCGCACTCTGGGACCAGGGTGATGCTTTGTGAAAATCTGGAGAGGGAATGTAGAGATCTCCTGTGACAGCTCTTTGATCTGGGAGCTCGTTGGAGAAAAATAAGACCTGTAACTGCGCCATCTGCCTCTGCTGGAGAGCCCATCCGCTTTCTGCACTCGGTATAAATAGCGACTGGGCCACTCTGCATATGTTAGTGCTTCCTGGAGAACGCAGCTGAAAGTTGTGCTTAATGATGGCTGTCTGTAAAGTTAAAGTAGTTTCAGTTGGTTTTATAACTGCTGATTATGAGGGCTAAGAAATCCATTATTTTTAGATGTATACAAGCACTGAGGTATTCAGGTCTCTGTCCGACTGTGGTTTGCTGTAAATATATATTGTACAATATTGGGGTATAAAATGTTAATATTCAACAAGTACTTATGTTATGCACTCATCAGTATGACTGCAATGGTGTTATGACAAGTTACAGCCACATGTTTTGCCACACTAAATAGTTTTGACTCTCTTTATAGACAAAAACAGAAGCTGACTAAAGTTTTTTATTTTAAAGGTGCCTTTTTTGCATTAAATCCAATAAAATCTCTGCTTCTTGTAATTCTTTATTAGATTGGTTTGACAAATCCTTATACCTGAGCCTCCAATATCCAAGTTAATGTAAATACTAGGGCTGTTAACACTTCATCTGCTCTCTTCTCATGCGTTACTCACACTCCCAACAGGCTATGGTGTTATTTGCTGACCCGAACCACTTCCTGTCTGAGCTGTACCGGACCTTCTCGAGTCTGTGTCACGACCCTGAAATCTCAGTACGGCGGACGGCCGCTGAAGGCTTCCACGAGGTACTAGCTCAGGACCTGCTTCAGCCTAGGCCTCACACCTTTATGCGGAGTGGGTTTGGTTCCTCTCGTATGAGTGCAGAAGCCAGCGTTTCATAGGCCGAGCAATTCTAGAGCAATTCTAGAGCAATTCTAGAGCAATTCTAGACTACATGCGCTCATCCTGGAGACATTCTACTATGAATTACAGCATCTTGGTAGATTACACTGTGCTATGCAGGCTCAGAAGACTGAATGGGTAAATAAAGGAGTGAATTTGCATGCAGCACAGATCTAATGTTAGTGATTTGCTTGCAGACACAGCAGTTTCAATATTAAAAGTTAAAATAGTTTTTTTGCAGTCTTTTTTTAAAGATGTGTGTTATTACTGTACATAGACAGTGGTTATTTGTAACCGCAGGTTGTAAGGTCACTCTGTCCTGAGCTTGAGATTATACACAACATGACTTTTGTGTGTTTCTGTGTTTCAGGTGGTTAAACTACTGGGTCCCAACGTACATTATGTACAGAAAGAGCTAATCATCTTACTGCAGGATGATTCATTAGAGGTGGGGCTTGTATGCGAGTGCCACAGTGTGTTAGTGTTGTATGAGCGTTTGCCTGCATTTTGGTGAGTCTGCACATCTGCGTCTGAGGCGGCGCACGTTTCTGCACGTGCTGCGTACGTGTGGGTGGATGTGCGTCTGATCGAGCGTCTGATGCTGTGCTGTGTATATGTGGGTGGATGTGTGTCTGATCGAGCGTCTGACGCCGTGCTGTGTATATGTGGGTGGATGTGTGTCTCATCGAGCGTCTGACGCCGTGCTGTGTATATGTGGGTGGATGTGTGTCTGATCGAGCGTCTGACGTGTTGCGTACGTGTGGGTGGATGTGTGTCTGATCGAGCGTCTGACGTGTTGCGTACGTGTGGGTGGATGTGCGTCTGATCGAGCGTCTGACGTGTTGCGTACGTGTGGGTGGATGTAGTCTGATGGGTGGATGTGCGTCTGATCGAGCGCCTGACGCTTTGCCGTGCTGGTCATTGCCCTCACTCCCTTAACACGTTGGCTTGTGTCACATTTGGTGACACTTCCCCTACTAAGCTCTTGGGACGGTTTCTCCTCGCGGCAGGGCAAACAGCTGACTCCTCTCTTTCATGGAAGGGGCTGGCCTTGCCTGAAATAGATTTTGCTGGATAGGTTTGAGGGAGCAGGTTAGTTTTCTTACTTGTTTGTGTCAGAGTATGGATTTACTTGCCTGGTCTGTTGCTGCCCAAGTTAGCTGAGGTGGTAACCAGCCAAACATTTAATCGGTGATCTATCGTACAAGGATGTGCAGTCAAGCTGCCTGAAACTGAAAATCTGAATATCTGTTTGTGTTTGTGAGTGTGTGTGGGGAGGTTGCAGGCCACTGTGCTTGTGTGGGATGAGTGAATACACTACTTCTCTGTAGATGACGTTAGGAGCTTTGCTATTGTTTGTTCTGTCCTGATCCCTCGAGAGATGTTAGTCACACAACGTATTAGCATTCAGCTCTCTGCCATGCATTCAGAACAGTTTAACAAAGTCAGTGCTTAATGACACTAGTTATTACTGAGGAGAGCTTTTGACCAGCCTGAAGAAAAGGTTTATAGGTACCTATGGAAATTAAAAACCTTTTTAAACCTTCATATACATTGATCCTATAGCTATGAAATGGATTATAAAACACAGGCAAGAGGGTGGGGTTGTGGGATGGTATTTAAATAGGGGTCGCTGGATAGATTCATGCCTTTTTCCCCTGAAGAAATTGTTTATTCATTATCATCTTGGCTTTCTGAAATTAAAAAGGAGGCTTTCCTGCAGTGCAGTAAATGTGAGAATTAACTTATTTTCATGAATAAATCATTTTTGTGATGATACATTTTGAATTCTGTCATTAACTAATTGAGGATGTGTGTCACATATCAACAGAATAGCCAAGCACTCCGAAGTTGAAGGGAGAACCACATTCATCATACTGGTCCTGAATAAATGACTGAACATAGTGCAGCCTATTGTTTTCCCTTCAATGCAAAAGAGTGAAACATGACCATTGCTCAATCTGTGTGAGACCAGCGAGAGACCAGCACCGCCGATAATTAAGTTTGATTTCTATAGGTCTCACAGTTGAGCTAATTGATTACAGTTAACAGTGATTAGTTTCTTTCCGTTACTTATGTTTACGTAATAACATGGTATGTGGCAGAGAGACCTATTTTTTCAAGCTGCGTGACCACATGTTGTTCTCACAGATCACTCAGCAGGAGCTGCTGGAATTGATTAATGTTCCCACAGAAAAGATGGAACCTGTTAGGATTCTGTGCTGGTACTAATGAAACATGCTGTGATATTTGATGCTGCTAAATGCCTGAATAAACTGCTTTTTGCAATTTCCTCAGCTCAGAGGCAAAAGCCATGTCTTCCCTTAAAGGTGTAGTCAGTGGGTATAAAAATGGCTCCTTGTTCCAACTGGTTAGATGTTGTTGGTCCATATATTTTCCTCCTGCTGCTCTGAGCAGCAGAAACTGGATTGTTTTTTGTCAGGGTTTACATATTACAGAGGGCTCTAACTTAAATCACCAACCTTATTGTTAAGATGATATTTAAGGTGTAGCCCTGTTTGAGAGCTGAAATGTTGTAGTGGCTTTGTGAACATTTTTTTTTTTGAGTGTCTGTCACTGGTTTCTGACAGGTTCTTGATGCCCTGCTAAATCATCTTCAGGATACTTTGGAACTGGCAACATCCAGGGGGGAGGGTGCAGGGCCTGAGAGCAAGGTACTAGAACACACACGTCTGTTGGGTTGGAAGGAGGTAATAATAGTAGCGCCCTCTGCTGGACATAGTCAGTTTTAAAGTCTAAATTGTGCTTGTTCTCAGCTGTTATTAAATTCCCTTTTTTAGTGTTTTAATGCTTTAGCATTTCTCAGTTGATATTTGTTTCCCAGTTTTTTCCTCCTGACTGCACTGTCTAGTTTAAAAGCACTCAAAACTGGCAGAGTTTGCACGCCATCTTCCTCGTGCAGCAGGTGAACGTGCCCGAGCTGGTGCCCGCTCTGGTGGCGGCGGAGCAGAAGGCGGCATCGTCTCTACGCTGGCGCGTCCACGAGAAGCTCCTGCAGTGCTACTCCTGCTTGCCGCGTGTCATTGCTGGAGACCAGATCTATTTCCGCTTCCTCCAGAGGATGTTTGGAATCATTACCACAAATGTGAGACAAACACACACACATACACACAGCGCACGTGCGTGTGCGCGCGCGTACACCCAGCGCAAATATCTTGACACGGGTTGTTTTTTTTGTCATTCTAGAACGTTCTGCCAGTCCAGAGAGAAGCTGCTCGGACCTTGTGTGTGTTCCTGCGCTACAATCGCAAGCAGGAGCAGCGACAGGAGATCATCAGTAAAATAACACAAGGTGGGCAAGGCGTCATCACAGTCTCACATATCACCACCAACTACAGTCAACAAGACACAGAAATCACAGTGCGTTTTCCATGCATAACACGACGTTTGAGTGGGACACCAGATCACTTCACATTTGATTTTATTCATTGGGGTTTGACTCCATAATGAAAAGTAACCATGTTTTAGTTATTATTTTAGCTCATCTTCTCTTTGCAGTCATTCTCAAGACTACAATGTTTTTGGGTTTTTTTGATCGATTTCGTGTAGTTTGTTATTTCTTCTTCTTTTCTTTCCCCTCATTTTTTTAAAGATCTCGCTCAAGGCCGAAGCTACTGGAACAGGTTGCGGTTTCTGGATTTATGTGAGATTGCCATAGACCTCTTCTCCAAGTCCTACTTCTGCAA
Source organism: Sternarchorhynchus goeldii (assembly GCA_028565775.1). Classification (NCBI taxonomy): domain Eukaryota; kingdom Metazoa; phylum Chordata; class Actinopteri; order Gymnotiformes; family Apteronotidae; genus Sternarchorhynchus; species Sternarchorhynchus goeldii. The sequence continues at coordinate 20,846,648 of JAOXYF010000018.1, read as the reverse complement.
GCACTTCCTCATTCAAGCACTAGAGCTCGTCAGTGACCCCGTGGCCAACGTCAGGTGCTCGTTTCCCCTCACACACAGCATAGCCCTTAACTCACAAATACTGCTTGTCGTGGCTCTGTAACGGGTCGCGTGGCCCAGCCCCCAGAGCCACTGCTGGCCCGGAGCGGAGGGTAAAACCCCCTACCTGTGACCGACCCTGGCAGGTATAAGTTATGCCACATGCTGCCCAGGCTGAGGTCCACCATCAGGCTGCCAGCTGACAAGCACTTGCTGCAGCAGCTGGAGTTCTGCGTCAGAAAACTTCTGTGCCGCGAGAAGGACAAAGACGTGGTGGCGACGGTGCGCAAGGTGAGGGGAGGACGGCACTCCGTCCAAAGAAAGACGAATCGGAGAAAGGATCATAGTTTAAAAAAAATAAATAATAAAACAAACAAGAAAACACCACATTTCTATTTTTTTTTTCTCCTCAGACAGTCTTAGAGTTGGACAAAATGGACATCACAGAACCGGTATGAATTGTGTCTACACCGAGGTTTCTGTTTTGCGGCTAGAATTTGAGTGTTATGTGAATTGTGAATTTTGAGTGTTATGTGAATTGATGTGGCTCTAATGGCTTGAGACCTTCGAACACTTTTCTCTTATGCAGTACCATAAAAGGCATGAAAGAGACCTGCTGGATCAAAAGAAGGAGAAAGAGGAGAACTTACTACTTGAAATGGTGAGAGATCAAACCACGTCAGTCAGTACAGGCTGGTTACACCATAGATGAGCACTGCAGTGAGAAAACAGTTGGGCGTTTATTTATGTGTTCGTCCTTTATCACTTTGAAGGATAACCCCGCTACAAAGCTAAGTGTTTTTTAATCTTCGTTTTATTTATTTACGACATAAGTCATAAAGTAAGGACTTTTGTTGTGGGGTTTTTTTTGTAATATTCAGAGGGTTCCTTGTACTCATGGACCGCATCACAGTAGTATTTCAGTAGTATTTCTCTCAGTAGTATTTATTGATAAAACCAAATGGAGATCCACACAAGCTTAGCATCTTTCTAAAATCACCTCTAAAGTGACATTATAATCAGCATTGTCAAATATCAGCTATAGGTTTATCATCATTGTTTTAAATACAGGAGCTGTTGGAACGGCAGCAGAGTGAGGCTAAACTGGCTGGGGAGAAACATGCCGATAAAAAACGTAAGAGTCTGCCGTACGGGCCTGCCTTCCAGGCACTGAAAGTCCCACCTTTCAGGCGCATCTCCCGGTTCTACGTCACAGCACTGCGCAGTTTTCTGCCTCCACCCTGAGCCACACCGAAGGGAGACACTGGGTAGTGTTGTGGCTCCTTGGGCTCAGCTCGGTGTTATGGCTCAGATCTGAGTCAGATTTGACTGTAGAGTAATTTTCTGCCATTTGTATGTTCTCACTCCTACTAAATAGTACCTCGGACGTTGTGTGTTGCAGGGAGAGACAGCAAAACGAGCATTTCTGGTAGCAAAGGCATGTCTGGATCTACATCCGGGGCAACGCTGTCCACATCTGCTGGTCAGTTGTGCGTGGACGGATCCTTGTTCGACACATACGAGGTACAATGGAGAAATAGGACAGTTTGAGTGGTTTAATGCATATGATACTTCCAGGTAAGGAGATGCGGAGAGCCAAACTGGCACGTAGTCGTTCCCTTAGTAGTCATCCCAGCACTCCCAAAATGGCAAACTCCGACAAAACCCTGTGAGTACAGAATTCCATTCAGAATTTTTTTTTTTCTTCCATGAAACAAACTAATTAGTTAAAAGATCAAATATCCTGTAGACATTGATAATAGAATCAATTTCATCATGGCAGTAAACATTTTTTTTCTATTTTCAGGTTCTCTCATCTCATTCCTCTAACAGCAGTTTTATTTGATTGCATTAAAACTCTGGTTTTATTTACAGCAGTGTAGTTTGCTCATGTGTTTTACTGAAACACTGAAATGAACCCACTGTGCCATTGAAAAGCAAGATTTTTTTTGTTTATTCTTATTTCAGTAATGAATCACCAGCCTTGTTTTACTTTCCTCTTTACCATAAAATGTGTTCTTCAGAAAAGTGAAAGAGTCGGGAAGTTGTCCTGGATCAGGAAAGAGCTCCATAATACCAATTAATGGTAACTATGGATTTTTAATCTTCATTTATATCTCCTATATATGATATAGAAATATGGACAGTACATTTCCTCATGGAACAATTAACAGTTTAGCTGAAACTGCAAAAATATGAGACGTGTTTATTAAGAACACTGCATAAACATCTAAGTTTCTTCTGAGAGCCTCCTAGTTATGCCGTCCATCTAAAGGGAACTCCTCATTTCTGTTGGTTCTCCATGTGTTGGAATTGCTCGCGTAGATGACGCCCTGCGACCCCACCACTTCAACGTGGCCTCCTCGTCCTCCACGTTGGCCCCGACTCCCTCCACCTCCTCCATGCCCGTCCTCATCCGCAGCAACGCGAGCAGCAATAGCAGCAAAGACACACAGTCCAGGAAACTCACCATGTACGTCTGAGCAGCTAAGGGACATGGGAAATGTTACAGCCTCAGAATCATTATTCTTCGCGTTATTCTGTTTCTTTCATCTGAAATGACTCATCTGTTCAAAACCAATAAGCAACTGATAGACTTTTAGGCTGTAAGTGAACACCTGCTAGGTGTTTCTAATGAAGTGGTTGGCGAATATATTTATTTAAAAAAATAATATATATACAGTGGATCAGACTCTGAGGTGGGGGGGAAAACTTACATTTTCATAAATATGAATGACCGGAAGATTGTACTGGTAAAAATTATTCTGCCTGAAAACATTAATGCTACATGCCTTCCCCGCTCCCCCCTGTTTCTTTTTTGTTTGTTTGTTTGTTTGTTTGTTTTTTTTTTTGCTTGTTTGTTTCATTAGACAAAGGAAATCCAATTCATTTGGCATGCAATCTGGGAGAGAGTGACAGCCACTCATTTGCGAGGACTTTGGTGAGCTTTGCCCATTGTGCAGCAAGCCCCTTCCCCTGGCACAGAGCTTGGAGAAGGAGCTGATGGCTGTCGGTGTCCACCCTGGAGATGCGCCGTCCAGCTGCTGCTGGCTCCAGCCCTCGTTCCTCCTCTGTAGCAGAACAGCTGAGCTCCCATGGAGGAGGAAAGGGGCACTAGGAGTCTCCTTACATCAATGAAAGCAAACATAGGTCCATCTCTGCCTTATTCTTGCACCATTTGTCAAAAAAAAATAAAAATAAATATATATATATATATATATACAGAACAAAAGAAAAGTAACCAGACTAAAGGAAGCGGAGTGATGTATTTAATTTATTGGTTCATTTTTTGGTTTCTTGTATTATAGCATGCTTTGCAAAATCTTTTTGTTTTATATTTTCCAACCAGCTAAATCTCTGAACAAAGATGCAGTATGTATTTTTATGACTGAGCGCCACCTTTAAGAGTGCTGGGACTCTCCGTCCCACCAGTGAGTTTGTGCCTGGTGCATCTCAGCACCTGAGTGATTCATGCCAACCCTTCAGAACCCAATCAATAAAGCCCATGTTGAACATGTCACTTTCTGAAGACATTTTGTATAAATACTCGTAAAACTATAAAACCTGTGGGATATAGGGGCAGGTATAATACAAGTGAACCAGATCCTTAAACATAGTTACGCTAGGGTAATTAAAGGAGAGCAACCACTGTAACCGTTCATGATCTTCTCTTCGTCGTCATCACCACCACTGCCTGCAGTTAACTCTTTAAATATTACAGCACAAGAGGAATTATTTTACAATAAAGAAAGTTTTGTATAGTGCATTTAAAAATGATTCTTACATTAACGCACTAAAATTTGTTTTAGACTACGCAAAACCATAAAATAGAAAGCTATAGCTAAGTTATGTCAACAAACAAACAGCACACTGGTTTCCCCTAACGGATCTACTTCTTGGTGGGGTCCACCACGCGGCCCATGTGCAGCAGGCTTTTCGTGTCTTCATGGTAGACGAGGAAGAGGAAGGGCCGATTGAAGACGAGTCTCGGAGGAAGAGGGTCCATAAGCAGGTTGCTCAAGGACAGGCCATCTGAGCCCCCTCTCTCATCCACGTCCACCAAGACCTTCTGCACAGCCTGAAAACCAGGAGGAAATGTACGAGAACATGCTGCTACTGCCAGAATCGTAACACTTAACACCACACTGTACCCATTTAGCTAAACTGTCTTTGCAAAGTTCATGGTTTTCTTCTTCTGCTCTCATACCATGTCTGTGTGCTTACATTCACATGTACCTTAATAGAAAATTAAATTCACTTTCTTTTCATGTTTTGTATCCACATTTGTTTATTTTTAAAAATGAAATAAATAGCAGTACTGACATTCTAGCTGCAGGATTAATACCCTTAAAGAAGAATCTCCATTAGCCCATTGTTTCTTTGTGTGATCCCTGAAAAAAACAGTTAAAACAGCAAAATATGGATGCAACAGGAACAATAAAATAATAAAAATACCTCAGAGACTTTCAGGTTGGGGGTGTCACTGATGCCAGACAGATCTGCACTGCTCTCAAAGACTGTGGTAATGCCCAGACTGAGCAGGTTCTGCTTCAGAGAGAAGGACTGCTCCACAGAGAACTTGGGCAAGTGAATCTCTAACTTCCTGCAGAGAGTTGTTTTTTGTATTATTAGACATTAACATACACAGTCAATAAATAAGTCACAAATGTATTGCAGTATAAGTAAAATCAGTTCTGTTTATCTGGCAGCTAGTTAGTCTTGTACTCTTGAATGACTTTGTAAATGTCATAATTTATGCTAGAAATCAATGTTAAAAAATTTGTTTTATCTGAGCTAGTGAAGGCTTACGTTTTCTTAAGCTTAGAGACCCATCTGAGGAAGACGTCTCCTTTCAAAGCGTCATCAATAAAGGTGTAATCTGCATCTTCATCTGGCAGAAGGACTAGCATGGAGGTGTCATCTGTGCAGGGCAGCTTCAAGATACCCACTTTCAGTTCCGGGTCATAGGCCAGGTAGTGCTTGCCTGAGTGGATCATCATGGGCACCAGGACAATGTGGTACTTATCAACGTAGAATCTATCTTCCTGAGTGAAGCTTGCATTGAATGGGAACTTCCACTGTCCTGGTAAAGAAGACGTAAGGAGCTGATTGGCTAATGCAGTGCGTGAGTGCTTTGCTTTGTTAGTTTTATATATAAGGTTATAATTTTAGGTTTGAGATCTTTTCCCCACCTGTAAAGTATGCAGCACTGACGACCATCAGCTGACTCTCTGGATCCACGGCGTCGACCACCTCTTTGACCTTGTTCACCATGACACTCTCCACATAGTTATTAATGTCCCTTTTGGCTGTCGGGGGTTTGGCGAAATCTACACTATGCACCTTTGCTCCATAGAACGTCTTCACTCGGCTGCTGAAGCTGGAGTCTGCCTGTACCTGCTGGCTGGTGAAGAGGCCTGTGGCCAGGATCTGGGACGCCGCCTCCCGAAGCTGCTGGAGCAGCGTGGGGACACGGTCTGGATCGCCGTCCTGTTCCATAGCGGCCAGGCCTAGAGCCTGAAGCAGCTGTGCGCGAGTGTCCCCTCTGGCACCCTCTGCCAGGGAGGCCAGGCCCAGCGTGGCAGCCCAAGGGGAGACGACCACGTTGTCGTCACTGCGGCTGGCAATTTTGCGGTACAGGCCAGTGGCGAAGTCCAAATTCCGGCTGGCCAGTTCCTGAACATCAGCGTTTGGCACCTGGCCATGAATATTAGCAACAAGGAGCGCTGCAGTAATGAGGATGGAGAAGAAACCCATCTCCATGACTGCTGTGATAAGAAAAAGTGGTAAAAATAAAATATTATTCCGTTAGCATACCGTCTCATGATTCATCCATATGATTCATTTAATACTATTAAAAGAAAGCTGACAGTTCCCTAATCATAGTGTGCCTTGAAATCCCAAATTGTGAAAAACAAATCATAACAAATCATTATGAACCTCACTGTACAATTAAAGGCAAAACTACAGCTTTGTTATCTTTAAAATATAAACGTTGCTGGAAAAGTCCTGATCCAACCACAAACACAAGAGCGTTTCATTTATCTAGAAAATGTCTGGTATGATTAGGCATAAAAGATTAATTGTTGAGTCAACGTCTTAAAGCTGCGAATGTTAGTTGGGCCAAAGCTGCATTTAAAGGAATGGTTTTATTTGTTCTTTAGTGCAGTGAGCATGTTTACTCCAGGTAGGTTAATCTTCTCTTTAGCCCAGGAATAGGATAACATAACATAAAAATAAAATAAATAAATCTGCACATGCAGAAGCTACAAGTATATAGTTAGTATATACTTAAGTATATAGTATAAAACATAATCAACATTAGACCGCATACACTTAAAATCAGGAAATGTGAACGCTGGTTGTCAAAACGTTGAAAACTCTGAGAACCTTGGGTAGTCAGATACCTCACTGTTTACAAAACCAAAGTGCAAACGCGTGTCCACCCGTGGGTGAATTTTAATGATAGACGCTCCAAAACACTAGCTATACAAATACGAAAGTGGTAGAATATAAACATGTAAATGTTTAACCGCGACGATCTAACGTTAGTTTATGAGCTTGTGTATTTTCTACGCAGATCTACGACGATTTATTTACTGTCAAATAATTATTTCCTGAAATCGCCTCCTAAATATGTTTACATGATAAAGGCACAGAGATTACGTCTGCCCTACCAAACGAATCTTGGTATTAGTGTTATTATGGACAGGGCGTGTAGAGGATGTTTAGTCTGTATCGTAGTATATTATTAATCCGAATGTGCGACATTCCTAGGTGAAGAATTGTGATGTAATTACGATTATAGGCCTGGCAGGTTTCATCACTGATATGTAGATCCTTACATTTACGCTTGATCTGAAGATCCGTTATGTTGCGTAATAAGAAAAGAAGTCAGATGCTACTTACAGTGTATCTCTACGACAGGATAACCGAATTCCAGTTTGTGTTAATTCAGTTATAAGGAAACATTAGACTGCAGTCCAAAAGAGAATTCTACGCTGTTCCGACGTTTCACGTCATTAATAAACCAAGATACGCAAGTAGCGCAAATGCGTGCGTTGCACCAGAAAACAGCCTATTCTTGTAAACTCTTACGTATTTTATTTACTTAGCTCCATTGAGCCAGGAAAAGTGTTTGTATTAATAGATTTTAATTTTAAAAAACGAAAGAAAAATATTTGTGGTAAAATTAATCTAAAAATACAACTTGAAATTTGGAAACACAAAGGCACTGGTAAATATTGACCAAACACCCTTAAAACGTAATATCAGTCAGTTAAAGGAACGGTCAGTAGCTAATAATATTTATGAAAGTGATTTTTCTTCTATAATGTGCAACTGTTTTGTTGTACCCGAGCCAGTTTATGCTCCGTAGCGCGGGTCTCTTGTTTGGAGGCAGCCATGTTTAAAATGGATTAGAATCTCTGATACATCCGGGCTACCACGTGGCTTTGCATCGGAACGTGTTAGATGTAATTTAGAATTACACTGGCACGAAAATGATGGGTCAGTAAATGCTGTGGCCTTCTGCTTTCGGGTGTGATGATTGACTTCATACAAAACGTACAAATAAGATGATCGGAATCTGAATCTTTACTCGATAGCTCCTGTGATAACTAAAAACTCATGACGTCATGGGTTCACATGGTTTGGATGCTGTGTGTTTAGATAAATAATTAACCTCACTGATCAAATATCTTGTTTCTCTAAAATTATTTAAGAGTACATGATACATCTGACAAATGACATTTTCAAGAAACTTTGATTTATTAACTCAAACATCAGCAAAACATCCTGAGCTGAAGGGAAACAGTTTTCAGTCCGCTAATATATTGTAACTGCCTACAAATCAATCATAAAAATCATAGACTGCAAGCTTTTGTACTGTTAGCAATATTAGTGTTCTCTAGTGTAAAAATCTATGTATTTTTAGAAAAAATTAAAAGACACAATAGTCCACTCTGGCTAACAGCTGACTATTATGAGAGACAAATGTTATCTGATGGCACCATTGAAGCCCCATAGCAGTGTATCACAAGCCTTCAGGAAGTCTGTTGTTGCTGGTATTTCTGCATGTAACCAAATCCTCTTTTTATTTTTTTACAGTGCTGTAGGTATAAGGGGGGAACGTTTAGTAACACAAGTCTACATGTTATTTTATGAAGGAGAACGTTGCCCCAAAAATTTAAGACGGAGGCACTTCTACCAGCAACTGTAAACAACGAATTTGAACCAATGGTGCATGATATTGATTCAGTTTTTCAGCTTTGTTTAAATAAAATTACAAAGGACATGAATTTCATTTCCTAGTGTCATATTTGGTACAGTGTAAAAAAAAACATGCCTTCATTCACAGTCCTCTTTTCTTGTCCGAACCATCCTTTGTATTGCAGTTAGTGACTTTTAACCAATTCTGTTTCCCCTCCAGTTTACTGAAAAATCAGCAGGCTCACAAAGTGCATGTTAGGCTTTGTCCTTCTCTTCATGCACAGCAATGAAGCACCTTTCCAAGGGTTCCTCTGCAGCCTGCCATGGTTTAAACGTCCCCCAAAGGTTTGCCTTTTTTCTTTTTGATGCTCAGCTGGTCACAGGGACTTGGTGAGAGCGCCGGTCCTCTTGAGCTTGCCGGCTGGTGGATGGCACATCGATATTGGGATCGTCATCCACCGGGCAGCATTTGCCCAGGTTCTTGATGATGCTGAAGTTGTGGTGGGCGGTCTCAGCCATGCTGTTCTCCAGAAGCCATCCGTTGGACTCAGACTCAGGGTCTCCTAACATCAATGCGTTTTCCATGGAGGTCTGCAGGTAGCGCATGCCCATTAGCACGGAGAGCTGCAGGGAGAGAGAACTGGAGTTTAGCGAAGGAGAGAAAGTAACATGAAAGGATGCAAGGAGGAGAGTGATGTTTTGGTCTGACCCATTCCAGAGTACATCTAAACACGAAATATATAATACAAAGTTTTTTAAGACTATGTGGTAAATTGTTAAACTGAGACATAACTATAGAATAAAAGTTTTCCTAGAAGAAAAGCACTTTTTATAGTTCTATAGTTTTTAATGGTCTCCTATGTCTTAAAGATGTGCTTCAAGGGAAAAAAATTAAGCTATAAATGTTTTGCTCAGGTCATCTAAAGACTTCTCATGCAGTAAATGCCTGAACGAATTGTGATTAACTGATAGGTAA
>JAOXYF010000018.1:20804912-20823772 GCA_028565775.1 Sternarchorhynchus goeldii | reverse complement strand
TGCTAGAGCAGAGAAAGCACAAAGGTGTGCTCGCCTCCCTCAGGAGCTCAACTCATTGGATTCAACTCATCTTGTCCTTCATATGACATAGAAGGAAAACACAAAAATCCACCAAAATTCGAACAAAGCCACCAGGGCTGTAGTATTTTGGGAAGAGCTGCATTTCTGGAAAGCTAAACAATGCATTGATGCTTGTTACAAAGCATGAAGAGTCGAAAAGTGCTTAGATTAGGTACCTTCACATTACTCAGATATGATCTAATTTGAGAGTTAGAGATTCCAGTTGATTCCGAGTCTTCTTAAAGCGTCTAGACAAAGGGCATTTACAGAATGAGCTGTTCTAACAGTGTTGAAAAGGTAATCATAGTACATAAGCTCCTTTTCTGCTTGCTGTTAATTCATTTGGACGTTTGCCATTTCAACACTCCAACACAAAGCAAACACTACCCTCTACTTTACTGAGCTCAAAGCTGGACCGCCTGTGATGAACTTTCTGTTGAAAAATAATTTGTGTGAAGGCAGACATTTTGGAGAAAGGTCAGCATCGACAGCATTGATTGTGCTACAACTGAAATACACTAAACCAGTGTAGAGGATGTATGATATCCTGTCTGTGGTAGAACAGGCAGCAGCCCTGATATGAAGACCTATCAGTGCCATTTATATGTGGAATTACAGGGTATTTTCACTTCCTTTAGACTGGAGAACAGGAACCGAAAAGCAAATCATACACATCGGTATGAATACTAGTCCAAGTCTTGGTAAAGGTTATGTATTTTCTATTTAAAATAAATATTTTGTATTGCAAAAATAGAAATGATGCATTAGACTAAAATCTCATCTTGATTATTTAGCCAGTGTACTATATATCAGCCACTTCTAAGTGAATCTTTGTGAAGGAAGAAGAATAACTAGCTAGTTTGAGCTAGCAAGAAATTGCGTAGTTCTTTTTATATAAACACCTACAAAGATGAGCATGAAGAGGGATGTTACTAGACTCAATGCTCATTTGTCTCCTTCTCAGTCATTGTCCTCTTAAGAGATTCTTTAAGTAATCCCAACTCACACTAGCACAACGGAAAACTCTTGCAGAAACTCTGAGGAAGTATAAACTGTTGGAAAGACATTGATGCCTGGAGAAGCGATTAGGTATTGAAATCTATTATCCAGTGGCTTCGGTCACTTCAGAATAAATGCAGTACATAAAGTCATAAAGTCAACAACGACAAAAACAATAAAAACCCAATCACAATTCGTGTAACATCGCCTATATTGAGCAAGATGGTCTTGAAGGGGTTCCCCTCTTTTGTTTTGAATGGAGCTGATGTACTGGTCCGTGTGATGAGGATTTAAACCTGCCGATCTGTCTGCTGCCTCAGCTCTCTGCTCAGGGAGTGTGACTGGGGTTTATGGGTGGTGCAAGTGAGAGACCCACTCAGGGGAGCAGTGACTACCTCCGCCCATCACCAAACCCTCGCTAAGAGTTCTGTTCTCTCTCTCTCTCTCTCTCTCTCTCTCTCTCTCTCTCTCTCTCTGTCGTTCTCTTGGGCTCTTCCTCAGGCTGATTCATCTCTGCCAGGCTAACAGATGACCTTTTGACTCACTTTTGGTCTTTTTATGGCCTGTAATGTGCTGCAGCATAACTTTAATGGGCTAAAAAAGTGCAGGTGAAAATGAATGTTTCTCACAGAATGCTCACGAGGGCTTCAGCTTTCTCTTCTTGTCTCTCTTGCGTCTCCCTGGCTGGTTGAGCAGTACTGCTGCCTTGCTGCTGCTTCTTTTAAGTAAAATTCAGGAGATATGTCACCTGGAATAGTTTTGAGGCCATTGGAACTAAAACGCTGAGCTTTGGTGCTCATGTTGAGATATGGATGTCATTGTGGGTACCGAGGCACTGCTCTGCAGTCTAGGTCAGCTCCTCCCTGCACTGATTATGCCATGCCCTGAAGGGACTCCAGCTTGTCCTTCACAGATCAGTCTGTCTAAGTGATGGGATGCTGGTTGTTAAGGAACTTGAATCAAGGATGCAGAAAGAGAGCATGTTTATAGTGCACAGCTGACATAGCTGTATGTGAGTTGCTTTAGTCTCAAACGTTCCATCCTCCCGTTTTCCATCATTATTACCATATTGGGAGCAGTAAACCTTGAGTGAGTCCTGAGTGAAATGACAGAAAAATCTTGTGGTAAGAGATAAATAAAAGGTAGATCTATAATATGATGGTGGTTAGTCTTATAGCTGAGACAAATTAGAGGGAAAAAAGCTTTTTAGAAGATGTGTAACATAGCCTAGGGCCAGTAGTATCTGGTACTGTGTGACATTTTGAAGAGACAACAAGAAAAAAGTAACTATACATTTCCTCATACCTCATGGGATTGCTTGTAAAGAACGATGACCATAGACATATGCATTTCCCGTGGTATTATATGGTAAATTGTCTTACTGGCAGTTTAACTTCCAGTGGGCTATAATTCCAGACCCACACACTAGAGGTGAAAGTAGAGTGACTGTTGATGACCCCATTTTCCGAAGCAAATTGCAAGAAATAGAAATTATTATTTTTTTTCAGAGGTTGTTTCACAGACACTTGAAACTGTGAAAGCTCAAAGAGCGGCCAACAGAAAAAAAAAAAAAACTGCTAATGGCAAACGTTACGTGACAGTGTTACTGTCACTGAAAGTTTGAAACTGCAATGCATTTCCTTGTCACAGATGACATCACATGACCTTAGTGAGTATAAGCAATAGAACAAAAGCAACTTGGAGCCCTTCCTGTGCTTCTGGTGACAATGCTGCTCTGAGCAAACCCTGCCAAAGTGCTGGCATGGAGCCTTAATCCATTATTACTAGAGGATTTCTTTCACATGCTTGCTGGTGCATAATGGTGAACAATGAGCAACATGGGTTAGAAGTGTAATTTATTCTGCTGGAATACAGTATGCATTTTGGCATCTAGCAGGATGAACTCTGTTTGAGAAGAACAAACTCTTGCATTATGTGGATTTGTGTTCATGTGCTCATCTCTGAACTATCCACACAATGTGAAAACATGTGGGTTTCACATTATAGCCTTCTATTCCTGCTCGTCTACACTGACATTCTGTTGGATTTAGCATTTAGCATTAATTGCATTTAGCAGTTGCTCTTATCCAGAGTGACTTACAAAAGTGCTTGACCTGCCTTCTTAAAAGATCCTTAGCTAGCACAAACAAGTAAGTCCAAAAATGCTATTTAACAAGACCAAGCATTGGTGCTGAAACCTAGAATAAGCTACAATACAATGGCATAAAATGCTACATAATTGAAGAGCAATTACTAAACGAATATAAAAATGAATGTAATCTTCATAAGAGATGGGTTTTTAGTCACCTTTTGATGACACTGTTCAGAGAGCCAGTGGAAGTTCATTTCACCAGAGCAGACTAGAGCCGACCACATCCACAATGCATTACTGAGGAAAGATTCATTAGACACGTACAATCTAACTTGCCATCTGGGGCTTCGTATATTTTTTTAAATGGCTTGGCTTTTTTTTTTAAAGGCCACTCAGCATCAGCGCTTCATGTGAAACCAAGCTAACGAGGGTAACCTTTGATTATGTGTGGAATCCGAGAGAGAGTGGAAGCTCTCCCGGGGTGTGAATTCAGCACAGAATTTGCATTAATCACTCCTGAGTAGGAGCTCGCTAGCACATGATGAGTGATGAGTGCGTAGAGTGGAGCCACGAGAAGGAAAAGGCCTGTGGAGTAGAGCCATCAGCCTGTGAGCCTCGTGCTGCAGACTTCATGCTGAGACTGCATGTTAGTGCCCAAACGAGTGCAGATTTCATTATATACAGTATATAAATTATGCATTTTATATATAAAAATTTCCCAATTTCACCCTTCAAAGACATCTCTCTACTCCCTCAAGTTCGCTAAGATATGGGGAGATGGACGAAGGTATCCAACACAGAGAAAACACATGAGAGGCAGAAGTATGAAAGAGTCTGAAATGACTGTCATCGAGCTGGAGAGGAAAGTTGTAGAATGAAAAAAAAAAAATGAAAGCAGAGGACAGCATAGCGACCCGGGGGGGGTCAACAAAAGAGAGTCACCTGGAAAAAGACGAGTGAGCTAGGAGATAGAGAGCTCTGCCATCACAGCCTGTCATTAACCTGAGGGAATGGGACCCTGACAGGGGCCGTCATGTCCTGCTGGTGGTGTGGGAGCCCACGGAGACTTTGCTGCTAGCAGTGGGGGGGCACTGCATCAGTGAGGGGTCTGGGACAGATAAGCAGAAGTAATGTGGCTGGAAGAGAGTGACTGACAGGCTAAGTGAGCTGCCGAGCAAATCAATGCTGTGGTTTTGCGAGCTTTAATTCCGGTCCGCCGCTGAGTCAAACCCTCCCGTCAGCCAGCTATCTCTTAGCTCGTTTTGTCCTGTTTTGGTATTCTAGCACTATTTTAAGGAAAAAGGGCCCCTAGTGATCATGGTTACTTAAGGGCAAAAGCACTTTAATTAATTTCAAACTTCAATTACTTATATAGAGTACATATAATATATATTTAAAATAGTGTCTTCAAGGAAGAAAAAATTAAAACGCTGAACCTACAATCTGTTAATTATAGTCTACAAATTATATTACCATGGTTACCATGTCTATCTGGGGATGTGGCCTTCTTTGTCTCAGAGTGGCTCTCCTTTCTCCCCTCGCACAATAGATGCACACTAATAATTCTTGCATTTACATCTACTTTGTACCAGACTATCTTAAGCAATAAACCACATTCTGGTTATTTATAGATTACGTTGACATGCTCTAATGTTCTTGAACTCGGGAGGTGCTATAACGATTTAGTGTCCTACTCACCATTTTTAGAGGTATGCTTGGGAGTCTTGTTTTGTTACAGGCTCATGGTGGTTTAATGTAGTAGGTTGTGCTAAGAGCCCCCATGTGCCCCGTCAAAGCAGAAGCACTCAGCCCAAGTTTACGAGCCGTGCCATGCTCTCTTCAGCTAACCACTGGAGCAGTAAAGTTCCACTTTTTAGAGTTCACTCCTCTTGAGATGCTCTACAGGCCCATGGCACGATAGGGGCACGATTTACTCAGGACAAACCTGAACAATTCTACGTTCTTGATCGGCTTTGCGATTCGGCCCATTTCCTAAGCCGTTTGCACTGCTTCGAGTTTCCATTTGAGTACATAAGCTCCTATTTGATATAGTTCCTTCCATGCATTATCACCTGTATTGTCATTTACTGTTACTCCTGGTTATTAGCGTGTGACTTTCAACTCCCTTATCTCCTCCACACACTACAGCTTGTGTGATGCGAGCCTGTGTAGATTGGTTGTCATTTCTGATAGCTCCAGGATTGGGATGTAAAATGTTGACATTTGGTGGAAGTAACACTACACAGGTGTGTGGAGGAGATAGGCTTTTTTCCCTCTGAAGATTAGGTATAAATGTAATATACAAAGTTAGTATATCAGCATCACAGAATGTTTCTCAAATGCTAATTTTAAATGGATGTTAAAGTTCAGACTTTTAGTATAGACAAAGTGTGTATTTGCTATCCTGGCTTTAAACTGGTATTAGGTGGATACTTTTTTTTAAAAGACAATATAAAAACTTTGTGTGGATAAAACTTTGCCAAAAACGTGGTGTCATCCCAGTTTAGTCTCTGTGTAATGTTACTCCAGTCTTAGTCTTCGTATTAAAATCGTACTGCCAGTGTGTATTTTTTAGTGGGACGTGTAAATATTTTGTATATAGTTCTGTCCTGTATGTATTTCTTTCTGTTAATTCATTACACCGGGAGTAGGTGTGACTGCTATTTTTTGTTGGTTTGGGTTTTTTGTTTGTGTTTTTGGAATAGTTAGGGTATGACATAGTTAGGGTATGACATAGTTAGGGTATGATTTTGTTTGATTTGTTTTCTTAAATTATAACAAGTGTACAGAAAAAAGGTTACAATATGCAGGTTACAAAAAAGGTTACTCTCTCTCTCTCTCACACACACACACACACACACACACACACACACACAATACCCACTCTACCTTTCTCATTACAGCCTGCCTTGCCTGGCTCGTAACGGTCTCAGTATAAAGCATATACTTTGTCCAAGATGTAATAAGCTTACAAAGGCATGTCGATGCACACAATTTATGGTGTGAAGCACAAAACAACCAGCTCTCAGCTGTATAGACACGCCTCCAGTTTTTACAACAGCGACTGGGCATGATGAACTCATAAACCTAGGGTTGTGTAACTGGCTGTGATCAAACACTCTAGTTCATTACAAATCTTAGCCTCTATCAGCAAAAGATTTCATAGAGTCCTGAAAGCACTACTGAAGGCTGAGGGATATGTCAACACCACCATTTGAGGTGAGAGGCCGTAGTATTGGACATGTTTGGAGTATCCATGGCTACTGCTCTGGAGCGTTAGATTGCTTATTTGTACAATTTCAATTGTGCTGGTGGCACTGTGGTGCTAGAGGCCCAGAGAGGTGATGCGTGCCCACTGAGAGGAAACCACGACTGGCTGCTGACCTTTGGGGAATGCTGATGTATAAACATTATAAGTAATATGACAGGGCTCAGGTGTGATAACACAAAGTAGTTAAGTTAAATCAGGATCGTGTTACAGTTTGTTATCTTTAAAAAGAGGTGTCATTTCCTGTCAAAACAGGAAATGACAAGAGCACAAAGGGAGGAGTGGAAAAGTGCGTTTGATGTTTGCCGGCTGGAGGATGGCAATGTTTGTCTTTGACCTTGATTCGAAAAACAGAACCATGACGACTAAAACCCAGGGTGAGGTGTCTAAAATGGGAAGTTTTCATAGCCTTGTTGATGTGGAACGTGTAATCGGACTCTCCTCTCCTGCAGTGTGAAATATTAGCTTATTATCCATGCCGAACGTGTGATTGGACCAGGCTAGATTTTAAGAGGAACACGATCCGTGAAACATGGCTCAACCTAACCTCTACGCCTGCTGTGGTCGTTAGTTTGACAGAGGATGAGTTTCGACATTCCACAACGTTACACCGCGTCTGTTCTCTTTGTGTTTTAGCTTTTCCCTACGCAGGCCGATGTGCTGTCACTCCAGTTTATTACATGGAATAAAGAAGCACTTAGCTGAAGTCTGTTTTTTTTTTCTTTGTCCAATAGACTCCTACACGATGAGCCTTGTATTGAATGCCTGAGTTTTCTGCTGGGTAAGCAAATGGCAGCTCTGGCTTCGACAGAACACAAGTAAATGAAGCAATGAAAAGAATTGGAGAGGAACGATACAAAACACGTTAATTACACATTCCCTTAAATAACAGCAAAAATTTAAACATGTACAGAAAATGTTAACACCACTCATCACTGTTGGGGGCTTAAATATTCAGTCCGACCAACATGCTATGAATAATAATGAAATGCTAGCAAGTGGTTTTATTTTTGAGGACAAAAGACAATGTGGTGTGGAGTTTGTGGCCATGTATATTCTAATTAAGTCTAATGATAATTAGTATTATTAGTTTTATAACATGATCACATTTTGATCAAAGCTTTTCTTACTTTTTTTTTATTTGAAACAATTTTCTTTCTATTACAGTATTTGCATATGTGTTTAATCCAGATATTACTGCAAAAATAATATTCAGATAATATTCTCTTCATCTCCAAAGAAAAAAAATTGTAACAACACCTACAGGATCACCTACAGGATATAAAACAAACAAACAAACAAACAAACAGGTATAAGGGAATGAATCACTAGTCATGCGTTTGGACGCAGATTATTTGGGTGCAGTCTGAGAAATGGAATTTTTCACACGACGCCTGCTGCTGAATGATTATATTAATCACCTGTCTAATTAGCCTGATTGATGTACAGTGGTTAGATCACTAACGGCTTTTCAGTGAGTACTTTGTTTTACTGAATGGGACGCCATATACTGTATACCCTGTGTTCACTGCTAGAATGAACGGTATTGATCACTTACACAACCTCACGCACTGAAGCCTTGAGAAAGACACGTATTTGTATCTTTAATCATGTAGATGCTGAGCAGCTTGTGAAACCGGTGCTGAGGTTTATTTCTGATAACTTTATGATGTTAATGTTCATTTACCCTCCCAACAACTGTGATTTATGTTTATCTGTGTTATTTATGCCTCATGGTAAGAATAGAGATGGCCCATAATGTTGATTGTTCATGCAGGTGCAGTAATGATATACACCACTGAGTGCTTCGCTCTACAAGCCTCACACTGTCCCTCACACGTTCGGTATTTGGTGGACGTCAGTATTTCCTGCTATTTGTCACTGCATATGTGCTAAACAGCACCTATCAGTCACACAGACACCGCTGGCCACTGTGATTTATTAAAGAATGGCAAGATTTGTTTGATGTTTTAATTACTTGCCAGCATCGTCATTGAAATTTTAATGTCGCATAAAGTTAAAAAAAACAAAACATCTAGAGATTAATTTAGAAAATATGCTTTGGAACAGACTATAGCAACACGAAGGGGAGGTCCCAGTGGACAGATGCAGCTAGATAATCACAGTGATCTGTTCTAATTTACTTCTGTACCATAATTTGTTTGTTTACAAATGTCCATGAAATTAGTACTGGGAATATGAATTGCACCTCTATATTGGATACATTTTTGTTTCGCTGATTATGTAAATCATTAAAACGTGTATTTCTGAACATGGACTCTTGAATGCAAAATGTAACAACATATCTTCAAAATGTAAAGCACATATCATCAAAAGCTTCCATAAAGTGTATGCTTGCTGGCGTTAATGGTGGATTATTGGCTTGGGGTGTGATCGTAATCGAGTATAATTGCTCTGTTAAGTGCCTCCATTATCCTAATTCCCCACATCTCATAGTCAGTGCCTGTGTCATTAACGTCATTATCTTTGGTGTTGCTGGATCTGCGTAACTGATATCAATCTCCTGAATGGAAAGAAAATAATTTGTCAGATGGCAACATTCTCTGCCTTATATAAAGAAGAACTAGACTCTTAGATGTTAGAAAAAAGGCTGGTTTGAATGTATGAGGAAGGTGCCAAATTATAGCCTAGTAAAACATTTCATATTTGATGGGGTATAGTACATAGTGGGGCAGAGAAGACCAGTTTAAACATATGTTAGATGATATTCAAAAGATCAAAGCTTACTTATGCCAAATGAGGTCTGTTAGATCATAGACATGGAGAAGATTACTGCATTTCCAAAACACTTTCATGTACCCAGAAAGAGTGAAGGAGAGTGATACAGAAAGGATGGCTGTGAGGAGTAAAACATTTAATAGGAATTGTGTTGAAATCAGGTAGATATAGATTTCTAGATTTCTTGTTTTGGTTGTGAGTGTGTCAGAACTCCACAGTATGAGCTCTGATGTAAGAGTTTTAGTTTGAGCTTCTTTGCAGTCTGTCCAACACGTCCTTTTATTTTCAAAGAACTGCGTAAAATGCCTCCGCGTTTAAGGTCAGTTGTGTAAGAAACCAACCTACTTTACTGGTGTTGGTGGCCTGATTCTGCCTGGGTAGCTGCTTCAGCATGTGCTCTTGGTATTGACTCCACATACCTGCTTGTGTTGGCTTTAGGCTGTTTGAATAGTTTTTTTTTATATGTGCCAAAAGAGAGGGAAGTAAATCCCCTATCGGGGGCTCTGTCTGTTTCCATTGTTAGGGGACAAACAGAGGTGTTTTGACAAGGATCCTGCTGGCAGAATGAATATGCAGAAGGAATTTTTAAAAATCCTTATGGAGATTGTTGAGGAAGCTGCTTGGGGCAGAGCTCTTGTGTTGATTTCAGACTGGAAACGTGGAAATTAGACAGACACTGGTGTTGGAAGTGTCACATCGATAAACATGCCTGTCGAGCCATGCATTAGCTCTTGGATGGGCAATTCCAGTTCTGTTGGATCACAGTTTTGCTCTGGCACAACTGATTCATCTCCTCATCCAATTACCATGCATGTAAAGTGCTGAAGCACATTTGTTGGACCTGGGTGGATACTAAAACAAGTGCTGCTACTTCTTCTCAGTAGCAGCTCAAATGTTGTTTTATAACCACACGTATCTGACACACGAGGAGATCTGTTCTGCTCACATCAAACTGTTTTCCAATTCAGGCATTAACTGTCACATCCCCCTCCCTTTCGCAAAAAACGCTCCATCTGCTGCTGGAATTATAAAGGGAAACCTGCATTTATTGTGTTAAGTGATTTATGTTATTGGTGTATAAGAAGTCAGAGTCTCCTCTTATCCCAGTTAGTCGTAGTTTTGTTACAAACCTGGAGCACTGGGTCACGAGACTAAACTAACTGGCAAAGAGAAGAGCTCGGTTTTGTCAGTGCCGATGGGAAAGGAAAACACCCTAAAGACAAGGTAAAAAAAAAAACATTCATGACTTTTTCATCAACTTATAGGTTTGAGCTGGTCATGGCTGCCAAGGCTGCCACTTGGATGAGGCACTAAGGAAAGATCCCAGATGGAACAAACATTCACAGAAAGTGTATAGAACAGAACTTTGGAAGACATGTTCTTCATTCATCTGTAATGGCACATTGAGCTAACCCTGGATTTTTATAGTTTATAGAGGTTTTTGGAAACTGGTTTTGTGTTAGGACCTTGCATTATGCTTTTCGTGCCAGTGGAAAGGATTGTGATTCGACAGGTTAATGGCTAAAATCTTGATCAAATTGATTTCACTCTTTTTAAAATGTTTATTTATTTTAATTATTTTTTTTGCATTGTTGCGAGATTTAAACCAGTTATCTTTCTTATGACATTTTTTTGTATGGTCTCTTCAATCTGAAGCTAAAATTGCAATTTCCATGTCATTTCCTGTCCGTGGTGCATGTGTTCTAGGAAGCAATCCACCCACCCTCTAAATCCATATATCCAATTATTCTGTACAGTTCATAAGGTCAAATTCAAGTCGTCCACATTCAAAAATCTTTTAACATGTACCATTGTCTCTATTTACTTACATCAATGTGGGGTTTAACACACTGCAAATACATAACAGTGTTGTTTTCTGTGAACAACACTGAAATTTGAGAGTTTCTCTAAGTTAGCGCATTTACTTTCATCAACAAATTTACATCACTAGGCAACCGCAATTTATGTAGGTGAAGGCTATAAAATGACCAGCACAGGTGTTAGACGGATGGGGACAAACCTTGTCCTTCCATAGGCTACTTATTTTCTAAAGGCTTCACCCCCAAGTGTGCCTTGTGACTCATACCCCTGTCTGTCAGAATGCAGGGGCCAATAAAGACACACTTGGGGAAGGGCCCTAGGAGATCCAGCTCACTGAAAGCAAGTGACTCATGAGTAATAGGTGAGTGACCTCTTGAGTGTTTGCCTGTAGAACTCCAGATACGCATTCAATTCAAGAAGCAGACAACAACAAGACTTTTTGAACTTCATTCAGAGTAAGCCACTCGTCAGGAGTGTGAAGGTCTGCTCACTGCTATAGAAACAGCCTTTGTCTTCTCTGGCAGTGGGTGGATAGTTTTTAAGAAGCATGTGTTCAGGGGAGATGTTTATTCCCCAGTTTGCAGCTGTCATGCAATAAAATTTCCAGCCTTTATATATATATATATATATATGTTTCTGGTTGATTGTTATATATACTTGTTTCTTTTATATAACAGTGCTATTTTCATAGACAGTGATGTAAAAAATGTCTGAAAACTCCAGATAGAATTTTAGTGTTACATAGATTGTTTTATGATGCTCCTGCATCTGTCCTAAGCAAAGGCACACAGAGGGTCCCATGTCTGGGGTATTATCCAGGCTGGGTGCTCAAACAGGTTGTGATGCATGCAGGCTGGGGTGTCTGAAGCAGATTGCAGACATCTGGCATGTTGGCTTCGTCAGAAACTCCCCTACAGCGAGCTTTCCAGTGTTCTGTACCTCCTTCTCCACCAGGCCCCCACCCCAGACAAAAGCACTCAATCATAGTGTGCTGGAGGGAGGAGAGCTTCCACTCCCTTACCTCCTGCTTGCATGCAGAGAGGTGGAGATACCCCAGCATTGTGTTTAGCTGTGACTGAGGACACGGCAGCAGGAGAGGGGAAACTGGGGTTTACTACAACCTCTAAATTCTGTCTCCCCACATTGTTGAGCAACTTAAGATGTTGAATGAGGAGGCTGAATGTCTGTAGTCCGTTTGTCTGTCTCGTTTGATCAGATTGTTTTTAATGTTGTTGAATAATGCTGATATTTAAATATATTTGAATGTAAAAGTTATGAACTTCAGAAATAAAATAAACCATGTCTCTATATGTCTTCTGTTATATAAAAACAGAAAATATATGATTTTGAATATTTGCTCTCCTCTGAGTGTGCATGTGGTATTGTTTTAGTGGGCAAAGGTGATATATATCTAAAGGTGATATATATCTAAAGGTGATATATATCTTCATTATATTATACATTTGTATTTACCTTTGTATCTTTCTAACTTTCCTCACCGATAGATCAGCAGAAAATGCAGAGCAGTGAATATGTGCTTTTTCCCTCCCTCTCTCTCTCTCCCTCTCTCTCTCTCTCTCTCTCTCTCTTACACACACTCTCAAAATGTTTAATCCATGATACCTTCAGCATTCTGTGAACATTGCACAGCACTAAATCCACATTATTCCTCTCAGATAGGCTATGTAATCCTTTTATGTCTGGGAGCTGTTAACTAATCAAATGCTTTTGAGACTGAAGTGGAATGCTTTTATCACTTGTTCTACAATGCAAAAAGCAATTATACTATAAATCAATTAAGATACTCTCCTTCATTTATTTGAAAGAATAATTTAGTTTTCAAAGTTCTGATCATGAGGAGCGATAATTATGGCTACCGAAAATTTGGAAATTTGGAACCGCTATGAATCTGAATCTCTTCATTTGCCCTTGCAGGACCCAAGTTTCTCGGCCCTCCTCCTCGATAAGCTCCAGGTTCTTGAATGGTCTCTGAGGGGCCAAGCTGCTGACAGCCTCTGTGAGCTGTGTGGGACTCACATGCACCAGCTGAGGTGCCTGGCCCTGTACTCCACCCTGGGGCGAGACCGTACGCTCGACCAACAGCCCAGAACCACCTCAGGCCTGCCGCTCCACTTGCCTGGCCACGGCGCCCCCTCAGACCACTCTTCCTGGGAGCATCCAAACCAGAGTTCTCTGTGGGCCTCTGGCCAGCCCCTCTCCAAGATCCAGGGTGATCCAGCAGCTGGTGTGAAGCAGAGAGAGATGGGCTGGATCAATGGCACTGCCGCCGGGGTCGAGGCCAAGCCAACCTGCCCCTCCGTGGTCACTCCGCTGCCTGTCCATGCACAGCTCTATTTGGAGGGGGTGTGGAGTGTGTCAAGAGTCAGTGGAGCCTATCAACACCAGCAGTCACAGGTAAGCGGCCAAAGAGGTAATGAACAAGACTTGCAACTCCATGACACCTTCCTATGTGGAAACTTTGGTTTGATCACTCGGTAGTTGACCAATAGGAGTAGTTGTTCTTCATTCGTACTGACTAGTGAAATTGGCTGTGGGATTGCAATGTAAATTCTTTTATCTGTTGGCCTTGGTGAGTTCATATAGTAGAACAGGCACCAGAAACTTGTTGCACATAAATAAATAACCAGCACTGAAGAACCAATCCTAAAAACATCATAATGCTTTCAGTTTACATGGGAACTTAAACAAAACCCAGGGATGCTTGGCATGTTATGATATTCATCCCAGTAATATACTAAAATAAATATTATGATTTATATGTTAAAATGCTTCTTCAAAATACAGCCAAGAGTCCCTGTGTGCTGTGAGTTTTACTTGACAAGTATATACGAATAAATTAGCGGTAACAGTAAGAACTAGTTATACCAACCAAGCGAATAGCTAATTATGAAGTGTAAAGATGATCAGATCAATTATGAATTTGAAGAAGGACCTTTATAAAAAATAAGCCTTGTGAAGCTTCACTGGGTTTGGTGTCCAGTCACTCCCAGTGTGTGTGTGCACATGGTGGCTTGGACGTTTGGCTTATGGCTTCAGCCTGAGCAAGAGTCCAAGAGTAGCTTTCATAAGGGAGACCCTCATCAAATGTTTAATGGGGTTGATTATAATCATGTCATAGTGCTTCTCTTCCAGTTCGGGGACAAGGCTCAAATATTACTGAGGTTAAATGGATGTCATCGCACACATCTATGATCTTCAGCTGTGAGAATGGCATGCCATCTGTTCAGCAGGAAATTGTGTTTAATAGGACAAAATTCTCTGTGTTACTGTTATAAAATGAATGTCCTGTGTCAAAATTGTGAAATTGTTATGAGTGGTAAATCAGAAATGTTGCATTATCTTGCTTCAGTCCTGTTTATTAATAAGAGACAAAATGACTGTCATGCATAGTCTTACCCAGGCCCACTCTGACCTAATTAGAAAAGTTCGTGATTTTATTTCATTTTCTAGGTAAACAGATGATGGAAGATCCATAGCTGGATCTCCAGTGCTGTGAATACATATTTTCAATGCGTATTGTTTTGGAAAAAATCCAGAGTTTGAATTTAAGAGCCATTTGGATACATGCTTCATTTTCCTGAATTGTATAAGTACACCAGTGCTCAGAGCATGTAATACTGTCTAATAAAATATATTTCGCTAACTAAGTGGCTTAACATTGGAGATAGATCATTATTCTGTGGACTGGCATCTCTGCTTGTGGCCTTCTGGAGGCTGCTTCACCTTCCCTTCAGGATATAGAGTGGTAAGTCATCATAATGTGGAATGCTGAACCACTGGTATGGCAATCTGACCTCAGTTCCTTAGGCCGGCTATATATTATATATGACACTAACTGCTACATTTAAAGGTGAACCACCTTTATATGTCAGTATGTAGTTCTAGCTTCGTTTTGATGCACCTGCAGAGCTGAATTCATAATTCAGAGGTGCAGTCTAATCTATAAGGTCAAATCCGAAGCCAAATCAGGGATTTCAAGATCTTTACTCAAGTCTTGTCATTCGGTCTTCTGCTCTTAATTTTTTTAATCAGTGTTTAATTATACATGATATATCTGATGTACATAACTTTGGTTCAGTTTTTCATAAGCACTGCACATTCAGATGACTCACTGTGCTCTCAGACACTTGGCTGTGATTCTGGAGTTCATTTAACATTTCAATTCCAGATTTGATTCCAGATAAGATTCCCGATATTATGGCACAGACATGATTATTTTGGCTTGCTGACACCGTTTAGAATAATCTGCTCTCCAACGTCTTTCTAGTGTCATCTGCGAAATACACAAACTATAAGTATGTGCCTTTTATTTGCACAGACTGTTGCTAAATCAGGGCCTTGGTGTGGACATAGTCACCACCTTTCATCTTGTCAAAAGACAGTGAGTGTACATATGCAAACAGTCCGTTGCACATTTGGTGTGGCAGGGCTCAGGCGAAGGCATGCTGGTCGGGCTTGGTGGCCAAAAGTGGATAATGGAGTGGACTCTCTTGCTTCCATCTCACAAAGACTGAAAAGCAATTCCACCTTGAATGGAACAGGCTATCCACTGCGCACAAAACACAGGGTTACTTCGACCTTTCGGGATTCTTTGACGCAGCAAGATGTTGACCAGAGATTTGACGCCACTGAATTTGACCGCGGAAATCTTTTGAGTGAATGAGCCCTGTGTGCGTTTCTGCTGCTCGCCTCGGTCAGCAAGTTAGCCCGAGAGCACGTGGGCCTGAGAACACGTCGGCCTGAGAGCACGTGGGCCCGAGAGCACATCAGCCCGAGAACATGGGTCCACCAACTAGTAGTCAGGGGTATGTCCAGCCACTCCTTGTTTAAGTTCAGCTTGTAGACAGAGGAATACAGACCCTGTTTTTCTGCGCTTCAGGACCAGTTTCATCCATTCATCCCAGGTCTGCATGTCACCTACAGCGAACTAATGGGCCTCCTCTGGCAGCTTGTCTAATTTGGGACACGGAAGGCCCCGCGTCGATCCTGCTTGGAGCGTGTGGCGGGAAGCCAGAACTGCAAATTGTCAACAGATGGGACTGCAGCCCCAGGCAGGGTTAAGAAATGGCAGCTGACGTCCATCTGGGACGAGCGCTCGGTTGAATTCGCACGCAGGTCCAGCCCGAGCTGCCCCCCCCCCCTTTAACCTGCCACGACTCTGAACCTGGGAAGGACACAAGGGCATCCATGCGCTGCAGACAACCAGTGTGTGTTCCGCCTCACAGCTCTGACTGATGAGTTCTGAAGGTCCTCTTCCACGCAAAAGAAGACAATGGAATCAGCCTTACACCAGTGCTACCATATGAGGAACTTAATCTGAAGATTTGCTGAGTTGGCCCTCAGAGGGTCACGAGCACCGAAACAGACCAACAGTTCTGTGATTGCAAGTTAGTTGCTGCACTTGAAGTTCCCTAGATCTTTTGTCATTTGACGCACACTATAAATGGATTCAGGTTACCGGTAGGATTTCATCATGCTCCCATGTGTTGGAGCACAGTTATGCCTGAATTACACTCCTCTGTGTATTTGCGTGTGCAAAGGAATCAGAAAAAGGAGAGAGAGAGAGAGAGAGAGAGAGCAAGAAGGTGAGAGATTGCAAGAGTGGTGAGCAAAAGAAGTGTGTATGTGTGTGTGTGTGTGTGTGTGCATGTGTGTGTGTGTGTGTGTGTGTGTGTGTGCGTGTGTGTGTGTGTGTGTGTGTGCATGTGTGTGTGTGTGTGTGTGTGTGTGTGTGTGTGTGCATGTGTGTGTGTATGTAAGACAGAGAAGGTGTGATAAGGTTATTCACTTGGGTGATTCATTCAGTGGAGCTCATATAAGTGCTTTAGCTGTACCTGACTATAAAGTCTTAGGCTTTTAATGTTGATGGCACCATGATATTAGGTGCACTAATTTGCTGTAATGAATATAGAACCTTATTGGCATTCATTGAAATGAATGTCCAGCCTGCTGAGTTTAACTAAATCCAGCTAAGTTCAACTTAATTAAGGAAAAAACGAGCCTTCCATTTTGGACTCAAAACGTCCATCCCAGCATCCCTGCTGGGCCCTAATGGTGGACTCTGACGTGAAGATGTAATTAGTACAAGTGTGATGGGACATGGATTAGTGCACACAGCTGTGGTAGGAGTTAGAGATGCTGCTCTCCAGAGCCAGCGGTTCCCATTCTTCTGTGCTCATTATCTCACCCTCAGACTGTCAGCAGATCACAGCTCTTCCAATTTTCAGATTCCCACGTCCCCCTCGAACCTGCTTTCTGTGCCTGCCTCCCTTCCACAGACATTATGCTTTGTGTGTGCACATGTGTGCTTCATGCCCTGCTTCCCAGTCTATGTTCTTTACATCTAGGGCCATTTCTGTAATGGATCTATATCATACACAGGTATGCACTTACAGTTCAGAGACTTGGGAAAAGCAAATCCTGTAAAATATAATAGCCTGCAGAACAATATTAAAGCTCAAAGGGGCCATTGCTCTATAAGCAGTTATAAAGGGATTATTACTCCCCTTCCATGGCTGCTAACAGATGTTTTGCACTTTGAGACAAGAAATAAAAATGAGTGCATTAACCATGCTATTAGTTGATGGAGTGCGAAAGCTGAGATACACTGCTACTAGAGATATCCTTGAGATACACTGCTACTAGAGATATCCTTCAGATACAGTGCTACTAGAGATATCCTTCAGATACAGTGCTCTAGAGATATCCTTGAGATACAGAGCTACTTGAGATATCCTTGAGATACAGAGCTACTAGAGATATCCTTGAGATCTTTAGGATCTGTTCTTTAAGGTCCATATTTGTACCACCAACATGTTACAGCATTTCTTGATATTCTTGTGAGTCATGCAGCATGAGGTAATAAATTGCAAATTTTGACAGAAAATTTGAACCTTTTACATTATTAATTACATTATTAGGGCGGTTATTAAAATGCCTGAATTTAAAACTTTTATGCAGTGTTATTTATGTGTGGCCTGTGGTGGATTGGTGCGAGTGGATGTGTCAGTATGTATATATGTAAGTGTGGAGTAGGGATGAGTCTTTCCTGTGTTTCTGCTGGTGGTGTATCAGTTCAGACAGTTTGTGATTTGACCGTGTGACCCAAGGCCGTGGTCAAAGCCAAGCAGGTGTGTGTCAGGCATTTTGGTGCACATTTGTACTTGATGTGAGACCACTTGATTTTATTAGAAGTGAAGTTGTTGTGACTTTAGAGCAGGGGGCATCAGTAGAAGCCTTTGGGGCTCAAGCCCTGACTGTTTTGATGCGAAGCCCCGTCTCAGGTTTGGTAAAACCACAGATGGGTGCTACACCTTTGCTAACACTTTAAAAGTTATGCTACAGTGTACAGCAGACCCAGACCCACTGGCTGTAGACCCCCCCCCCTCCTCACTAATCATGAAGGCAACAGATGATAGCATGAACATACATACTTTCTTACGCAAACAGGATCAAATGAAATGATGACTCATTCTCTGTTCCGCTTGGGTGAAAAATGTCTTCAAACATAAATTCAAAGACAAAGCTGTGTTTAATTGCCACTAATTAAACAGCCACCCTTGGCTAATGTTATGTTCAACTCTGAATGTTCTAGAGGAAAACTATTTTGTAGGCCCAAACTCAAAAAAGCCCTATCAGTGCAGCTGCTTTAGAGCATGTGTGTGTATAATCTTGTTAACCAGTGGGTGTGTGAGCATGGAGCAGTGTAGAGGAATGATAGACTAATGTCTAATGCAGAGTAGTAGATTAATGTGATACTCTTACAACTCAGTATGAAGCTAAATACAATTATACATATATACAATTATATATATATATAATGGTATTATACAGTGGTCCTTCATCAGTTGATATATATAT
>JAOXYF010000018.1:20791538-20803745 GCA_028565775.1 Sternarchorhynchus goeldii | reverse complement strand
TATATATACTTGATAATTTGGGAAAGTTAAAGCTTAGTGTAATGTTTAAAAGAAACATTACTATGATGTTTAAAAGTTATGGTCTTTGCCTTTAAGACATCCTTAATTTAAAGAAGTGCTTTATAATACTGAACCGTCAGACACAAACATCCCAAATCATACATTTTTTCACATTATTAATGGAAAGATTTATTTATTTATGTATTTCAGTTGATATTTTAAGTGAATCATTCCAGGTTGTCAAGCATGTGATTAGTGGCTGAAACTTTACTCACTGTAAATTAAATTAAGATGAAACTTCAGCAATAAATAACTATATAAAAACAACTTCTACACAGAGTCAGAAATAGTTTGCATGTTAAAAGTGTGTCAGTATAGTCTCTACCTTTGTCAGTATAGTCTCTACACCAAGTATTGCCTGTAAAAGCTAAAATATCATTGTCCTTTAAAATGCTAATCACTGTCCAGTTGTCACTCAAAAGTGAGAATGCTACACCCAACACTAAACCAGTATGAATCCACATTTATGATCAGTTATGAGACAAAATGCTACTTGCTCAATGATACACATACTGGAATTTCTGTGTATGTATGTGCAAGAGTGTATGTGCATGTGTGTGTGTGTGTGTGTGTGTGTGTGTGTGTGTGTGTGTGTGTGTGTGCAAGAATGTTTGCATGCACACGTTTAGCCATGTATGCATTTGTGTGTGTGTGTTTGTGTGTGTGTGTGTGTGTTTAGAATGATGAGACTGTGTGTCTGTGAATAAGATGAGTTGCTTAGATGTGTTAGACACTAATTGCTTTGTGACCATGCATACAATTATATCTTTGATGTCAGGTTCCATTTTGGCCTGCAAACTGAGTCTTTGGACCTCTGTGTTTTCTTACTGTTATTCATTATGTTAATTCAAGCATATCCAGTCTAAATAGAGATCAGTCATTTGGCATGTGAATGTTGGGGGGACACACACACACACACACACACTCTACTTTGACTTCACAAAGGGGGTGTGGCATGTTCTGTGGTTTTGCCTCTAGTTTGTTTAGTTGGATATTCCTTCATACATTTAACCATTCAATAATCCTTTAAGGCCACCTTGTAAATGAAATGGGACCGACAAACAAAGAATACTTTAAATATTGCTCTACAGATCGCCTGTACGTATTCACGGAGAAATGTTTTGGCACTCTCAGACAGGGAGGGGAATTGTAGCAGCTCTATTGTCTGCTAATGCTTGTGCTCTCACTTTGGCCTTGACTTCCAGCAGGCACACACACACCTTGTCCAAGGTCTCCCAAGGAAAGTTGCCATGGTTGCACAGTTTGTAAGAGCAAGGCAGAATGGGCAAAGAATTGAAGAAAACGGTGAATGGCAACGTGTAATTTTCGGAAGCCTTGTTGTTTTTTTTAGGAGCGTTCTCTCGCTCTGCTTCAGATGGATCCAGATGATTTCTTTGCCATCCATAAGGAGACAGAAAGGGCTGGGCCATATCACGCCAGCATTGGTGAAACATCCAGCCATGCTACACAGCAGTGCTGTCTGCTTCGGCTTGTCTGTGGCGCGAATGCCCACTCGATGCATTGGTGAAGCCTGCCAGGCTGAATCAGGGGCCTGTCAGCATGCTGTCGTCTCAAGTGGCATGCTGTGCCCATTGACCCCAGTGGTTGTCCAAACAGGGCCTGTGAACGGAAGGGCTGGGCTGACAGTGTTATGATTTGACAGGGTAGTAAACAAGCTACAGGGAATGAGAGGACACACACATGCACCCACACACACACACATACTTTACTTGCCCTTTTGGACCTTGTTTATTGAAATGATCTGCTCGAGATCACAGTGTGTATACTTATTTACATTCAGTATCTTAACAGGGACAGATTTAGCTTTTAGTTAACTATCAGACCAAATTACTACAGTATCTCACAAAGTGACTACACCCCTCACATTTTTGTAAAAAATGTATTATATCTTTTCATAGGAAAACACTGAAGATATGGCACTTTGATACAATGTAAAGTAGTCAGTGTACACCGACTACTACACATTGTATCACAGTGTCATATCTTCAGTGTTGTCCCATGAAAAGATATAATAAAATATTTACAAAAATATGAGGGGTGTAGTCACTTGTGTGCGATACTGTAGTATTCAATGCTATTCTATACAATATAAATGTTGTTTTATATATGAGTACATATGATGAATATGATATTTGGCATCATCTTAATTTCAGGAGTGTTTATATTGATTAGGTGGTATATTTTTTTTTAGCAAAGCTGTGGCAGTGTGCTGAGTGTTGCACTCCTCACACTGAAGTTCAGCATGGGAGGGTGCCAAGATGTTATTTATTACATGAGTTTAACTGTTCTTTTCATTAGAGAGACCTGCAGATACTCAGTGGTTCAGTCCCAAGCACTGCAGTGCTTGGCAAGTACACATAACATGTTGGATACATGACATTTACTTCAGATTTTAAAGGAAGCCTGTTGCCATGGTGTAGTGGGAACGGGGTAGATGGGGTGTGGCTTAGATGATGGGTGTACATAAAGGTGCTGGGAGCAAGTAAGTTGGTATTTTTTTACGGGAGCGAGACAACCATAACCGTGCCTTCAGAGATTTCCAGATAAAAGGGGAAGGAGTGCCTCCTCTGAGCGTAGACACGGCCAGCTGCTGGCGCTTTGATGTTCGGCCGTAGCTGAAGAGCTTCACCTGTGTCTAGTAGTTTCCCTGTAGGTTTTCTTCCTGAGACCTGCTAACTGCAAGTGTAGGAATCACTGCGCTGTTCGAGTGGTTCTTCTGTGCCATGTGTCATGGTGAATTATTCATATGGAAGCAGATGGATCCCGTGCCTGTTGTGTTAGAGGGAAATTGCACGTAATTGCAGTGTACGTCAGAAATGGTGCAGAGGTGACCGTGTTTCATGCAATCAGTGTCCCTGGCCCTGCAGGGGCAGCTGTGTGCTTTTAGCAAGCACTTGTGGACTTCAGAATTCAGTAAACTGTTCGAGAATGTAAAGACTGTGCATTCCTGCAAATAGGTGCAATTAAGCACAGAGGTGTTCCCAGTGACACATGTTCTTAGTGAGTGACTCTCTAAAATGAGGTCTGGGTGTCTGGGAATGTGCAGAAATTCCATTTTGTAACAAATATTTTTAAACATTTGAATCCGTCAAGTGAGCATTACAGAGGAGGGGTTTGTCACTAATGAGAGCTGAGCGCTGTTTTGAGCTGCTCTCTCAATGTTTTTTAGTGATGATAGCCTGGATTTCTTTTCTTGTGATGATAGCCTGGATTTCTTTTCTTGTGATGATAGCCTGGATTCCTTGCTAACATTAGACTGATACGTTTCTGCTTTGATTGAGTTTTTCACAAAAGCTCTTCTGTTGTTCAAAAAACTATTTTACGCATTATAACTGGAGCCCTGTGTCAGAATATTTAGACCTATTTCCATGCCTATGTGTGATGAATTGCTCAGCAGAACAGTTGTGCTTGCTGAATGTATTCCTATTGGATCCCTGATTTCCCTGCATTTACACTGACAGGAAGTAGAAAGTGCAGTCATGCAGTTACCTTGTACCGAAATAAACAGTTTGACTAGTTCTGTATTTTTATGATACTGCATCATCACACAGAATACTCTTTTAAGCCTTTATTTGAGTTGATGACTACAAGACACTCAAACGTATTGAATTACATGTGTGAATGGCACATGTAATTCAAATAAGTATTGATTTTGATTGATTTGGTATTGATTTTGATTTATTTGATATTGACGTTTGTGTTATTTTTGTAGCACCTTGTAACGTCTCTGACACCTCACTATCTGTGCAATGACCTTTGGGAACAAGATACATCATAATGGTGTTTTGTCAAACCCACACACACAAACACACACACACACACACATGCGCACACACACACATACACACCCACTCTCTCTCTCACACACACGGAGTCATATTCTGCCTCTTTTATGAATATATATCTATCATGGTTCACACATGCGTTGTTTGTTTATGTTGCCTGCTATACTGCACTCTTTCACCTGTGCTTGCAGGGCATAAGTTGGTCTTTTGTTCTCCACGTCGTGTAAGTGCTGCTGGCAGACACGGAGCCACTTCTCAGCCTGAGTTTCACCTCTCATTTAGAAGCAGAGCAGCCTGCACTCTTTGGACACTCTGCTATGAGCATGAGCAATAGCACACAAGTAAACAAAGAAGTCCTTGCTGTCCTTGTGCATTGTCCTCTCCCTCATTCTCTCGGTCTGCACATCCTTTCACTCCTCTGCTTTTCTACCATTCCATCTTTCTCATTTTTTTCTCTCATTTTGCTCCTCAGATTCCCTCCTTCTCTCTCACGTTCTCTCTTCTCCACCCCGCTCCCTTTACCTCTGCCATCATGTCTCAGTTCTTTTTCTCCTTTCCTGTAAGTACGTCTTAAAAGCGTGTTGAACGCTCTCACTGCTGAGTAGATGCAGGTGTGTGGTTGCTCTTTTCTGATTGTGATTGTGTGTCAGAATTTCTCTCTCTCTCACTCTTTTTCACACACTCTCTGTGTACTCACACACTCTCTCTCTCCTTTGGTGTGTTTGTGTGTGTGTGTGTGTGTGTGTGTAGTCATGTATGCTTACAGATCTGCAGCCTCCGTATATATGTTTACACACATGGTTGACTCGATGGAGACTAAACCATAATTGCATTTCGTTCTGCTACTCTGAAGTGAAGACTGTTTTCTGAGAAATCAAAGTGTTAGAGATCAGTAGGGGAGGAGAGAGTGAACGAGAGAGAGAGGGTCAGTGAGGGAGTCTCACGCTCTTGCCGTAGCTCATCAGCGGAAGTGTGATGTGAGTCACATAGGTGCCACTGCAGCAGAATGAAGAAAGTACAGGAGGTAAACAGCGACGTCTAAGAAGTGTGAAGATACATCATTATTTTTAGCCCGTCTGCATCCGTCTACTGCTTATTGCAACGAATGTGACAGAGAAGTTCCAGGAAAGGCGACTCGGAACCTGTCAGAGCCATAGAGGTCATGCAGAAAACGAATCAAGATTCATGGGTTTAGCATTGTGTTATATATTTTCTCCAATGAATCATTATTGTACATTTGTAAAAATTGGTGCAGATTTAAATAGATTTTAAGACTACACAGTGCATTCGGTTTACAGAAAACTGGTGACTGACTTTGCTGGGGTAGAGCAGAATCCTCTCCTAATGCTTATAATTACTGTAGGCATGTGCATGCAACCACTCCCACCCTGAGATAGCTAAAATATGGGTCACTTTTGATAACGACTTGTTAAATGATGATGTATTTCTAATAAAAAACCTACCACATCGCTCAAAAGTGAAATCACAACTTCTGTGAAGTTCGATAAAACTGTAATTGAATTCCCCTGAATATCATTCATCTTAGAGGAGGAGTGCTTTGTAAAGTGGGTCCAAAGCGTAAACGAATGATTACAGTGTTATTGTGTCCACATATTTAACCGACTGATGCACCTTTAAAGAAGGGCGATATTTAGCCAAGTTTGTTTGCTTGTGGGACTCAGAGACGGTATATTACTACACAAGAATGAGGTGTATCCTTTGGGTGCTCTCATTTCATACCCTTTTATAGTTTTATTCCTCATCTGAATGAACTATATATGTTGGTCATAATTCATATCTACTTTATTCAGAAACAGTATCAGTGGGATGTTATAGATACATCCTTTAATATCGTAGGTGGTGTCTAGATTTAGTGCAAAGCTGGACTGTAGCATTTGATAAACTAGCATTACTGTTATATCAAGCACTGGCACATGGTTTCCTGATGGCTTTAGTTGGAACTACTTAGAGTTTTATCCTCCCTTTGTGCTCAGTTATGCTTCAAACTGCTATTATCATTCAAATGCGAATACTGCACATTTAGTGTTTAACAGTTTAATTTATTTTGTACCCACAGAGAACCATCACTCTGGGAATTGGAGGCTTTTGCAAACAAGTCCAGTGTGGCTTCTGCAATCATTTCACTCTGAAATGTATTCAGTGTAATTTATCAGGTTTGAAGCTGGCTATCTGCCAAAAATACTTTGCGTACCCTTCTCCGTTCATCTCGATCCACCCCCCCTCAGCTCACGTGCACGGCTTCCCTTTCTTTCCACCCTCTCCTCTCCTGCGGTACCTGCCTAATCCTGCCTCTCTCATTTCACACTCCGTGCTGCAATGGATGAATGCTAATAAGATCACTGGAGATTACCTGCTTTTCATTTTCAAAAAGCATCCCCCCCCCCTTGCATTTTAACCTTTTATCAGGGTGCTCACCACATGAAAAAAACATGGATACAGTAGATTGGGTCTCTCTCTCATTCAAGAGGGTAGAGGGGGAACAAGAAAAGAACAACAATGAAGGAACCCTCTTTATCTGTGAATATTGACATTCGATAGGTGGCAGCCCTGGAGTATCTTACCAGAGCGTTTGATGTTTTTCTGTGAACATTATGGGGGTTGTGCCACTGTACCCCAATTTGATTCTCCCCAGTGGATAAGCTGAAGAGAAAAATACGTAGGTCAGCTCAATAACAGAGTTGCCTTGTTCTGAACACAGCTGAGCCCCTGTAGCCCACTACTGTCGACTACTGTTCAACCTGTGGGTGGGCACATTAGTGTTAATGTTTGATTAGTGCCAGTTCCATATGTAGCCTCCAGCTGAAGTCCCTCATACCCAGCTCGATCGGTAAGCCCTTCAGGGAAGCTTCAATCGGGGGTGGGTGACGGGGGGTTGGGTGGGGGTCTATGTACTTCCAAGGTGCACCACAGCGGGGTCAGATGGGCCCACTGGGCGTTGATTGCCACTAACAAACCCAGACATGCTAGCGTGCTGTGGGAAGCGTTGCCCGGGCATGGTGCTGATGCCCCCTGGCATTACACAACAAAAGCCCCGCACATCCCTTGGGGCGGAGCCTCACACATTAAACATCATCCAATAAGTCATGCATCAGCAGGCGTATGATATCACCAGAAGCAGCTGTCATCTACCAATACAAAGGACAAAGGCTTTAGCAGTAAGGACAATGGGTACCCAGCAGGTGATGCGTGTCCAGACAGGTGAGACAAGGAGGCCCTGATTACTTGGGCTATGTCACTGGGGGCTTATCTACAGTTACCTAACATCCATGCTGTTTATTTGAGCGTTTTAAGTCTGAGACTCCATTAGTGCT
Source organism: Sternarchorhynchus goeldii (assembly GCA_028565775.1). Lineage (NCBI taxonomy): Eukaryota > Metazoa > Chordata > Actinopteri > Gymnotiformes > Apteronotidae > Sternarchorhynchus > Sternarchorhynchus goeldii. Next base: position 20,796,547 of record JAOXYF010000018.1, on the reverse strand, counting down.
CACTGGTAACTCAGAGACACATTAGTGGCTTTATTTGTGACAGGAGGTACTCAGGGCAAATGAAAGAGATCATGGATTGATTGACCGGAGCAAGCAGCTCCATAATTTAAAAGCCTTTATAATTTAAGAGCCTTGCTTTAACATAGATGTTTACAGAAGATGAAGGGACGGAAGTCTTATGAATAGTAATTCTCACCGCAGAGGAAGTGTTTGTGTATAAATCCATCTTTAACAATCAATATTTAAATTGTATGTATAAAACATCTTACTCGTGTTTTCTTATCTACTGCATTTTCAACAAGAATGGAGTCTAGAACGATCTTCAGGCTCTTCAGTTCAGAATGGGAGGTCCACAAATTGTCAGTCTCCAGTAAAGGGAAGGCTTTTGTTCCTCTCTACAATAGCTGGTAGATATCTTAATTTCCACTGTAGCTGGTCCAAAACGTTGCTTTCATGAGCATTTTAGAAAATAACCAAGCAAAGCTTGCAGCCAGATCTGTTTCATTGGCTTTGATTATTTTGATGATGTAAATTGGCTATTAGCTGTGCATTTTGACTGAGCCCCCCATTAATGTTCAACCTTGGGGAAAATCAAAGCCCATGTGCAGATAACACATAGGTCACCAATGTACTGCCAGAAATTATCTGGTTATTTTCTTGGTTGGTTATAGTTTATTCCAAAGTTTAATCGCTGCTGTATTTTTCATGTAGGCACACAAAACAAAATTGTTATTACCAGTAAACAAATGGGCATAAAGCATAAGATAAGAGATGAAAAATATGAAAACTCCCTCAACCATATTGATGATTTCTCCTTGGTTTAAATACCTCTTTGTTGATTTTTTTTTAAGTTCAATGCTTTGTATGTATTTTTCTTGCTCAAACAATGCAAGAAAATTGTATCATCTCTAGCTGTGCCAAGCATCCTCATAAAACAAACAGGAATGGGAATGATATCCTTGCACAGCGCTTTATAGCTGTCAGGTGGAGTTTAGAACAACCAAGAAATGGGGTAATTGAAACCTTAATCAAAAAGGCTTAACTGTCTTTCCATTCTGTTGCTGTGAAACCCACCATCTCTCACAATGACGGATTCCGATTGCAGCCAAACACTTCATCACTCTCTCATTCACAGATGTGGATTGGATGTTTAAGCTTCCCTTTTCGAAAGGTGTCATACAGGTTCTTATCGGTCACTCAATCCTTCTGTAGCTCTAAGCACCTGTTTTAAGCCAGAGCTGTGTGATTAAATTCTGCTTTTGAAATGTCCCCCCCTGTCCAGTTAAGGTCACAGTAAACCCCTAGTTCTGCTAACCTGTCTGGGAACAGAGTCCAAAGGGTTGGCATTGGCCAGTCAGGAGGGTGGCATGATCCCTCATACTTTCATTCTTTCATTCAGACAGAGATAAGAAGGTGGTCAGTGTGTTTTCAACCGTGGGTTATCATTTCACATCTGAATGCTTGTTATTAATTGTCCTTTACACCAGCGCGGGCATTGCACAGGTCTGGGACCAGTTCTTTATAATCAAGTTGATAACATGTTCCCAAATGACCAAGGTTTGACAACCCTTGAGAAGAAGAAAGAAACAAGAAGAAACAATGCCTGTCGTTTCAGCCTCTGTCATGTTACTTAACTGGCATTCATTCCCGCTAAGCTAACTGTGCGGCCACCTTATGTTAGGTTGACCAATAGACTCATTATTTTACAACTAGTAATGATCTGTGGTCCTGGAGGTAGTTTCAGGGTGCACACCTAGCAGATGCTACAAACATATTAGTCATTCTTTTGTGTAGGATGACACTGAATTTATTGATTAGACATTTGAAAATTGACATTTTTGGATGGGGTTCTAAAGCCTGGCATAAATCAATTTAAATAAATCACAACTTTAGAAATCTCCACCAAATAGGAATTTCCAAAGATTGAGGAGCACAGTCGACGTTACTTAACCACATGAGTTAAAAGAAGCTGACTCGGCTGGTTTGAAAAAGCGTTAGTACCATCCTGCTGGCTGATGCCCTGATTAACATGTCATAACTCACCTGCTCTTGTTATCTGGATACAGTCTTTGTCTACTGTATCTACACATTGATTTATCCTTCAGCACTGCCATCAGTGCTGCTGTAAAGCGTCCTTTCATCCATCTCATGAGCTTTAATTTGGAGGCTACTCCATCTTTCTCCCGACACCCCTTAATTTCCCCTAATGCTCTGTATTATCTAGAGTGATCAGTGTGTGCATCTGTGTGTGTGTTTTTGTAATAGGAAGTAGACTTACATGCTGGTATAACTACGCACGCCCATCCCACCCCCACCCACACCCCCTCCCAACACTACCCTAATCTCTTTGAAGTCCAGCAGAATCAGAATATGGAGCTCCTCTGTGCTCATGAAGTATTCATGTTATACATGTCATGGGGGTGTGATGGTGTGTGTGAGAGTGCTGTATACGGGAGTTTCTTGTATGATCCAGAGACAGAAAATGTGTGTCTGTGTGTGTGTGTGTGTGTGTGTGTCAAGAGCGTGCTGCCTATCAGAGTCGCTTTGCGCAGCAGTTGTGCACTGCCTCTGCGTTTGAGAAGTGAGTGAGAAGGGGGGCTGGGCAGGGAAGAGAGAGCGAGAACAAACGTGCCAGAGAGAGAGAGAGAGAGAGAGAGAGGGAGGGAGGGAGGGAGGTGAGAGCCACGCACTGATTGAGGGAGACGTGGAGTGGAGAGGGAGCGGAGAGGAGCAGAGTAGAGCGGAGAGGAGAGGAGAGGAGGCACCGTTGGACTTCTGCCAGGGTTTAACAGCAGGAGCAGGAATCGCCTCCTTTTCCCACTTCCTGGTGGATTTGCCATTTCGATTTGGGTTTTCCGCCTTTCTGCTTGCTGCGGGACTCCTGCCATCCTTCAGTCCACAGAAGAGAGGAAAGCGCGAGAGAGTGCCTGGTCCAGCAGAGCGGGAGTGTGGTACACTCCAGAGAGGGGAGTGCGGTACACTCCAGAGAGGGGAGTGTACATGAGGCCAGACGCGGCGCAAGGCTGATCGAAAGGTTTGGGGGAGAAATGAGAGTTCGTGAAAAGTGGAGCAAAGAAGAAAAGCCAGAAAGAGGGAAAGCAAGTAGATCAAGTGTGAGATGCTGGTAGTAGAAACAGTGGAATGAGAAGGAACTTTGACTGCGGTGTGGAACAGGGCTGTATAATGTTGAAGGTCTCGACTGGAGCTGTTGATGACAGGTATTATGCAAAGGGGACCACAGCAAGGAGATGCAGAGCAAACCTTTGGAAAATTCCAGAAACTAATTGATGATAGAGCATCAAAAGCCACCTGTATGGCATCCAGAAGGCTCTTTTGATGGATTCACTCTTCGGGTGAACACGTGCTGGGGAACTTTCGCCAGGTTAATCGTGAGTTTTTAGGATAAGCCTTGTCTCCCCACACCACCTGTGTATGCGTTCTCCGTACACCGGCTGCCTGACTTGCCTGCATCTCTGATGAAAGACCCATCCTCAAGCGTGCGCCTCCTGCCCCCGCCCCTGGCACCCCACACTCTACCTGCCCCTTACTCCTGCTTACCACTGCCCCACATGTGCTGGCAACCATGGAGCTCTCTGGTGCTTATCTGGAACAGATGAGGAAAATAACACTGTCTCTCACCTCTGTGCTGTTATGAACTCTAAACAGAGACTATGGATTGGAGAGAACTGTAAGTACTCTCATTTACAGTTTTTTGTGTGATTCGGGCACCTGTTTCAACCCCCCTCCCCCGAATCCATTTTCTTTCATGTGATGTTTCTTCAGTCACCTGATCAGTCGACCCGAGATCCCTTATGCAATGTCAGTTAATTGAAACCCCCCAGTAGAATATATTTTTATGCCCAAATTAATTAGATTTTGCCCTAACTTGGCAATTAAATTGCAGAAAGGTGGCTCCCGGTAGGTCCACATCAGCAAAACTGTGAGTTCCCCCATACTTGCATGTGGTGAGGGAGAGTACACAGAGCACAGGGTCAGAGGGAGATTTAACAGGTGGCTGGCTGCATCGTGGCAAAGCTAAGCATGTCTCAGCTCAATCTAGCAGTGTTTGTTTTTTGGTTTTTTTACATGAGTCGATGAACACCACCACTCCTGACAGATAGCTCAATCCTTTTGTGTTTGTGTGCAACGGGTTTCAAGGCTGGTCACTCTCTGCTGTGTCTTAGTTGTGGTTTGGCTTCTGAGAGTGTGGGAAGCTTTGCAGGAAGCTTGCCGCGCCTGGCTCAGTGAAGTAAGCCTCCCATTCCCATGTGTGGGGCGTGGGTTTTCTCTTTATGTTTGAGCGGTGTGTGCGCGTTCGCACGCGCATGTGTGTGATAGGTGAGATTTCAAATAGGAAAGGCTTTGTCTCCAGAGGTGGGTCTGGGGCAAGAAAACCCTCCTCTTTTCTCTCTGCTTCTTTCTGCCCCCTGTTTTTTTATCTTCTTACCCCTCCCTCCTCCTCACCCTGCCGCCCTCATTCACACCTCTGATGGAAATTCAATATTTCTTCCACAGAGAACAGAGAAAATTTCATGATGACTGCTGGCATACATTTAGGCTCTATATATTTGATTTTTACATTTTTAATGTGACTATATATCACTAGAATTCCGCAGATGTGTCTTCCATACTGAATACTGCAGGTTCTGATCCCCTCTCGTGCACGTTCTCTCTCTCTCTCTCTCAAACACACACACACACACACACACACACACACACACACACCTAATCTTTCATATGTACACCTATATACACACTCTTACTGCGTCTCTTTTTTTCACACATACGCATGCTCAGACACACACACACATACACACACATGCAAATCCCTTAAGGACCTGCCTCTGCGTCCTTCACGGAGGCTGTAATTACACAGTGTATTCTGTGATTTTGCACCCCTGAAGGGACTACACTGAAGAAGGTGGGCTGGTGAAGGAGCAAGTGAGAGAGGGAGCGAGAGAGAGAGAGAGAGAGAGCAAGAGAGGATAGAGAGAGACCAACAAGGGCGG
>JAOXYF010000018.1:20754767-20790508 GCA_028565775.1 Sternarchorhynchus goeldii | reverse complement strand
GTAACATACACCTTACAGTGCTGTTACATACACCTTTCAGTGCTGTTACATACACCTTACAGTGCTGTAACATACACCTTACAGTGCTGTTACGTACACCTTTCAGTGCTGTTACATACACCTTACAGTGCTGTAACATACACATTCCAGTGCTGTTACATACACATTCCAGTGCTGTAACATACACCTTACAGTGCTGTTACATACACATTCCAATGCTGTAACATACACCTTACAGTGCTGTTACATACACCTTTCAGTGCTGTTACATACACCTTACAGTGCTGTAACATACACATTCCAGTGCTGTTACATACACCTTCCCGTGCTGTGGAGTGGTAGGACAACAGCATCTCTCAAAAAAGAAGAGACTAAAGTTTTTCACTGATGCCCAAACTGCTGCACATTTTTGCAGATTTCTAAAAACAAACAAACAACAAAAAAACAACCTGAAAACTGATATGGAAATTGTTTTGAATATCATTATTTCTGATGAGTTTATTAAATACCTGACACTTGCATTCATAATTACTGCTGGCTCATGGTGGAAACTCAAAGTTTAATCTTTTTTTTTCCCTCAGGGCTGCTCAGAAGCTAAACCTCTCCAAACGGAAGAAACCTCAGCCACCTCCGCCCCCATCTCCGCCTGACCCCGATGAACCATTCTTCTACACCGACGGCTTCAGTGCCACCCTGCAGCTCTCCCCCCCACCTGCTCCACCATACTTGCTCAGGGCCAGCTCAAAGAGCAAAGACACTCCCGGCATGGGAAAGGTACAGCCAAGCCTCCTGGCTGATAATTTAGACCAGGTGATTCAGCTGTGACAGTTGTCACATAGCAAATGTTGTACTTTTGTATAAGGTTGCACTAACATTTTCTTAAGATGGCAACAATGTATTCCTTGATCGCTTTCTGTATGCATAAACACTTTAGATCGAGAAGGCTCTGTAAGAATGTTGATTTGGCCAGCTGTCAGCTCACCATCAATGCAGACTGTGTATGACAGTTCGGGACAGACCAATAGCTTTCATTCCCAGGCTGCTGGAATTCTGAGAAGCTCCTATGGAATACCAACCAGCATTCCTATCTCTGAGTGTTTTATAGCCAGTGGGAGTGGGAAAAAGTGGTAGGTCAGAGGGTCACATCAGGGGGCATGTGGCTGAAAGGAGAAGCTGTTCCAGAATGGGCATCTGTTTGGGTGCTAGAAATTGCAGAGGCAGGACTGGAAGTTACTGAGAATCACTGTCTCAAAAGGATCTGAAGGAATAAACCTTTTCAAAAGTCACAATGAAAGCCCATTATCTGATGAGGATGACTCATAGACAAACAGACAAACATCAGCATAACTGATATGGCTTTGACATGACATCATGTCATAGTCCTCACTGAAATTCTTCTGAAGTGCCTTTAAAGTACTAATTATTTCTTATGAGCATAACTAATCAAATTACTAACAACATGCTGTGTGCTATATACTGTAGAAGCAATACAGAGTATTTAAAATCAATTTGACTAATTTGAGTATAGAATACATTATAAATTACATTTATGGTCATGTTTTCTGTAATCTGTAGTGAAATACATTTTAAAAGTAACAGTACAGATATTAGTGCAGATATTATATATTCTTTTTGGGAAATACATCAGCCTCCTTACTGTGAGGGTAGCAAGTAGTCAGATGATCACAGCAAGAATCGCTGTTGGTGGCTGTGCAAGGAACCACTATTTGCCAAGCCTTGGTGTCGAATCTTAGAATGAAGTGGTGTTGTATGTCACACATTACACAAGTGCTAAGACTTGACACTAAAGTGGATTAGACACGGACCTAATATAGCACAGCCACCCATCTCCGTCACTCCGTACCACCAGCTTTGCAGCCAGCGGCAGAAGGTGTGGATGAGAGCGACAAGACATCTGCTTGTCTACTTTTAGCAGCGTCACAATTAGTGTAGTGAGTCACTGCCCATGTGTGCTAGTGTTGGTACTCGTGCGCTGTGTGATAACTGCAAGAATCTTGCACCAATGCCAGCCATTTACAGGCAGACCTGCAGGTCCGTACCCCAGCTTGTTCAACACCCCCAGATGCCCTGAACTTTTAAGAGATGTTGTGGTCTGACCTGACCTTAGAATGGCCTTCTCCGTTAGGACTCCTGAAAGAGCCTCTGTAAATCTGTACTGACTCATCACCAGTTGGTAGGTGGGTGATCCTTGGGCAAATAAATATTCAGTGCTTTTCCCTGAAGACCATGGTATAACAGACCAGTTGACTCACAAACACTAACAGATGGTACAGGTTTTTTGTGCAGTGAAACCTACTGGGAGACGGTTTCCCACAGCCATCTCACAAAGGGCAATGACATCAGCCATTTCAGTCAAACTCCACAGCGGAGAGCTTCAGGGATCCCCTTAAACCGGCAAAGTAGGTGCCAGGTGTGTCCTCACATCCCCTACAAAGCCCGGTCTGTGTGGCTAGGGAACCTTGCGTTCATTATAGTATTTGAGCACCTGCCTGTTCAGTTGTTGTACATCAAGAAGTCTAATTCGCAAACCTGAAATGGACAATAGGCAAATGGAAAATGGACAGCTGCAAATTTTAATGAGATTCCTAATGAGGTCCAGTGAGTAGCAGAGATTAGCAGCAACCACTGAAGCATGTGGAAATGCAAAAGAGTGGAGGTGTGGTGGAACATAACTGAAAGGAGATTTATTCATCTTGCAAAATGAGTGGTCCTTTCTAAGAGTGTCTTCATACAGTAAATGTTAGAAACAAGAGCTCAGGGGAAGTTTATAATAATTAAAAGACCAAGACTTATGATATAAAAGCAAACAGTCAAACAATTCAAGATTGCTAGAGAAAATCCCCAAATCAGTCGTGTAAGGAGTAGTCTGCAAGGCTTTGTTGGACAGAGAGAGGGAATTGGTGCATAAGTGAATCAAGCCTAGTGATGAGTGTCTACAGACTAATGAACCCATTTTAGTGGGAGGGCTGAACCATTTTGAACTTTCCGGACATGGTGTGCTCCAGGAACTGCACTTCTGGTTTGTTTCCCATTTGGACTCTGTTCTGTAAGAATTCCCTAGAGCAGTGACATAAAATAAACATCTTGTCCTGGATTTTGTAATCTCGTGTAATTGATTAAATGAGTAGTGGAATTGGTTGGCCACCGTCATCACACCTGACTCTTACGTTAGGGGTGGAAAATCTGTGGGAGTTGGATCTTGACTGACTAGAATACCTCTGCCCTAGAAGTGTCCCTATATCCAGCTGCTCCATGAATCTTACCATGTAAGATTACCAGTCATGGTTTATTTTTTATCCAGAAAGTAGTTAAAAGTTCTTTAGCTGTACCAAATGTTTGAGGGTCTTGATCAAAATTTTTAAAACTAAATTTCAAAACAATTTGGATAATTACTATGGGGTGCCACAATTAATTCTTGTTTTTAGCAGATTAAGTGGTAGTCTGCAGTATTTAAATGGCTTGTGAGGTCATTTAGAATTCCCTGAGCTCTCCCTGTTATTTTTGGAGCCCTGTGTGAAAAACGATAAACCACGAGTGCTGCTAATAAGCTCGCCTTCAGGGCAAAAGTTGCAGCTTCTAGAGGGGTTGTGAGACATTAACATTACCTGCACCTTCAAGAGAGTGAAATGCTGAATCTGCGGTTTGGTGTGTAAAAGATCAGTTTGATTAGCAGAAATGTTGCACAGTGGAGGATTGGTTTTTGCAGCTCACAGCTCCCATAAAAACACCATGGTCTTACTTTTCAATGACACATGTTCACATGATATCTGTCCAGACGCACAATATATAATGTGCAGCCCAGCATTGTGGGAAATACGGTAGAAGTTTGACTCTGCGGAAAGCGTATGATGTGCAACATGGAATTCATATTTGCGTGGTTAACAATGTCATCCACACCACAGAGAATCTGTTGTGTGATGGTGAGGAGGTATCTTCTGCCTTTGGAGGCTTCAGTCCATGGAGACTCTCGTGGCAGCCGATGTCTAGTTAGTGCGTGGGATAGCTTGCCGCTGCAGGGAGAATCCCACTTCCCACTTGCTTTACCGCAGGATAGAGCTATGAATAGTGTGTTTTGGCATCCAAACCCAGGCTGTTGCCAACTTGAAGCCTTTCCAAATATTGGTAATGTGAGGGTAATCCTTGGCAAAGAAACTGAAGGATATCAGTGCACCATGCTGTGTTCAAAACTGTTGCCTCAAACAATGCTGAGCATTACAGAAGTAGATGGGCTTTGTCATTGGAAGCAATGGGATTCAGTGTCCAGGACATCTATCAATGTGACTTTCCTGTTAGTCCATATATTTTAAACACTGCATTCCTAAAGTTCTCTCATGTTCTTCTTTACCCCCCTTCCCCCAGGTTAAGGTAATGGTCCGCATATGTCCCACCAAAGGGGCATGTGACAGTTCTGAGACCATGTCCTTCCTGAAGGTAGACACCCATAAGAAGCAGCTGACCTTCTGTGAGACACCTTCCACCCCTCATTCCTCTGGTGGCCAGAGGCGCTTTGCGGCTGCCACCGCCCCAAAAATGTTCAACTTTGACGCAGTCTTCACCCAAGACGCCTCACAAGTACGTTTTTCTGTTCTTTTTAAGTTGAACATTAGAACTACGCAAGGTAAGACGTTCCTGGAGAATTCTTTGCGCACCTCTGTAACAGCTGTTTTTTCTTATGGCTGTGAATTTTTTTGGCAGGTCGTTCCGTCCAAAGATATTCATGAGTGTTCAATGTCAGATCAAAGCATTGCTCTTAAAAGCGTGCGAGAGAGAGAGAAGTCGGAAGCTTGGATTGCTGTGTGGACACATAGAGGGAATCCAGGATGTGGGAAGGGAATATCGCTCTCAGGCACAAGGAGTATTCCTGCAGTGTGTTGGAGAAAGACACACATAACAGCCCTCTGTACATACCTTCATGATATGGTCCATTGCAGTAGGGTCCCAGTTCTTGCTGTTTTGACAACATCCATTCCCTTGGTTGGTGACTATCCCACATCGTTCAAAGAAGAGAAGACTTTGAAGAAGCCAGCATCACAGGCGGTTCACACTGCAACACTATCAAAGGTTTCCTTAGGGGGATGTGGGTATGCACATGATTCTATCATTTGAAACCTTCACGGTCAGCTTTCAGACCTCTCTCTCACCTAAGAACGTGAAGCTTCTTGTCAACGGCATTGAAAATGTTGTTATGTAACAACAGCATACTGTATCTGGAGCAGTATGGAATGACATAATTTGAAACTGTAAAAACAAAGGTGGCTTGCAACATTGCAGGGTGATTTTCAGGAACAGAGAGGGAGGGGTTTGTAGACCCGGGACCCCGGAGATGTGATGCAACTCACAGAAATATTTTTGAACCTGTAATCTACCCATCAACCCTCTAAAGCTTTTGTTTTTTATTGCTTTTCTCTTTTTTCTACAATAACAGCCTTTGATTGCCTTAAAATGGAATTAGGTCCTTCATAATCCTTGGATTCCTTACCACTAGATTACAGAAAGGCTGTCATGGTTTGCTATCATACAATCATGGTATCACAGTTTTCATTCATGCGTTTGTCTTTCAGATGTTTGTCTTTGATCAAGAAGTTATGCTGAGTATATGAGCTCTGGTCATCGTGTCCACAGGCCATGTTTTTTTGGAGCGGAGTACTTAATGATCTGTGGCATTTGCGCACGTGGTAGTGAGTCTTCTTTGTCTCTGCAGGCAGAGGTGTGCTCGGGCACCGTGGCAGAGGTCATTCAGTCTGTAGTGAACGGGGCAGATGGCTGTATCTTCTGTTTCGGACACGCCAAGCTCGGTCAGCACACACTTTCACTTCCTTTGCCCTTTGTCTCACACACTCGTACTGAATGTTTGTTTAATAATTGAACACAACTTCATTGAATATTTAAGTGGTTTATTTCACTGCCATTTGCATTATTATGTACTAGAAATCAGGGTGTGCAGGATAGAAAGTTTAATGGACAACATACAATACAAAACAAACAGTAAACAACATAATGACACAACAGTAAACGGTTTGGTGAAACTCACATAACACAGCAGAAGGGTCTGACGGACAAAGACAAGATGTCTACAAGGGCTTTAAATGCACGTATGTTCGTTGGGGTACAGGCGGGGAACAGGTGAAAAAGGGACGATAATAAGGGGGAGGGCCATCATGTGAGGGGAAAACTGAAGGGAACACAGGGGACACGACAAGCAAAACACAAAGCATGGTCTCAGGGGGGAGAGCCCCCCCCCATTACATACACATAAAACATGGAGAGGGATTTGTAAACCCCAATTACATAACCAGTAATTGTATGCCAACTTCCTCTCATATATATATATAGAACATATGTCTCTAATTTCTGAATGTATTCTATAAAAAAAATATTGTTCTTAATCTTCTTTTTGGAATAAGTCACTTTCAAGTGAATGGAGCTGGATGTGTTTTATGTTGGGATTAATTAGTAACGACTATGTTTCATCCATCTTTTTGTTTTTCTTTATTCCTTCACTTTTTTGTGTGGCTCCTGACTGGGAGGAGCTTTTGTGTGGCTCCTGACTGGGAGGAGCTTTTGGTCTCCTGACTGGGAGGAGCTTTTGGTCTCCTGACTATGTCATCCAATCCCTCACAATCACTGTTTGTTTTTGCTTGTCCCAGCTCACCCTTTAATATCTTGTTAATTAATCACAAATCCATTAACATAACTATTAGACTTATATTAATGTTACATTACAGATAATTAGCAATAAATGTGGAATTTGTTTATATTTTATTTTGGCAAATGCTTTGGTTTCTTTATTCTTAGTATGGTATCTTCTAGTGCAGCATTTAGTAAACCAATGTAGGCCCTCTGTACATTATTTCTACTGGCATATAAATGTAACTTGTATTTTACCCAGAGCAAGTAAATCTTAGTAGGTCCTTGGCAGAAGGCCCAGTATATGCATGTGCCTCCTCAGGTTTTCTGGTTGTCTCTTGAGCTCTTGTAGTTACCTTAAATCATCAGGTTGTGCTCACATCTTCAGGTTTCTTGTAGCATCTTTCTCGCCGATGCTGGTCTGCTTCTGTGTTCATGTGTCGGGGCCATCACTCAATTTTTCAGGCAAAACCTATACCATGATTGGCCGAGATAGCTCCGCCCAGAGTCTGGGAGTGGCCCCCTGTGCAATCTCTTGGCTATTCAAGCTCATTGAGGAGAAGAAGGAGAAGGGTGGGGCGCGGGTCTCCGTCCGCGCGTCAGCTGTTGAGATCAGCAGCAGGGAGGAGGTTCTGACAGATCTTCTAGCTGACTTGTCTGCGGGCACCTCCCAAGACAGCTCTGGTGCTGGGGTCCACCTAAGAGAAGACCCCGTCTCTGGATCTCAGGTAATTTTTTTTTTACTTTTACTTTCTTCTCTATTTTTCTTTGACTAGTTCCGTAGCCAGTGTAGATTTAAATCTTGGTATGTAGTTTATCTTGCAGACTATTCTATTGATGTTCCTGGTGTTCTAGCTCCAGAACCAGAGTGAGCTGCGGGCATCTTCTGCAGAACGGGCTGCTTTCTTCCTGGATGCTGCCCTGGCAGCTCGTAGCACCAGCAGGCCTGACTGTGCCCAAGAGCAGAGGTGCAACTCACACATGCTCTTCACCCTACACGTCACCCAGTACCGCACAGAGAAAAGTGGCAAGGGAGCAAGTACGACCTTATTTGGCCTTGTGTGTGTGTGTGTGTGTGTGCGTGTCTGTCAGTCTGATTACATGTGTATGACTGAGAGAAAAATTGTTGTACTGTTGTATTGTTCTGAAATCCATGTTAATGATGCCCTTCAGTTATTAAAAATACATGTTAAATGTATATACAAACTTACAGATTTTTTCCAAGCTGTGTGTTAAATACATTGTGTCACAGTATGAGTGTTAAGTTACCGTGTTTACCATTCATCACTGAACGCCACTGCAGATGTTGCACAATGGTGGAACTTCTATTATTTAAAAAAAATGCTCAATTTGCACATGCTGTATATCAATTAGCTAAATTTGACTATGCTGATAATGTCTCAGCAGCACTGTTAATAAATTGGCACTGCTCGTTTTTATTTAGAGTCATAACCTACATATCAAACTAATGGATCGACGTTCAGTTCATCGTTAATATTTCACCCCTGTTGGTGAAATGCGAGCAGGCTGCTGGCCGATGCCAGAATAAATTTCAATATCTAATAAGGATAATGTTTTATCTCCTGGAATCTTTACAGAGCCTGGCATGAGTAAGAACCTAGTTTGCATTCTTTGCTCCATGCAAACTTGCTTGTCTAGGCACACAGTCTCTTTAAAAATTTGTTGATGCAAGGTTAATGCTGTCTGGTGTGTGAAATAAGAGAATCTCTTAATAGTACTGAATGGGTTTTAGGTTGGTGTACTACATGGGGATGATTTTAAATGACTGAATAAAATAAAGAGTTAAAGGGTAAACAGCTTCTATCCAGTGTACATCTAAGTTAGCAGCATTGCAATATTGCTAAAGTTGCATATGATCCACCAAGTTTAGTTTAGGTAGGTGTTCATCTTGCAGATGATATTTTGCCTTTGTCCTTGTGGTCTTTGTGAACACATATGGCTTCTCTCTTTTGTAGTGTCTGAAGGGCGCAGTCGTCTACATCTCCTGGACCTGGGCAGCTGTGATTCTGACCTCACTCAAACGAGGGATGGAGGAGGTGGCCAGTGTTTGTCATTGGCTGCTCTGGGAAACGTCATCCTTGCTTTAGTTAATGGAGCCAAGCATGTTCCGTACAGGTATGTCCTGCAGGACGTAATTAGACTGAGATTAGTGTGGTTCTGTGGGTGCTCTCAGGATACAGCACTGCACCTTAATGACATTCTCTGTTGGCTGTGCAGAAATTCAGTTCTTCGGATCAATTAGAACAATTAGCCTGGCTGAAAGAGATAAAGAAATAAACTGGAGGAAGAGGATAGTGGTTGAGGTTTTACTGACAGGAGTGTAGTTCAGGCAAGGGCAAGAGATATTTATTGAGTGAAGAAGGTGGAAGAGTCGGGGCATTGCTGCAGAAAGAAACTGGGGCAAGCTATTTTTTAAAAATATATTCTGCATGTTGAAAAATTTATATATCCAAGTGCACATCCACCTCAGTAGATAAGCAGGGGATCTAAAAACATTGAAAGGAGAAATCACGTAAAGTGGGCTAAACTTCTGTAGTACACCATCTGTGACCAGCATCCTTGTGCAGTAACATCAGTTTTCTGTGATCTTAGGGGAAAGAGGATAGATCTGCACTTGGTCTGAGTTTCTGTGGGTCTAACGAGGGGATGGAATCGCATTTGTGTTGAGGGGATTTTTTTTTTTTTTGTGATGTATAATTCAGGGACAGCAAGCTGACCATGCTTCTGAGGGAGTCTCTGGGTAACATCAACTGCAGAACCACCATGATAGCCCACATCTCGGATTCCCCAGCCAATTACGCCGAGTCGCTCTCCACTGTGCAGCTAGCCTCACGCATTCACCGCATGAGGAAGAAGAAGTCCAAGGTATGGTCTTTATTCAATTATTTGTTTTTATGTTTTATATACAGTTGTGTTTTTTCTCTGCACACACACACACACACACACACACACACACACACACACACACACACACATATATATATATATAATGAGCAGTCATTAGCAGTCGGCTAATGTGTTTGCCTAATTCCTCTGGGAGAATCTGACTGAATCAAAGTGATTCAGGTTTATGATGTTAATGGTTTTTCCCAACTGTTTCAACATTAATTTACTGTAGGAGTTTTTCAGTGACATATTCCAGTGGTAATCAATGTTACTGCTCCTGAGGGAGAATGTCATTCACCCTTTCATATTACTAAACCGTATTTGCAACAGATTTAAGCAGCTTTTGACAGCAGCTTTTATTAATATTTGACAGATTGTGTGAAGTTCCTTGTATAACATAAGCCAATAATACAATATATTGAACTGACTAATAGTTCTCTTGTGTTTGGAATGTACACATAAGCTTTGATAATCTTGACACATAACAAATATGGAATTGAATGAATTGTGCACAATGAATTTCTGCGAAGTTCTACATTTCTTAATCTAAGTGCATATTCTTTTCATCTCCTCAGTATGCATCCAGTTCTTCAGGCGGGGAGAGCTCTTGTGAAGAGGGACAAGTCCGGCGTCCCTCTCACTTGAAGCCCTTCTACCCCAGGACCGTGGCCCTAGACCCAGATCACCCGGCTCTTCTGTCCAGTGACCCAGACTACTCCTCTAGCAGTGAGCACTCCTGTGATACGGTGATCTACGTGGGCCCAGGAGGAGCACCATTTTCCGACCGTGAACTCAGTGACAATGAGGGCCCTCCAGCTTTTGTTCCCATTATTCCCTCACTGAACAAAAAGCGTGTGAAAGAGGCTCCCAGATCAGACAGGGATCATTTAAAATGTAACACTTTCGCAGAGTTACAGGAGCGACTTGAGTGCATCGATGGAAGTGAGAGCACATCTGCTTTTACCAGTGAGGTAAAAGGGCCCCAGACAATCCCTAAGGTTCAGAGTGGGGCTATAAAAGTAACAGAAGCAACTGCTGAATCTCCCAAGATGGCTATGGGCTCCCTCCAAAAGCCTGCTCACATGGAACATTCCAAATTACCCTCAAATGGAGCTGTGTCTGAACTTAGTAGAACTTCAGCGCAAGACTCTGAGCCAGTTGTACGAGAGAAGGTCTACCTTAAAGGACCTTTGCCAAAACCCCATGCTTCCCCCTTACTGCACAGAACCTCAGATTTGGCCAGTGACAGTGGCTTAGCCACAAGAACACCTCCTGTGGGTATGAGCCAGCAAGCCCTTAGGCATAGAGAGCGCACTGGTTTTCCAGTGCCTGACTGGGCGCATCATATGACTAGGAGTCCAATGGAGGTGAGTCACCTCCGAGCAGCCCTGAGAAGCAGATGTTTAGACAGAGATGTTATAAGGACTACTGTCACATTACAGCAGCCCGTGGAGCTAAATGGAGAAGATGAGCTGGTGTTCACTGTGGTAGAGGAGCTGCCTACAGGTCTAGTTCCAGACAACGGGCGACCTTCCAGTATTATAAGCTTTAACAGCGACTGCTCCTTGCAGGCTCTAGCCCCTGGCTCACGGCCAGTCAGTATAATCAGCAGCATCAATGATGAGTTTGATGCTTATGCATCACAAATGGACTGCACACAGATAAGCCAAACATTGTCAAAAGATGACCTTTCTGCTGGGCACTGCACAGTGCAATCTCCAACAGGTGCCTGGGCGAGCAAAACAACAGACCGTAACATGAATACTGAAGGCAAACATTTGGCAAAAAGCCTTACATTAAAGGCTGCATGCACAGGACCTGATAACAAATCAGCAATGAATTTGCCTGCTATTTTACACATGGATTCTCTCTCCAAGCAAGGCACAACAAGCTCCTTCAGTGACAGTGCAATATCTTTTTCAGAGTTGGATTATGAATCAGTTACCTCTGAGAAAATGCCCATGACTAAGTACCGGCCACCTCATGACACTATCAAACAATCCCTCAGAGGTCCAAAGCCAGCGAAATCAAATACCCTCATCTCCTCGCAGTCCATCCAGATGCCCAACACCGCTCATTCTAGCCTCCCGAGGAAAAACAAGTCTACCTCATCTGTTGCCTCAAGCAGCAGCTACACTCGCGAGTTGCAGCAGCAAGAAAGCAGAACAGATGAACAGTGGATGCACACCAGTGGTCAGTTAGACTCAAGAAATACAGAGAACATCACTTTTGGCAAACCACCTAAAAGTGGAATGAGTGGGCTGCCGTCCAGAAAGACGAATGCAAACAGTAACAGTGTACCGCGGTCACCCAAAATACCTACATCCTCCTCATCTCAGAGGGTGGTGGATGGCTGTGAGAAGTCCAGTGTTAAGAAAGGCGAAAGCCTGAGTAAAATGCCGCTACTCAGGCGAGGAGCCACGACACTGGGCGTGGTCTCAATGCCCCAAAACTGTACAGAGTCTAAATGGAGTCATGATACCATACAAGCAAGTGCCAGTTTAAAATTTTCATCTTTGGGAAAGAGAGCAAATGGCCAGAAGAGCAGTTTCCTTCCAAAGTCTGGCAGCATGTCACCTCCTGCCCCGCCCCTTCGAAAATCTAGCCTGGACCAGAGAACACGGGTTTTGCTGTCTCCAGGTGCCTTAAAGTCACTGGGTAATGATGCAACCAAATCTTGTTTATCCAAAGCATCAGTCTCAGAGGAGGATTTTGATGTTCGTTTAAGAGGGGAGTCTTTTAGTTACAAATCTTCCAGCTTAAAGACTACATCTAATATCCAGTCACGGGGGGCCAAAGGAGATACGGGACGATTTTTCGGCAGTCTTTTGTCTCTTGAAAGATGCGACAGCTTAACATCAGTTGGTTCTAAGCAGGGAACATTGAGAGAAAGCAGTAGTGCCAACTTGGGTGGCAATGGTAGGTCCAATAGGACAGCTCCCAGACTTGGGGTTTCCAGCTCCTCGTCTGCATCCATCTCTCCATCAACAACTACTCTCGGAGTCAGTAAGCTGGGACAGATCAAAGGTAGTTTGTCTTCTAGAGCTGTTGCTGGCAATGGAAACAAAACTAAGTCCTTGTCTAACAATGGATCTAAACCACTGAGCTCTACCAAATCGCTCTCCACATCAGCTGCACGGAATACCAGCCTACCTCCGAGTGGGAAAACCCCAACTCGTTCCGTTATCAGCGCCAGTAGCAAGCCGGGCAGGGGGACCATCATGGGCACAAAACAAGCTGTTCGAGCAGCTAACAGTCGGGTTAGTGAACTGGTGTCAGGCAGCTCAAAGAAACACATCAAAGGGTCTGGTGATCAGGCAAGCAGCTGTGGTGACTTTGCCTCAACTCCCGGTGAACCTGCACTACTGCCTTCGCCCTACAGCAAGATCACTGCCCCACGCCGGCCCCAACGCTACAGCAGTGGGCACGGCAGTGACAACAGCAGTGTTCTTAGCGGAGAGCTGCCCCCAGCCATGGGCCGCACAGCCCTCTTCTACCACAGCGGAGGCAGCAGTGGCTATGAAAGCATGATAAGGGATAGTGAAACCACGGGCAGTGCATCATCTGCCCATGACTCCATGAGCGAAAGTGGAGTGTCTACTTCCAGTCGAACCAAGGTCTCAAAGTCTCCCAAAAAGAGAGCCAATGGTAGGTTTCACCTCCAAGGCACCCAGGAGCTAATGCTTTTCACTTTGAACTTCCCCAAAAAATGATGTTTGCGATATGTACTGGGAATATTCAGCAATTGCTTCAGCAAATAGATTCTGATGTCCTTTCTTTCACTGTTATTGAATTTAAGAATGAGATTATAAGGATGGTACTTTTTAGTGTTTTCAAGGACATTCAGTGCTCATGCCGAGATTGCTTCAGTTAACAATGTGTGCATGTGCTGCTTATACCCTATCGCATCTTCCTACCATGTTTCTGAGTAGAATTGCTTTTTGAAATGTAATGTGACCCTGTATTTCATACCTGCATAGGCACAATTTCCATGTTCATCAAAGCAGCTCACAGAATACTGATGCATGGCTGAATTGTAAATGGGGAAAGTTTCTGTGAGTGACTGTTACACCATGCTTGCATATGGACTTTTCACTGATCCTGTTCTTATCACAAACTGCTGTATAACACAGGTTCAATGATATCATGGAGTTTAATAATGTATCCTTGTGTAGCTTCTACCTGAAGGGGCATTCATTTGTGTCCAACTCTGGTAGTCCATAAAAGAAGCAGAAGATACAGTTTTGCTCTTAATGCATATATAATCAGCTCCGTACTGGAACCCACCGCTTTTTGAAGTCACTTCTACATTTAAATAACTGCATTCAAGCCTCGTGCATATTTCAAAGCATGCCCACAAGCCCTTGGATATTCCTGGTGTGCATCTTCGGCCCAGATGTAGAGCATTGCCCTGTCTGACCTCTCCAGGCCTGCAGCGGCGACGGCTGATCCCTGCTCCCCTGCCGGACACGTCCTCTCTGGGCAGGAAGGCAGGTGCTGCAGGCCAGTGGGTGGACCTGCCTCCACTCGGAGGCTCACTGAAGGAGGCCTTTGAGATTAAGGTGTACGAGATAGATGACGTGGAACGAGTTCAGAGGCGCAAGGAGGGCTCGGTCACAGAGGTGAGAGCATTCTGTTTATTCCTACTCGCAGGAAACCAGAGAGCATGCCGGTTGGGTGTGTTGTTGGTGTTGGGTGCTCTCTAAAAGTTCTTTCATTTATTTGTTGTGTTAGAGGTGTCGTTGTTCCTTTTTAATGCTGTGTTTGTTTAAACTGTATCTACCTAACAACCTTTCCCCTACTTCATCTATCCAGCACATTTTAAAATCAGGGTCAATTTGCTTTTGCTGCAAACAAATGAACAAATTTATTGAGGAGATCTGAGAATGACTAAAGCACTAAGAATGCAGAGGACTCTCCACCGGTCATATTAAATGAGAAAGCAGTTTAAAGTAGCCACATCACAGGCTTTAGAGGGTTATTAGAACAGAAGTTTTCCTCTTGAGAAGGCCTAAAGTTCATTTCTGTGTCCTGTGCACAGCTCAACCACAGTGTGGTGGATCATTGCTCCTAATTGAGCATGACATTAATTAAAAATTGTAAGCATCAGCCAGAGTCTCCACTACTTCTACCTCCTGGTCCTTGCTGGGACCACTGTATAGCATTTGCATTTGTGGAGGTTATCTCAGGAACAATTACGGATGCCTCTTAATGGACTCGGATATGACTGATGGCTCAAGCTTGGCTAGGCTGGAACCATAGCTCAGAGAGAAAGAGGGGTTCAGTGATGAATGAGGTCTGTTCTCAGTCTGTGGTCTGCCTGATGGCTCTTTAGGTCCTAGTTGGTGCTGCACGTTCATGGGTCATTAACCGAATGCGTGAGGCCGACCCTCCTCGCCCTGCCAATTGTGTGGAGCAGACATTAACTCTATCAGAAGGTGCCAGGATTTATTTTCAATTAAGAATATATGATCTCCAATTCATCTTTCAGATCTCAGCAGCTCTTATTCAACAAAGTGCTTTTTCACTCGTGTGTGTGTGTGTATGTGTTTATGGAATGGGGAAGGAGTTTTATGACATTTGGAGTATTCTCACATATGTTATTTGAGTGTCTGAGACAGATGAAGAGACATCATCTCTCTGTCTGTATTATATTTGCATACTCCTTCTCTTTCCTACTTCTCCTGCACACTTGTTTTATTTAAGTGTGTGAATATGTACACATTTAATAAAGTTGCTTTGAAACTACAAAACAATTTAAATATACAAGATCAAAAGATTTTGGGGTTAGGGTTAGCAAAACATCAACGAAATATTGAAATGAACCTCAGTGAATGAATATATGCGTTTCTATTGTATTTCTAATAACCTGTTTTTTTTTACATTTGGAGACTAGTGAGATCTTAGCATCACTTTATTTCTCACAGATGAACCTGCACCTAACACAGATTTTCCTGTGACTAAGTTGACCTTAATTTCTAGTGCGGTAAACCTGCTCCCCTGGAAGGGCCTGGAGAAGCACACGCGCCCCAGCTGCAGGGGCCTGGGGCAGTACTGGTGGCACTTGGTCAGAGGCACACATGCAGAGGTCCCTCACTGGCCGATCGCAGCTCAGCCACCGCTCAGCAACCCCCACTGCCTCTCCCTCTGTCCTCACAGGGCTTGCAGTACTTCAGCGCTCGCCTGCACATGCTGGAGAAGCGACATCACAGGCTGCGTGAGCTGCAGGTCAAGCGCGACAGGCTGAAGAGGGAGTTGGAGGACGCCAAAGCCCAACTAATGCTGGACCCGGCCAAATGGACTGGAGAGTGTGAGTTCCCCTTCTGCTAGCATCCCCTTTCGCTAAAATCCTTTACTGCTTTAGGACTTTGCTGGGATGGTTTTGATAAAAAAGCTTTGCTGAAAAATGCAGACAATACAATTGTAACGCTTCTTAAGATTAGAGACTTTATTTGTGGACAGAGCAATAAGACATAAGATGGCACAGTTGCATGTTGGAGTTTGTTCATTTCCATGTGTGATGATAACGCTAACAAAGTGAAACAGATCATGAATCATTGGAGAAACAGCAAGACGTTTATTTAAACACGGGAGATGAAGAACAACATAAAGAGCAACAGTAGTCGACAAAGACCGGCAAACAACGGGTGACACACACGGAACACAAACTACACACACACACACACACCCACACAGATATGGGACAAGGGAGGAGACAAGGGTGGCCACTGTGACAGAACAAAGGGCTGCTTTCTCACAGAGCACCCTGCACTTATCGACCACCTCAAGGGAGGGATGGACCACAGGACTCTGCACTGCCCAATGGTGCTGGAGGGGGAGCTCAGGCAGGGTATCTTCCTCCTTCACATCCCTCCACCAGGAGGAGGTGGAGGTCCCCTTGGAGTCCAAGACGCTCTCTTCCTCCTCATCTAAGGGGGGCTCCAAGGACAAGCTGGACCAGCGCTCCTTCATTCCCGCTTCAGAAGGAGGTCAGGACAGCTCCTCCTCGCCACTGGTTCTGGAGGATTCCTCCCCTCTTGTTGTGTAAATGGGGTTCCCTCGGCCGATGGTGACGTTGGAGTTCGAATCTTTGATGGAGCTAGGGACCTTGTGCTTATACTCCACCAGCTGTTCATCCATTGGCCAACCCAATGAGCCGAGGCAGAAAACCCAATTTCAGAGAAGAGGGTGAGAGGCAGCATTCAGCCACGAAGTTCTCTCCATTCTTTTTACTGCGTTCCCCCTTTGGCATCTCGGGTGGTCGGTGTGTCTGTGACGATAGCGCGTAGCGCTAACAAAGGTAAACAGATGCCGAATCGTTGGAGAAACAGTAAGACGTTTATTTAAACACGGGAGATGACGAGCAACATAACGAGCAACAGTAGTCGACAAAGACCAACAAACAAGGGGTGACACACACACACACACACACACTCACTACACACACACACACACACACACACACTCACTACACACGCCACCGTGACACCATAACCTGCACAGAGTGGCAGATTAACTCCTTTTATTCCACATATTAAAACCACATAATAGGAAACAGACATTCTTGTCTGGGGGTTACAGAGTCACCACACCAAAATATATTTAGGTGTGAACTCCCAGGAATAATGAGATTAAAATTTACCTGGGAAGAGGTGGCTCAGATTATTAATGAAACCTCTTCCAGTAGTGCTTGGACAATAATAAACCAAAAATGATCATTATTAACAATACCAACAATAATTATGATCGCAATGATGACAATAATAATGATGATTGTTCTCTGTGAAGAAAATCAAATAATTATTTGCATAATTGCGTTATGCTTAATTATGCAAAAATATTTAAATATTTATTGTAACGCTGAGGGAAGCAGGAATGTTGAACACGGGGAAAAACAGATTTTCGCTTTGAACACGTAACGATTAACACGTTCAAAGCGACGACACGTTGACAAAGACACAGTGACATGCACACGCTTAAATACACACACCCTTGTCGAGACACATGTGAAACGAATAACGATAACAAAACACCACCCCTACAACACACACACCGAAGTACACACAAACGCAAACACTCGCACAACAGACACGACACACGAACACACCTCC
The DNA here is from genome assembly GCA_028565775.1 of Sternarchorhynchus goeldii. NCBI lineage: Eukaryota > Metazoa > Chordata > Actinopteri > Gymnotiformes > Apteronotidae > Sternarchorhynchus > Sternarchorhynchus goeldii. The sequence goes on along the minus strand of JAOXYF010000018.1, from coordinate 20,772,842 downwards.
ACACAGACACGCCCACAGAGACACGGGGTGAGGGAGGAGGGTAGGGCGGACATCGTGACATTTACATTTCCCACATATAACGACACACCAACTGGTTTATGTTTAATAGTCACAATATAATTGTTTCCTTATGAAAAAGTTTAGAACATATTTTAGCTGGGTGACGTTCAGGGTCGAAATTGGACATTTTATTTACCTGCGTGAAGTGAAGAAAGTACCATGTTGCAGTCGGGTTTGTGGTAAGAGCACAAGAGTAGGTGGTAGTGCAGGTTTTAAACCAAAATGGGTTTCAAACTAACGCAGCACCAGCAGATTTTAAATGTCACAGCCCTGTTGCGTTACTCCACCCACCCAACTAGTCACTGACACATTTATTTCTGTCCACCAAATTAGCAAATGGCAATAAATGCATATGCGAAAATGAGTTAAATCTAGCATTGGGTGGCTTTAGCGCCCCAGCACAACCATGAAATACGAACCCTTATTATGTAACTTTCGAACTTTTCATGTGTAATAATAACTGAAATAAAATTAAATTAAATAAGCTTTGATTGTAATAGGGATTAATTGCTAGAATAACAGCTAGAAAGCTTTTGTTATTTGTTTTTCAGCAGTCAGCAGAGTTTTAGGATCTGTACAGTAATGTGGTTTCAGTGTTATAGCGGACTGACCCAACATCTAATCCAGACCAGATACATTTAAACCTATGTAACTGATGGTATAGACTACCCTGTAATGATTAGACTAATATCCTCTTTGCTTTGCATTATGGATTTACTGTGCAATGGTAAGGTAATGAGAATCATGGCTTAATCAGATTATTTTTGTTAATAGTTTAACATGTTGTTTTCACTTATTTTTTGATCGTTGTATTTAATATTACGATGACCAGGTGTGTGCATTTACTCACTCATTCAGATTTTCTTCAATTCAAATGTTCTTCTTAAATGTGAAGGTGTTATCAGCCAAACCCTTTTATTCTAAACATCTGAGCTGTAAGAGACTCCAGTAAAATAAAACCAAAGAGAATCCAACAGAGAAGTGTCCTCTCAGGTCTAATGCATCAACTGCAGTAAACATTAATGAATGAAGTGTACACCTATGTCTTAACCCTCTAGGTCAACAAAAGCCAAGCTCTGAATGGCCACAGCAGCATACTCGGGTCTCATTTTACAGGTTGTGTTACTTGCTAACCACCAGCTCTTTTTCAGAGCGTGGAAGTACATATTTTATGAAAATGAAACCGAATTATGTTGTTAGCGTTACGCGCTTTTTTCAAGATATTCACCAACCTACAGGGCAAAAGATCGCTGTGCAAACAGGGACTTCAGGGTCTGTGTTTATATTTGTTTACATTTTTCTGAAACAAAAAGGAATAGAGGGAAAAGAAGCAGGGCTTTCTCAGCCAACAGAGAAAGCTATTAAAATATTAATGCTACTGAAAAGAGTCTGGTATTGAAATAGCACTTGCAAAGTGCATGAAAGCGACAAGTATGGGAGTAAGAAGCATGTGCGCAGTGTGTGTGTGTGTGTGTGTGTGTGTGTGCATTTGGATGTAAGAATGCTGTGTGTCCTTGAATCAATAAGGCATTATTTTCCCTTCTGCAATCAGCCATAGCCCTCTGGCCAGGAGGTGTTTACCATTCATCTGTGACTGCTGTCTTGGGTAAAGGCATGATTGGGCCAGTCATGCTTTATAAATCAAGGACCTCTTCACCAGCCGGTGAAATGAGGGTGGTTGTCTGTAAGCCTTCTACCCCTTGGGCCCCACCCCCTCACACACTGTATCAGGACTTTTCTCCGACCTATCAAGCTACCCGTCAGGGCTGCTAGACGACCTCTGCCTTGATACAGCAGATGGCATGACTGATTACACGCCCATTTTCTGTTTATAGACGCTGTGCTATTGCCTTATACGTGCCTAAAACTCTTTCGTTCCGATGTTCCCTCCTCACATTCCTTGCTCCTTGTTCTTCTCCCCTCAGTTGACGTGGACCCGGATCTGGACCAGGACTCTCAGGACTACCTGGAGGCCCTGGCTCAGGCCACCGGCGAGTTGGAGCTCTGTGTTAACCTATGCAAGTCCCGGATAATGATGGAGACCAGCTTCGACATCATGGCACCAACGTCCCCAGGGCAGGAGATGGAGGTGTGATAAAACAGCTGCACAGCAGCCCTGTTCCATTCTGCCTCACTTCGGAGACCTTACTTCTGATGTAGAGAGAGAAAGCCCAACACAGGATATGACAGTATGTCATACTGTGGAGAAGATAGCAAGAGCTTTGGGGAATCTGTACTTGCTCGTGTGCTGGTTAAAACAGCAAAATCTGATCAATACACTGAAAATAGATGACAAAGTTACTTAGAGCCAAGAGGTAGATGAAGAAAGATGAAGACAGGGTGAGTGAAACGGAGAGAACAACATGAAATATTCATTTATGTTACCAGGAAGTGCCTTGATCTGAGCAAATTCAAGGAGTATGTCTTTACTGATTGGTGCTAGTATCGACATCACCATGCCCTAGCAAAACCCTTATTGTATTCCTTTCGAGAAACTATTTTTTTGCAGTGTAATTTAGTGAATAGTGTATTTATATGACCCCTCAGTGTGTAAAAATGTTGTTTTGGATATTAAAATTCACAATGTGGAGAAAAAAAGCAATAAGGTAATTTATTGCCATTGTTAAATCACTTGCTTTTTATTTTTAATGACCTCCCATGGAGCTGGTTTAACTTTTACATTCCAACACCTTCTGCCCTGGTTATTGATCAGGCTTGTCTAATTTTCCTGCCAGGCATTGTAAAAGCTGTACTAGAAGAACACTAAACACTAATCTCATATGACACTTTTGGTGGCATACCCATGATTTAGCAAAGCTGCCTTCACACACCGTTGAAGTGATGGTCCAGATATACCCAACATAGAACCATGCTCACATCAGCTGATATACCCAACATAGAACCATGCTCACATCAGCTGATATACCCAACATAGAACCATGCTTACATCAGCTGATATACCCAACATAGAACCATGCTCACATCAGCTGATATACCCAACATAGAACCATGCTCACATCAGCTGATATGAGGTGCTTAAAAGTGTTTTGTGTTTTTTAATGCAACACGAAGGCATGAATGCCTTGGAGAACGTACACTGGAGGATGACACAGGTCCACAATTTGACTCCTAAAATGTACCTACTGTGGCAAATATGGTGTTAAACTGCGTAAGTTCCTGCAACTCTCTACCTGTGTTTAATAGTATAATATAGACACAGCATAGCACAAGTATTAGCATATATTCTAAATGAGAAAATCTGCTCTGTCTAGTGCAGCCCTGTCTAAAGAATGCAGAATATAAAATTCACACGTAATGTGATCTTGATACAGTTTTGTGTAGTTATGGCCATCCAGCTGTATTGTAATTGGCTCACAGACAATAAAGGTCTCCCTCCGGATCCAGAAATTTGCTTACCGGAGGAACATAGTTGACACTTCATAAATAGAACCTCTCTCAAATGTCTCAGGACAGTTTGTTGTGTGTGTGTTTTTTCTTTTCTAAATCATGCAGCAAATTTGTGTCACGCCCTGTTTGGTTCCCCTCCACTCCAGCATACATTGGTCATCCACCAATCACACATGCCAATCACTTACCATGTCTCAATTACCTCCTTATTAGCTCATCCCCTTCCCCTGTCACTTGTTAGCCCCTCCCTGTTTAAGTTCACGGGTCCTGTTCCTGATATTCTGTGTTAGTCTCGGCAAGAATCACTGAGCTGAGGACTGTTTGACTGTTACCTTTTGTTTTTTGAACTCTTTAAATAAACCGTGTTTATTACTCACACTCGCGCCACACACTCCCTACCTCGCTCGGCTCCAACCGTGTCACTATTCGTTTCGTTGACGATTAAAATAGTTTTTGCATATCAGTTGGTGAGGTTAAGGTGGCAAAACCCGAAACAGCACCACTTCACAGAAACGGGTGCCTGGTCTTCTGTTCTTCATGTTCTTCATCCAGGCTCAAGCACTCTTGCTAATGTTGAAAACAGGCAAGCTCAAAACACACCTCTCCACACGTGGACTGGCACCAGTTCAAGAATTAAAATTTTCATTAATGTTTTCCAAATTCATCAAATTCATCGATCCATAACTGATTACTTCATGACACCGGAGTGGCGTAGTGTAACAAAGTGTCTCTATAAGACATCTTATCAGCCTTGATCAGATCAGAGTAACTCCTTTCAGTTTGAATGGTTCAGCTTTTAATCCAACACAGGCAATTCCTCAAAGACAAAAATACAATCAGTTAGCAGACAATAATGACTCAGTCTAGTGATTTATCTTTGGCTACTGATGATATTTGTGATACATATATCACGAACAATATGAGCAGTGTGTTTCTGATGTGAAATGTGTTTGCCATTTTTCAAAAGAAAGACATTAAGGGATGTACCTTGAAAGATTTGCAGCAGTTTAAAATAGAATTTGTGACATTGAAAAATGACATTTTTAAACTGAATTAAAATCATTTGTTTCTCTAAAGAGGAGACTCAGGCTTTTTGACACTGGTGCATGTGTTCCTCATCCAAACTAATTAATGTTCTCTTTATTCTGTTGATTTTTTTATTAATTATTTACAGTTTACCATTTATATAGTTTTTTTTACAAGTTAAAATATGTAACATTTTCTTAGTGTTTCAGCTTTATATTGTACAGTTTTCTAATGCTTTGTAAGAATGTGTACAGACTCTTCAGTTTGCATCAACACATGCTTATGAATAAAAACAGTTTTCATCTTTGTAGTTCACTGTAAGAGTGTTTTTTGAATGCTTTTTTCTTGCCTGATGTTTATCGTAATATCTAAGCAGTACAGAATTCTCAGCACGAGTACAGAATCCTACCGGTGCTTCACATCAAGAACAAGGACCTTCTCTGTCTCCCTCCATCAGCTTTAATTCATTATGATTCTCGGGTGTAATGCTATGAAAAGCAATGCTGTGGAAGGTACTCTAGACTCTAGGAGACAAAAGATCATTCAGAAATGAATCCAGTGAATGCGATGAGGTGCAGTTCTAGTTCTAAATGCACACAGACTTTCCCGCCCCCACACTGCAGGCATTTATGCCGCTGAATGCCAATCCTGACATGCCTGCTTCCAGTTACGGAGCTCCAGCTTCTTCTCTATTGTTGTGATAAGGCATTCAAGGCTTGATTGTAATAAACAACAAGGAATGAGTTCCATTGATAACATGGCTTTGCCATAATCAGCCATAGAAGATTCTGGTTATGGGGACCTATGTATGTAGCCTGTATGTGTTGCTAACATGTTTATTTATGCATTTCTATAATCTGTAATAAGACTCATATTCTAGGAGAAGAAGAGAAGACATTGGTCTTTTGATGGTGGGGGGCTAAAAAAGATATAAATACCAGAAATATGTGCCAAGCCTCTGACAGATGTGGACTTTAAGACCCAATTGCTTGCTGATGACTTGAACTGCTCAGGGATCAAGATTGTGTAAACTAATGACGACATAAAATCACACCAATCACCCACTGCAGGGCCGTTAATGTGTTTCCGGACGCAAAGGCCTGGTAAAGAGATATTCCCACGCAGGTTGGCAGAGCCAACACAAAGTTGAGAATTTAATTACACTATGGATTTATCTCCTTCAAGCTTGTGGGTCCATAAAAGACAGTAGTTGGATTAAGTTATTCAATTATACTCTTGAGCGTGATGGCTATAAAAACACCATTAGCTACAAAGAAGAACCCAGTGAGGTTTATAGATCTGCAGGGGAACCTCCTTTTATGAATGTGTTTGCTAGCACACTACTCCACCTGGTCTCCTTCTCCTCAGCAGATGGCCCCATGAAATAGAAAGAGCCATTTTAATTAGTCTTCAGTCAGAAGACTATTCGTTTATGTCAGATATGTGTTCGCCTAATGAATTGAATTGTCCAGGAGGGGACCCATCGGATGTCTATGAAACTGCCTGCTTGATTGAGTAGTAGTTGTCTTCAGCTAAGAAAGATAGTTTAACACAAACTTCAGAGTCGGCTCTAAAAGTGCTCAACACCGATTTATTGAAAGCATAAAATCACTGCTGATCTACATTACAGGGCAAATATGTGTGATGTGTTTGAAAAAGTTGTATTTTTGGTCCTGATAAGACAGAAATGATCAGAATCTACCAAAGAACCTGCCATGAGAAATGTATTATAAGTACTGTGGAAATTAAAAACAGAAATTTTCATTTATAATACTGGAAAATTAAAACAAAACAGATTCTGTTCTAGAGTTAATTATGATCCCAGGGCTTCAGCAGCAGTGTCTCTCTGTTCCACTGTCTCTCTTACATGCCGATCTCATTCAGGGATGGAGGGGGGGGGGGGCATGTTCAAAAAGAAATAGTTCACCCCTTAGGCTGTGAATGTGTTTGAGCTCCTGCTCTGTCTGAATATGTGTTACCGTGGACAAAACTGAGACTGTACTATGACACTTTCGTTTCGGCCCTCTTGACCGAGTGTGAGAATACTGTGTCAAACTGATGCAGAGGAGGACAGTAAATGTAGCAGAACTGTGAAATACCCAACAGAATGTGTGACTAATCTTGTGAAATGAGCAGGGACAATATTCATGTACAACTACGGGAACGTTTCTGCAGAATTAAGCACTTCGGGTTTGTGCAGGGAGAGGTAGTTCAGTCACTGAGATACACTGTGGCTAATGCAGTCCATCTTACCTAGACATACTAGTTAAAGCAGTACTGCAGCATGATCTTATGTTCTGATGGGGTAGTTTGGGGAGGGGGGGGGGGTCGTAAAATGTTTGTTTGTAGTGATGATCATTACAAGGTTATAGACTGTGCTGTGTTCACTGTAGAATGAAATTATATATTATATCGATATATATCGAATTATATATATATCGATATAGTTTATTCTGATTTTTTTCTGATAGCCTGTTTGAACATACCCAAAGGATGATGATAAATAGATTAGGTGTAACATTAGAGAGAACTGATTATTTTGAACTTAGTGCTTCTACTTCTTAGTTCTTCCTGATTTTCCTTACTGATTTACTGAGAATGGTGTTCTGTGATGGAACATCTGTTAGATTCAGTAAGTGTCTTTATTATGCACTGATGCAGTTAATGGTAATTGAAATGATCATGGGTCGGCTTAGACCAAAGCTTTAGAGAATTACAAGCATCATGTGATGGGAGAGTGAGAATCATTTTGAACAGTCGCTGTAACGGCTTTGTGCTGTTGGAATCCTGGTCTACAATCAACTGCCCTTGAAAAAGTAATTGGTTTTTAATTGTTTCTCAATAGTCATTCAACTTCGTGTACATAAAACATTGTTTTAATATTATTTACAAAGATAATAAATAGTATGTGCAAGGTCAAAATGATGATGATGTGCAGTCAAGATTTTTTTTTTCATGGGTCACGTTAAACAGCAGTAGGTTTCATAACGTCTTACCAGTTCATAGTGTTTGAGCAAAACATCTCCTCAAACCAGCATTCACAGTTGAACTCCTTTCTTTTTTACACTGGTCCCGCCCATCACTTCATCACTTCACAGCGGACGGTCAATACACAGACCATCGTAAGGGGAACATCGTGGCCCAGCAACATGTCAGGTGCCTACCCTTAACCCAACCCTCTGCCCTCTTTACATTTTGATTCTTCTCCTCTCTGGCCTTCTAAGCCACAGTGCGCTGGCTAATTTGCACAACTCTTAGACTGGGTGATGAGATGTCACCACCTCAGTCCTTCCATGGGCACATTATGGTACATTATTCAGTGCTGGCGCTCTGGGTATTCTGTTATCTGCCTTATTCATTACCCTTATGCTAAGTTCTTGTGCCAATTTTTGTTACTGCCATGGTCCAATGGTTAAACTGAAAAATCACACAGTTCTTTGGTCTGTATTTTCAATTACATGTTCCTATTACTGACTGCAGTCTACGTTCACTTATTCACAACTGTGGTGCTCTTTTTTCAGTCGTGGTTAAATGCCACTGTACAGCAGACGCACTACATTTATTATAACTATGGTTATGCACTTTCCAGTGTTCGTATTTCACAGAATCATCCAGTGTATTTCCCAGTTGGCACTAATGGGAACTTCTGTGTGAAGCAGAATAAATATGTTTGAACGAGTGCCAGTGTGATGTGGTCTGTTTGCACATGGTCTAGTTGTTATTTGCGTGTTGGCTGTCATATACCCTGTAACCTTACAAAAATTCCTGATATGGTCATCATGCTTCTGATTGCTATGTGGATTCTCGCTACACCTTGCAAAGGGGTATGTGTTTTCACTTCTGCAAAGTCTGCCTTGTGAGTCCTTGTTTAAGGGTACAAGACAGAATACCAGACAAAGGGAAGTCATTTGTGGCAAACAAGGTACATTTTCTAGGATCGACAGTCCAAGGGGTGTCTGTAGGTCTGTCAAGATCATTCCGTGATTGGCAGGCTTTGCTGATAGGGTGTACTGCTTTCTGTGGAGGGGCAGACAGTGATGGGGTTAATTGGTTCTTGTTTGGAGCCTCTGTGTGCTGCCTGTCACACCTAACACATTAATCCCATCAGAGGCAGCATGTGCCCATCAAATGCAGTGTCATGGCAACCATTGCTCTGGTTCCCTTAATTTGCAGGCGGATTAGCCCCAAGTTGCATGTAATGCTGTATCTGCCTGTTTCTGCTGAAGGGCCTGGGGTGTGCTTGTTTCCCCCATCACTGTTCAGTCACGTCTGAAGCCAAGTGGGGCCATTTGAGGTATCTGCTGTGTAAAGGACTTTTCATACAGTTCTCTTTGAATAGCTGCATTGAGCTTATAAGGAGAAAATTTGTACAATGCTTCCTAAGCAATGTTTGTATGTATTTAGGGATTTAGAAAAGAAATTGGGAAAATAAAGATAAGAGATTTTGTTCCAGTAATGTACGGAATGTGCAAGGAGAAGCTTCCAAGTGTAAAAATAAATTCATATTTCAAAGCCATTTAGATCATGTTTTTCCATGACAAATCTTTGACAAGACATTTTCTTTCTCACTAGCAGAGATGAAAATTAATCAAATTTTTTGTGCCTCAGCAGTTGACATGAAATGGTTTTTATTGACTCATTTGAGAGAAAATTAGCCTGTATTCAGGAAGCCTGAAGCAAATCTATTCTATTCTCACTCCCACAAAAGCAGGGCATTAGCACAAATTCCCTGTCTTAATTAAACTTTGTCACCTGACCACCATGAAAGAAATGTCTTTTGAAAATCTCAGTCATCATCGGATTTAGTGGATAACCTAATAAAATTCTGTTATGATGTAGAATTATTGTACATTTTCTCATTTATAATACTGACCCATGAAAAAAGCAACAGCTAAAATCAGTTTTTCTTCTTTTGTTATAGCTAACATGCAAACTGCTGTCCCAGCATAACATTTTAAATACACAAATGAGTTTTTAAGCAAATAGAAATAAAACATTGCTCCCATATTTAATCGTGGGACATCAGGCTTCAAATTTCTGTAAAGTAAAAGCAGTAACTTAGTCAAATGTAGTCTAACATCTTCTCTGGCAATGCTCAAGCACTCTCGCCATTCAACCTTAAACGAAGGCCAACACACCGGAAGGAGCATGAAGTATTCGAATGGCAAAGAACCACAGACTAGGTAAGTCTAGAGCAAAACTCTTCAATGTGAAGCTTCTCCGGCTTCTGTTGTGCTATTCTTCAGTCGTTTACCATCCTGTGTTGGAGGTCATCATTTTCAGCGTTGGGATATATTGGAGGGAACTAATGGAGCTGCTTCTTAACCTTAGCTTTCACTCTTTCATGTGTAAACACTGAAGTCATCAGTATGGAGACTGTCTATGCCACGTCCTCAATATACCCAAAGTACGTGTAAATCACGGAGTCATAAAAGCCAGTGCTGATAAGAACTGGGCACAGTGCCAGTTTGATTAAAAAGCTCTGAAGAAAGGGAAGGAGTGAAAATTATCTTTCAAATACAAAGAGGCACCATGTTGTGGTCGTAAAGATGGCTGCTGTATTTATAACTCCTTTTTGTGCAACGGAGTGAGAATTTCCCTCATTAGATTTGTCCATTGTTACACACACTTGGACTCACATGGGATGGTGAACAATTACGTTTCGTTAAATCCTTTGATTGCCTTTGTGATTTAACCCTAATGTGGGGTATTCATTAGGACATAACAGGGGCTGCAGCTTGAGCCTGTGTTGCTCTCCTAACTAGAATTAGATTGAATGTTGCTAAAGGCCATTTAGCCTGCATTGTGATGCTACCTTCAGCTGTTTCTATTGTCCACTGACCCATCCGTGTCAGGACCAGTTGCTATAATTAAAATAATCTAACGTGAAAATGTTGCATTGAAAGTATGGGGTAAAGTGTGAATGCTGAAGCCAAACAGCTCCTTTGCATTACTCATATTCTGTAAAGTGCTTTTTGTGTCAATTTTATACAGCCAAACACATATGCAATCTTTACCTTCATCTCTCTCTGTTTCATGAGGTTTGGAGTTGATTTTTCAGTTTTAAGTCAATGGACAATTTTCACACAGCTCTTTTCTGTTCCAGCCCATTTACCAAGATAATGTCTAGGACTAGAATGAAAGGAACCGCATCAAGCCAAGGTCCACAGTGCTCTTTGTGAAATAAACATGCCTGGATGGACACAAAGGGAGAAACTCTTTCCCCCCCTTTGACTCCTGGGATTTTCAAGGCAGAAGCATATGCGTTTGTTTTAGTGAGGTCAAGGTCAAATACCCAATGGATTCCCTTCCTTTTTTCACCATCTTCATCTTTTGTAGCCATTTTCTCTCCTCGTTATTGTTTTTAATTGTATCCTCTCTCTTTTTATATCCTTCCTATTACACCCTCTCTCTTATATTTACTGATCTCTTCCTTTGACCACTTATTTTGATTTTGTTTTTAAAACTGTTCATTTGTTGGAATACAGTATATAACGAATAATGTAATGTTTCTATGCTTCTAGTGTGCAATCTTGGTTTTTTTGGGGGTTTTTTTGATAGCATGAAAAATCATGATGGCTTTGCATTTAATATTTTGAGGACTTTTAAGGAGGTACAGTGACTGTGGCTCCAAGCCATGGGCCTGACATCAGAGTGAAGGATCTGAGAGAGTCTTCCTGGGACATCATATTGCCTGGCATGGGGCTTCACAACTTCCAACAGCAAGGCACTAATATAAAAGATATAGGGGCTTGGGGTTGTAATAAGCACTTCCAATGTCTCTCCTTCTCCCAAGTTCAAAAGGGTTGTCTCTGCAGGAGGTCTGAAGAGAAGTTGACGAAGCTTATGGAAAATGCTCTGGTTTCTAAGAGGAACCTTTGTCTCCTTTCAAAGTCTATGACAGCATGTTAAATTTATAAGGCATGTCAGATCAGAACAGGAGTTAATCTGTGAGACAAAAGGTCTGAACCCTTCCCGGAGTCTTTCTGCTGCTGGGCTTTTTGGCTTCTGTGGATGGACATTTGGACTAATCAGATTTGATTAATGTTTTCTTCTGCTGAATTTAGCTAACGATAATGAATTATATTTCTTTCTGCTTGTCAGCAGTGTTATCTTGCCCTTTAAACTGACTTTGCATTCTCTAATATGTTTTTACTTTCGGTGAAGACATAAACAACCGATACTACAAAAACTGGTATCAATATTTCTTTCCCAACCTTTAGCGCTATCTGACAGATCGGATATCCAACAGGAATACCAGGTGCTGAGTAGATAAGCATTACGTAGTCTTTAGTTTTTCATTTCCACTGTGAGAGCTGAAATAATATACTTCAACTCTCACAGTATATGGCAGTGGTATTGCTCAGTCATTATTAGAGGACACAGCCTGCCCCACTGCCAATAAAACCCTGGCACAGTGACTAAGCTTATCTGCAGTGATGGAGTAGCTATGGGCTTCATCCATCATAAATGACCTTACCTCATATTTCCTGGGTGCTTTTAGCCAGCTAAAAGGTTGGTTCTCATTTAATATATGGTTCTTGTTTTATGTATCCATATGGAATTCTTTTCTAGTTTATCCACTCCATCATGCTTTAATCAAACAAAACATTTTTATTTGTTGTTTTTTTTTTATTTTATTTTGGCTTTCCTTTCGGTTTGATGTTATTGTTTGCTTAATTAGTGTAAAAAAAAAATGTACATTGCGTTTCACTTGCTATGAGTCTTCACACTCGTTGTGGTCTTCATACTTATGGATAGCTGTTGTGCTCCACAATTCACCGGATCAAGAGTCCTTGTATTCAGGACATAATCGCCCATCTATCTACACTTGCTGCGTGATGTCAAATTGAAATAGATTCCCAGGTCTCTACCTCCTCTGTAAGTTAATCACCTAAGAAAAAGCAACCTAGAATTTTCTAGCATTTTCCTAGAAGGTTCAGACACTGCACTGATATGCACTGAGTTTTAGGCTTTTATTCTCCAACATGTTCTTAAACAAGGAAAATTCAGCAGCCTATGAGACAGCTGTGATCTTGCATATGTTACTCAAATGTACCATGAAAAAAAAACTCTGCAAGGAAGAGATGATTAATAAGGAGAAACTCATTTATAGGGATATTTTATGGAAATGTTAGCCTCATCCTAAGGAAACGTGCCAAGCAGAAATTTCGGAAATGTTACCACAAAACCTCATTACATATGGCATGTTGCCAAGGCTTCAGTTCATACCACTTTGTGTATATCTTGAGAAATGTTGTTTAGTGCATATGACAAATCCTCTGCTTTGCAAAATATCCACTGTGCATAAGGGACATCTGGAGACTGAACCACAAATTCTTGAGTTGTGATCTAAGTTTATTTTATTTTAAAGTTGCACCTTTGAAGAAACCCCTATACAACAATGTCATGAGGTCCCACAGATCATCCTATTCAAACCTCTGACCTCAGCATAACCCTAGACGTCCCGTCCTTTGGTTACACAGTAGCTGTAGCTCTGGTCTGTAACAGTGAATCCCTCTACAGAGTGCACTGGTAACAGCTTGCTGTTTCAATCCTCTCCCTTCATGCCTTGTCAGTTTGGATGAACCAATGAAGCTTTTGATGCAGCGGAAGTTAAACAGTGCTTTATGAATAATGCATAATTCCTATATGTGCCACACCATGAAAATGGGTAGAATAGGTTCTTGTGTTTGCTTCAGGGCACAGTTTGTGTGCTCCTGCATATAGGGGCTGGTGAGAAATAGTTTACATATGCACGTGCTAGCACACCTATTACGTGTTATCTTTCACATGACAAGCTTAGAATACAAATGACATCCTGACCCATAGAATCATTTTTTAAAACTCTTAACTATTTATTTGTTTACACTAATAAGGAGTCAGGCAGAATTCAGTGGCAGAATAGATCTTTTCGGGATATTCCAAAATTTGGCGTCATAACAGGTAAAAAAAAAAAGCTAATTCCATATTTGTTTATAACAATCCAGCACAACTTTAGCACTAGATGTAACAAAACAGTGGTATAAACACAGAATAAACAATTTGTTTATAGTGTGTCAGGCATGATACTATGTTCCTATCCAGAATTCTACAAAGATTCACCCTCTCTAATTGACTTAATACTCTATAATTGAATTCAGTACAGAGCTCTTGCAATCTTTCCATTATATTCAAGGCTGAATGACTTTCATTCTTTCTTTGGTTCCAGTGGTGAATCACCTTAATGTTTTCAGAATGAAACATGTCTATGTCTTGGTCAATATCACACTGGTCATTTAGGTCATACCAGTGAGTTAAACTGGGGTGACACACTGACTCTTTGTGGGTAAGAAGAGGTTAATGGAAAGTGATGGGAGAGTGTAAGTTACTGGTGTTCTGCTGGGGGATGTGTCATTAAGGCTTTTAATTTCAGGCCACAGGAAGAGCCTTTTTTTCTGATTCTTCTGAATATTACTTTGCTGCTGCTTGATGACAGTGCTGCCCTGGATCTTAAACCTTGGAATTCACAGCAGTGGATATGACTCTCAATAGTGGATATGACTCTCAACAGTGGATATGACTCTCATCAGTGGATATGACTCACCAGCAAAGACCAGAAAGCAACAAGAAAAGCTAAATTGAATGTCATCATCAGTTAACCTTAATTATGTAGTTTCGCTTTTGAGCCAAATTATTTGTTATTAATTACTATAAACACAACACATTTATCTAGATATATCACTGGAGATGAAATGGCATTATTGTGTGTATTTTTTGCTCACAACGCAGTTTATCACACTTAGGGTTCAATCTACTTGCAACTCCCTTCATTTCAACAGAGACACAGAAAACCATGATGAAACTGTTGAGCTTTAGGTAAGACACAGCAGGCTGTAATGATAATAATGGGAAGTAATTGGATGGCAGAATCTCATCAAGTTCCCATCATTTGAGCCATTATCCTCTGCACCCTGAAACTCTGCCCCTTAGGTTAAACACCAGAATTTCTATTCCTATGAAAAACATGACATGTATGTGTCTTTTTGAGAATCAGTCATCACGAATACAAAACAGCACAGAGGCCACCAAGTACAGTGGACACATCTGATGGTCAGTTTCTGTCTTGGATTAATGAATTCCTCCAAAGATTTTTCATTTATGAGGCAAATGATGTCTTTCAATGGCTAATTTCTGTGTAGTAGGACCTACAGTGCCTGCACCACACAACGTATTACCATTCCCAGTTTAATTGAAATCCATAGTACTTGAAATCTATAGTAATTGACATAATTAATGTACCTGGCTAAGACACACATCATGTGGTAAAGGGATCTTAACGAGGTTAAATGCATCTAATTGGAGGTGGCTGCTGCTGGAGGCTAATCGTGTTTTGATACATGTCAGTGTTCCTCTGTCTCCTCTGCCTGTGTGCTGAATGCATCACTGTTAGCACTGGATGCTTATGAAGTCTTTTTTTTTTTTTAGATTATCACATTATGGCTGCTTTCTGTGTTTTAATGGACTTAATGGTTGCTCAGCACACAACCTTACATTTCTGGATGCGTTTGTGCTAGGTAGAGCGCCCTGTCAATATCTCATGTATTGGTCTTGAAGGCATTCCAGATCATGGTGACCTTTTTTAAGGTCTCTCCTGCATTTCCAACACCGTAACGATCTTTGAATACTCAGGCTACCACATTCCAGTCCTGTACTGGCCCTTACAAGCTAAGAATGGAGCTGTCCACAATTGACTCTCCAGTTGACTAGTGCATCAATTAGCAGCGAACAGGGCTCATGTCAGTCGTCCCATTTAGCATGAGCCCAGCCGCATTCTCACAGAACCCATGTTTCACATCTTAATTAGGACCTTGCCTTATGTCTTCTGAATGCTGTTTCTCTGAGCTGTTTTCCTGAACCCTTTTAATAAAATCCTGAAGCCCCTCACCTGGCCATGACCTTATCAAATCATTTTGGCAACGCAGCCTGTTCTGCATCAGTCAGACCTGTCTCCGCGGAAACGCAAATGGTGTGAGTGGATGAGCTTCTTCAGTGCGGAGGGCAGCGAGGCATGTGCAGATGTTCATATAGAGAATGAGTTGCTTTGTCTTTAAACCTAAGGGACTTGTTTCCACTTCAGTCACCATGTGATTCTGTGACCCAGAATTCACAAAATCACGCCTACTGCTTATGTAATCAGCTTAGATAAATAAACTGATGCAAATGCCTAGTAAATTCAGCGTACAAGCAAGGATGGAATTCACTTTATTTCATGGGTTATCACGTGTTTATAGTGATTTGTCTGTTTTTTTTCCATTGAACTCCATTGAATACCTGCCCATATGGTAAGAATATGGTAAGGAAAGACAAGGGTATTAGTTTGCTTGCTGCACGCATTGCTGACCTTACGTGCTTGAGGGCAAACTGGTGCTAGAAATACAGTGGCTGTATTTATATAGTGGCTCATTTGCACATAAATGAACCTGTGCTGAGGTGCTTCTAATATTATATCAAAGAGCAAACTGGTTCTTCAGATCCGAACTCTGCAAAATCCAACGTCCTTGTGACAACTATCTTCTGTAAACAAAACATTTCAACTTAAGCTTCACCTGGCATCCATGTGGCATCTTTCTCCTAAATCTTTATCGCATGTTTTACCTCAGAAAACATCACGCTGACCCCTCTGGAGCCACAGTCAGGGACCTCGGAGCGCAGAGACTGGGTTCTTCTCACTTTAATACGCCTGCTCTGTTTATGACATCACAACTGCTGGTTTATGACCATTTATCTTTTCCGGCACACAAAGACAGCTCTCCATGCTACTTGGTAAGAATAAATACATAATTAGAGGAAACTGTCTGCTAAGGCAAACATTTGATTTTAGGAGGAGATGACTGGAATACCGACAAAGCGCTTACATAAAGAACTGTTGCCTTTCCTATATAAAAGAAGGATTCATCATGACTCTCCATGGGAGCAGCACCAGCCAATCCCTGCTCCTGTTGTTTTATGATACGCTACTGTGCATTCAACTCTATTTTAAAATGCAATTAATTAAACTCCTCACAGAATTTCTATTAAGAAAACATTGCCGGATTGCTTTAATTAGATACTGGAAGGGGTGAGACAGAGGAACAGGCATATGATCCTCTTTTATCGAGAGCCAGTAATTAACAGAGTGCTCTTTAAATAGCTTGCAGCTTTTTCCTATGTATGCGGGGTGTCCTTGAATATTCATGAACTACAATCTGTGGTAGAGTTTGTTGGGTTCGTAGCCTATCAATTGTTTGAATGTATTATGCTTCAGATCACATACGCATTAAGACACACATTGTAATATGGTAATAAGTATTAACACACATTTTTTTAAGTTGTCTTTTGTTAATTAAAGAACCATTCGTAAGTATTTTCATCGTGTAATTTGGTTTAGATAAAATCCCAACCAGTTGGAATGCAAAAGCGAAGAGATATTTTCTACCTAATAGAGATATATTCTATTTAACAGAGATATATTCTACCTAGCAGCCAACAACAATAATCTGAGTTTATAGTCCAAGAGCACAATTAAATGCCATATGGCTTATGAGTTCACTGTGTGCAATGTAATGCAGTGTTTTATTTATTTAGATCAGACATCCTGTAGTTTCACAGTAACTCATGGCATGGAGGTGCAAAATAGTTCATACTGCTCTCAGGGGAGAGGTTGGGACATTTAAAGAGGTAGTTGAAATTCCCCTGACATGTAAACATCTTGTCCATTTTAGCATGGAGTTGTAGCAGGGGCAGCTGCTTAGATACAATGAGATGTTTACTAAGCTTGCAAAAATTGCTTGCAAAATTTACAGCCTCCAAGGAGCCTCTGAATGCGGAATACCTGTTGTTGGTCTTGACAGTAAAATTTTATGAAATTATGACATAAAAAACCTACCGGCTTTATGATTTCCAGAATTATTCTAATCATGCTCTACTCATAGACTTTATACAGTACACTGCAAAAAAATGCACATTCTTGGGCTTCATTTACAAAGTGTGACACAGTCCCTTCTTTAAAAACGCATCAGGTGCAACAGTGTGTTATGGTCCTCAGCACTTCCACAAAAAAAAAAAACCACTCATGAATTTTTGAGAGCTGAAGTCCCAGAGTGTGCCTGGCTGTTCCAGGGTTTTCCGTACACTCTGGACCACAGCACGCTTCCCCAGTATTTGCAAACATGGTTGCGCTACAGTGGAGCCCCATTAGTGGGAAGGGAGCTGTCGGAGAGCGATTCCGGGTGGAAGTGCGCCAAGGTGGAGCAGGCTGTCGGCGTTCCACGATGCAACACTCCACGCCCGATCCACTCCGCACCGAGATTCACGTGGACCTGCCAAAGCAGCGCTCACTCAACGTTTGTTTTGAGGTCTCTGACTGTTTCAACCCCTCGACAGAAGGAGAGGGGAGAGACGTTACGGGAGTGCGAAGCTTGGCGGATAGAGAGAGAGAGAAAAAACAACAGGAACAGAAACAGTCCGTGTCATTGGACGTCGTCTGAAACAGAGGATGGATGACTCGTGCCACGCTGCTGACAGCCTGTGTCAAGGTTTTCTGTTCGGGAATTGGGAGGG
>JAOXYF010000018.1:20726521-20740133 GCA_028565775.1 Sternarchorhynchus goeldii | reverse complement strand
ATTGAACCCTATGGATTAGGAATGGGATGTCACTTAAGCTCATATGTGAGTCAAGGAAGGTGAGCGAATACTTTTGCCAATATAGTGTATATTATCCATTGGGTTTGTATGTATATAACTGTAGATCATAAGCTAATTACTGTATGAGACATTGAAAAAGAAATTAAAAAATAAGGGAAATTGTTGTTGAATGATCAACATCAGGTATATAGAAACAAAGCACCCACTATAAACTCACTAATAACCATGAATGTTGGGTCTTTAGTGGATAAATGCTTTATGCTTTAAGTGAGCGATTACTCTGGCCATACCAGGTGTGTTAGAATAGAATGTTATTTCTGGCCTCCAAGAGACAGCTTTAATCAATTTCAGAATTGGGTTCATGGAAATTTAATTGAATTTTGTTGCTAGGGAGCAGTTTTGGGCATGTGTACATGTATGAGTCTGTATCTGTTTGTGTGCACGTCTCTCTTTTTTCAAGGGGAAAAAAAGTGATTTAATCACACACAAAGCCAGAAGAGCAGAATGGAGTGTCTCTTGTTCGAGTCACACTAGCCTCTCTGCCAATTAGCACTGCCCCATGGCAACCAAAGTCTGTCTAAAAAAAAAAAAAACTTAATACATTTAATTACACACATATCCAGTTACAATACTGACCTGGGAAGCATTCATTTTTTCAGTGTTATGCTTGGTTTCTTTTACCACATGATATTATAGTTTCAAAAACAAATTTACCTACATGGTTAACGACCACGGGGAAAGGAATTATCACCACAGTGTCCATTCTCTAGTAAACGAACCCAAAACATCAAAGCAGAACAAAGGACAAACATGTATATCATTGTCCTTCTACCCCAGAGGAGGACAAAGTGTGCGATCCGTGTGAGAGCGGAGCGTAGCAGTCTGCCTCACACTGAGACAAATGGGCCATTGCAGCGTGCGAAAGGCCTGTGTTTCCATCTGCCATGAGACGGCACGTGCCCAAGAGCGGCCATTCTCCACTGTCTGCTGCTGGCTCTCGAACGCAGAGCCGACATAAAGCTTGTAGCCTGTTGAGAGACTGGTCATGCGCAGCTGAGATGCGTTACCCAGTGAATGAGTGTGAATGGCGCACACAAAAACCCACACAGGAGTGCAATGTGGTATTAATCATCATATGGGAGATTAATCCCTCTGATTACACAGTCGTTTTTCTCTGTGGAGGATAATTCCCACATACCTGTGTTAGTCTGAGTCAGGGCTACTAGGTGGGTGACTTAATCTGGCCCTCCTGTTCAGAGATATACCCTGTTAATCAGTGTTTTTTCTCTGGAATCAATAAATCTATCTATCTATCTATCTATCTATCTATCTATCTATCTATCTATCTATCTATCTATCTATCTATCTATCTGCAGAATTCTGTCTGGCCCACAAAAGCAATTATTTTTCAGTAAATTAATTCATTTATTTTAAATTCCAATGTTGACAATGTAATCGCAGATCTACTGAATTAGTCATGATGGCTTCATTGGTACAAAAAGTGGTGATGTTACTTTGTCACCCTTTGAATTCACATTTCTATTTTCCTTCATTGTTATTAAACCTCTGTCCCGGAGAACAGACAGAAAAACAGAGGTTTGTACAATAATGTAGCCTGAATCACTAGTACATCCTCTGTTTCAAGAGCAATTTAGGAAATATCCAGCAAGCAGGTAATAGGTTGAACCATTTTTATGACACTGTCTGTGTTTTTTGACAACCACTTCAGCACTAATTTCACTTAATAAAACATGATAAATTATAGAAATGGAAGATGACGGAAATGCAATAAAATTATGGAATCCTTGAAAATACATGCAAACAAGACATAGCAAATCAATCGTCATTTTTAGGTAAAAATAACAATAACCAACAATATGATTATTCAAAAATCAGCACAGGCCTGGATTAGCTAAGACGTCTACCAAAACTGTAATAAAATAAATCAGTCTTGCTATGAGAGAGTATTTTATTACTCGCAACATTACTGACTCACTCATGGCCTCTTCATGTTATTCATTCCAAACAGAAGCATCAGTCTTTTTTATATAGACAGGTGTACGGACCCTTCCTAAGGCATATATATACAAGCCAATACATATTAACATACTGTTGCAATATCCATTATTCAAAATGATCAACAAACATTCTAGCAAGGTTGTATTGTTATTATTTTCGAATATTTAGTTTTGTGAGTTAAATTAGGATTTGTTGTATGTTGTAATCATTATTTAATTCATACAGATTAGATTAGTTGCAGATTAATTTGTACGCTGCAGTGATATAAGTTTTTCAGTCATATTATGCATAGAAGTGAACATAATAACATTGTCAGTGCTAAAAATCTGTTCTACAGTCATGAAAAGAATAATATTGTATTTTAAGACTCAACATTTTTACTTCTATTTGTACCACTTGTTCTTGTTTTCTTTAAGTCTGATGAAATGCCCTTTGATTTAAAACAGTGAATGAATCTCTGTGTCAACACGGAGCTACTAGAATGGATCTATCTCCCCTGCTTTCACACTTTAATAGCCTACATCCACCAGGGCCTATATGAGGAGCCCATACTGGCCACATGTTTTGCATTATGAGACGTGAATCAATGGAGGAGTTATTGATCTGTTCCCTCTTTCTGTGCAGTGCCCTTTATGTGTTGATGCAGTATGCCTTTCTGTTTGTAATGCCGATTGCCCAAGAGTGCATTTTAGATCATGTGGTATGGAGCAAGCAGAAAGACCTTCCCACCCAGATTCTGATTAGCAGCTCATTAGTGGGTGACCCCAAGGGCCCAGTGATGACCCCTGTAGGCCCTTGGCATCAAGTCTGCTCAAATTTACTACTCTAATGAGACTTCAGGAGAGCCATCCATGTATACATGGACAAGAGAGTGGTGGTGAGTGTTTGCCTTCTCACACCGGCAGAATTGTGCTGGGACTCTAAGGACCCAAGCATATTGGGCTGATGGGAGTTGTAGTTCTCCCATCTCCCAAGTTAATGACACTCATAGAAACATGAAATTCCAGTGGACAGTTTGTTTAGAAAATTAGTTTAACTATAGATAGTCCAGGCGTAGTGCATTATTTGGTATCTAAAGAACCTCAGTTAGAACACAAAGATGAGCTGTGAGTGCAGACTAAATTTGAGTTCCATAACTGTGAGCCATTTCAGGTCAAGTTTGCTTTGTTTTTGTTTAGATTTTGAATGTATTTTGAGTATTTTCTTTCTTTATTAGAGTCACGTATCTGTAACTGAAGAAATACATTACAGCATGTAGGTTTCCTGATCTAGAGTCAGTTTTCCATCATTTCTTTAAAATAAGAAATGTTACTATTTTATTAAAAGATGCTAGTACTGAAAGTTAGTAGTGATGTTCAGTTTGTTTGTTTGTTAAGAAGAGCTCACCACATCATCACTGTGGTCACAACAAGGTGTCCCACTGGAAACCAGCCGGTCTGCAAAGCTTTAATCCTCACAACTTAACCGATGTAAATTTTCCAGGCTGTTCATTCCCATAAGGGAGATAAAGATGGAACACGTGAGCTTGTTAGTCACTCAGCATACAGAGGATATCAGTGCGGTGCTCAGTATGATCATAGTGTGTGACCACATAGTGTGAGAACGAAACAAGGAATGAAACAATTGATGAAAGAATCAGAGATCAGTAGGGATCAAAGTAATTTAAGGAGGTTAATTTAATGTTTCTTTGGACACCTGTGCAGAGGTTCACCTCATGTGGGCCGGGGCTCTCTCACATGAATTTTGCAACAACAGATAGACATTTTGCAAGGATAAACTCGGCTCATAAAATTTTCATTTATATGGTGTTTATAAGAGTTGTCAATATAAACACTCACGTAGATGAAGATGCCACATAGCTGATCTTGTCTGGACGCTGACTGAATGTTTTTTTGTGATTTCTGTGATTTAATGTAATTCATATACAATTGGATATAACTGGAATATCTAAAAATAAAGAGAAAGATAAAGAGAAACAACCAGCTGTGCATCTATGATTCTCCAAGATCGCAACAGAAGATACTTAGGTAGAGTATTTATAAGTACTCATGTAGAGTATGTATAAGTACTCATGTAGAGTATTAGAGTAGAGTTAGAGTAGAGTAGAGTATGTAGAGTTATAAGTACTCATGTAGAGTATGTATAAGTACTCATGTAGAGTATTTATAAGCACTTATTTAGAGTATGTCAGGCTGAGCATTACACTGAATTGTTCAATGTCATGTTTTCAGCAAAGTCGAATGCATGTGTTTGATTGATAAGGGGTACAATGTTCAATTTCCCCAAACACAAGAAACACTAAACAGACAACTTTCTGTTCGGCCTGAATAACTTGTGCTCCATTACAGAAAGCTTACCTGTTGGTTAATGTCCTCACTGAATATTGATGAAAAATTTAAATATTCCTGCAGTGCTTGAAAAGATATGCTCAGGTGTAGCATATTTGCTCCATCCCTTACTGCTCATGTTTATTAACGTTCTTTGAAGATAAGGACAGGTGGAGGTGGGTGGGGGTTGGGCAAAGCTTTACTGATGCACATCAAAAGAATAATACATTATGGCTCAGTGTAGTTGCAGTTTTGATGTAGCATGTCTGTCCTCCATATGTTCATTAAGTTGGTGAATTTTATTCCATTTACTTGTTGTTTTCTCAAGCTTATGGTGATAAAAATAAGGTAGTTAAGATACTTCTGGCGACTAGTAATTAATATGCTACATTGCCATCTGTTGTCAGCTCAGAACACGCAGCTCAGATCGTTCCTAGCCGTGTCTACGATGTTGAGACGGTGAAGAACACACAGCTCAGATCGTTCCTAGCCGTGTCTACGAAGTTGAGACGGTGAAGAACACACAGCTCAGATCGTTCCTAGTGCTTGGATGTCTACTCCTAGACACTTGCATCGGCTACATGGTGGATAATTAGCAGACAGGAGCTTCAGGAAAAGAAATGTAAAAAATAAATATATTGGTTGGGTCATGTTTCATAGACGTGAAGAGTCTGACACTAGAAGACCAAGTTAAGTGACTTTTTACTTATGTACACACACAAAAAATACATAGACACAGTACTGATACACACACACACACACACACACGTACATACACGCATGCCTCTATCACAAATCTCCAGAGGTTGTTTATTTGCTCCCTGTGTCACATTTCAGAAAGGGAAAGCATCAGAATGCCTTGGGTTAGGCCAGTATGAGAGGACTTTCAATGTCTGCGCATTAAATATTGATAAGAATGACAATGTGCAGAGATTTTATTGACTGGCTTTCACTGCAAAGGGCAATAAAAATCTGCTGCCTCAGTCTGTTTGCCAAACATTGTTTTGTTTATTTCCTTACTTCTTTAGTAGTGCTGGGTTCTGAAGTTGTTTAGTAGTGCTGGATTCTGAAGTTGTTGACCCTCAGGCTAAATATATGTGATTCTGGATTAGACAGCACATGTGAAATTAACACTGGTACATGAAATGGTATTGAATACTAGCTAAACATAGACGTAGTCTTATAATGGTAATTATAATTATAATTTACAGGTGCATAATCAAGAGGTTATTAACTAATAATAATTTTCATTATTAAAAGTTTATTATAAGCTATTACAGCTATTATAACTTTGGTTTCATGGCATTATTTTGTCCTGGGTTTTTTTTATATTGTGCCATAAACCTTAAATATAGACAACAATATACACTCATTTAAATTGTCAATTAGTTAAATGAGAAATTATTGATTTATCACATAATATTTCAGTGAATTGGGGCCATAGAAACCAGTGTAGCTGGTTCATATCATAGAAACTACCCCCACTCAGATAATCATATCATAGAAACTACCCCCACTCATATATCATATCATAAAAACTATCCCCACTCAGATAATTGTATGGCTCATTTTAAGCTGTAGAAAGGCCATCAAATGTTTTTTAGAACATTATACATGACCCAACACCTATCACTACTTACCACTTAGTTTCAATAATCACCCCGACTGAGCAAAACAGTTATAGGTGAAGAAAAACACACTTATAAGTCTATAATTTGATTAATTATTTAGGCAGTTAACACTTTAAGATATGAGCCACTGCATAAATTCCAGATGGTAGTCTATCATCAGGTTTTCAGAATACATGTTGACTGCATAACTGAATACCTGTATAGTTTCCATTTATCACCACTGTAGGCCAGTGGTTGTTCCATTTCTGCCAATCGATTTTCTGCCCCATCAGGACTCAGCTAAAGATTCCACTTCATCAACAGGTAGTAAATCTTCAGGTCTACCCTATAAACCTGGAACATTTTCAGGGTGGATATTTGTTGTGTGGTCTCAGAAGTCTTTGTCTTATTCTCAGAGAGCAGGGTTTCCTCTTTGTGCAAAGTCGTCTTTTTTTGGGGGTTGACACTAAATGTAACCTATTTTGTTCTTTGGTGTGACTGACTTTAATGGTGTTTATTTTACCTACTGGAAAGGCTTTGCAAACCACAGTCATGAAGTGTTATGTGGAAATGTCACAAATTAACAACAACAACATCAACAATAATAATAATAATATTGGCCTGTAGGCTTCAATTGTTGGCTGGACAATTCAGAATTAATTACCATAATTGAACTTTTGCATGGATTAACTCTCTGGTATAGCATCACTGTCTCACAGTAAACAAAGATTTACCATTTATGCAGCCTCATGCCTATAAAATACTTTCACTCACAGCTTTCTTTAGGGTCGACGTGGATTGGCCTATAAATGCGGTCCTAAATCTAGGAGCATGGATCTCTGGAGAGATCGCATTCAGTTTAGAGCAGACATGCAGGAGGGATGTTCATCACCATTGACAGCGGTAAATAGTTAGGCCGTTAGAGACAGTCATTTGTATGCAGGTCGCGGACGGTGGGACAGGCGCGTCCAGCCGTCTAGGAAACTCTGTCTCTCTTTTTCTTTTTTTTTTGCCAGCAGTGAGTACGAGGCTGAGGTCGGGTCTGCTCTCGAGCTGAAGCGTCGCACCGAGGGGAAACTCGGGTACATTTGCTTCTGTTTTTGCTCCACTTCAGTGCGTGATGCAAATGAAAGAGATGATTATACTGTGTGATGAGACACTGTGGTTCTTCAATAAAACAACCATGACCTAACCTTGACTAGATTAACCCCAGTATTGCTGGAACTGCGCATTGCCTTCCTTCAATATCTTCTTGCAAGGCATTATGGGCAAGGGCGTGCCATTAGATCTTGAAGGCACTGAGACAGGATGAAGACACACACACAAAAAGCCCTTCACGGTGGATCATTTTTAATTTGATATGACACAGGCATTTGTAAGCAAAATCATTTAGAGGAGATTGATTTGAAAGCTGCACTGGTTTCCATTGAGTGTCTTTACATTTAGCGTAACAGTACGTATGTGAGTCTTTACATTCAGCGTTAACAGTACGTATGTGAGTCTTTACATTCAGCGTAACAGTACGTATGTGAGTCTTTACATTCAGCGTAACAGTACGTATGTGAGTCTTTACATTCAGCGTAACAGTACCTATGTACATTCACATGTTTTGTGAATCGCCTTACGGACATTCATCCAAAATTCATCCACTAATTCTTCCATCAGGATCATATAGACGAATCTTGAACCTAGATGGGATCTTGTCTTTAATATCCTTGCCTTGTATCCTTTAGTGTCTACACTGTTTAATATCTATATGTAATTACATGTTCATAGATTGTCCATTACAGGCTTGGGTCAGCACAGGTTAATGTGAGTATAGGAGACACACTGAAATGCACCACCTGGTACTTGTTCATGAGTATATCAGTGTCAGGGAAAGTGGATGGGTGGGGTGATGTGTATTTTCTAACTTCTTTTTTTAAATGTCTGGTTAATATAGGAAAATGACATGAGTAGACATCACCAGAGAAAATAGGGATAACCTAGGACATAAAAAAAATTATAAAAATTCTTATAATTCTAATTACACATTACAGGTACACAAGTACATTCATGTGAAAACACACATTTGCATGACCCTACGTGTTGTGTGCAAGTGTGGGTCAGTGTAGGTGTCTGTGTGCATGTGTGTGCATGTGTGTATGTGTGTATGTGTGTGTGTGTGTGTGTGTGTGTGTGTGTTTCTGCACATACACCACTAGACATTTGTCTTTAATGCTTATTCTTACTTTCTATTCTTCTTTATTTCATTAATCACTATAAACAATGTCAGAATCAATAACCAATACAATGGCAGAACATTACAGCATATCTGCACTTTTACACATAACAAGAAAAACCTCATTTATTTGTTATGGAAGAGATGGTTGGATAGGGCTTAAAATCCAGGAATTTGCAGAAGTCTTTCAAATGTGACTGAATCACAGCAGGACTCGCCCTCACCTCCCCCACTGAGGAAAAGCATCTCACACAGCCAGTTTGTAACGAATAGAAACTGTTCTCTCTCAAATGGATCAATTACAGGTATGGTATCCATTCTGTCCATCAATCTCAAGCCCTGGAAGACACACAGACCAGCATCAAAGAGAGGAGAGATAAGAGCTCATCTCACACACACACACACACACACACATGCACACTGCAAGTTCCTTTTAAAAAGGTAAAATTTGAAAAAAAAAAAACGACACACAACAGCACCTCGACCAAGTGTCAAGGTCACAGCCTAAGAAGATTAAGCCACTCTGAATGCCACACAACAGCTGGCTGGAAAACTGCAGCTGAGAGGTTGTTGTGGGAGGGTAACGATGCCAGTTGGTTGTCTAGGCCAGTATTTTACCTCTGTCCACTCCTGCGGAGAACTTTGATGAATTCATCATAAAAGGGTGAAATGGATGTTTTTTTCTCCAATTTTCTGAAAGGAGATTGTTTCTGAAATCTCTAGCATACCTTACCTTGCTGAAGAGATCAAACTGAGTTACTTTCTAAGGGCTGACTAAACTGCACACTGATATTTCAACCAATGCTAACATGCTAACATGATTAAATGTTGGCTGGTTACTTGGGAGGGACCAGGCTTGGCTTACACAGTTAGGCCTAAATGTCCAGTTTCATTTCTCCTGTTTTTGTTGCTTCTTCTGAATGCCCTGGAGATGCATCCAAATATGGTGTTGATTTTTGGGTAAACAACAAACAAACAAACAAATAAATGCAGATACATTTTAAGGGTCA
The DNA here is from genome assembly GCA_028565775.1 of Sternarchorhynchus goeldii. Classification (NCBI taxonomy): domain Eukaryota; kingdom Metazoa; phylum Chordata; class Actinopteri; order Gymnotiformes; family Apteronotidae; genus Sternarchorhynchus; species Sternarchorhynchus goeldii. Next base: position 20,730,925 of record JAOXYF010000018.1, on the reverse strand, counting down.
ATCTGTCTTGTCCCAAACCAACTTTTTCACATTTCTTGCTTTCGAAAGCAAAGAAACTACTATGCAAGTTCATATTACGAATGATTCTCTGATCCTCATTATTACGTAGCTAGCTTGTCAAGCCTCCCTCAGTAATCTGTTGGCAGTCTTTCTAATCGCTTAACTTCTTGGGATTCGGCAATACTGAAGGGGTTCTTTCACATTTTGGCCCTGAGAAACCCCCCCATCTGATCACACCCTGCATAGCTATACAGAACCAGTTTCATACAGGAAGACTTGTCAGTGCTTCAGGAGAGTCACTGCTCATGTCATTATCCTTCTGTCTCCAGCTCAAGGTCATGAATAATTCAAATATCTTTGGATTTGGATTTTTTTTATTCTACTCTACTTCTATGTCTTTTCAGGGCAGATTCTACAGCAGTGCTCTAGACCTCTAGCAGCACGGTGATGTCTTTGAATCTTTTGGGTTCGATATTTTGACTATGCTTTTGTAGAAGCGCTGTCTCAACTGTTACGTGCCAAGACACAGTTTTACAGGTGTCAGATCCAAAATAGAAATATCATGAGATAACTCTTTGGTTATTTGTTGTCAGTGCTAAAATTGCACACTTCGAAATGACCTGTTTGGGGAACAAATTCATCCCCCTCTTATGTATGCATATATTCATGGAATTTAGAAAAAGTAAAATGGCTGTGTCTCTTTCTTCATGTTGATTCTTGCATAATGCAGCAGCCTTAGATGGCTCATTACCAAACGCATCCATCTCCCGTTCTCCACCTTTGCAATTATGAGTGCAGGCCAGAAAACCGTGTTGGAGCTGAGAGCCTGTTGCACCGCTGGCCATTAGCAAGTGAATCATCAAACATGGCAATTGCTCAAATAAAGACTGTTTTGCATTGGTTTTCATAAGCAAAAAAAAAAATAATTGCATATATTTCAGTGCTGGACTGTGTTTATATGGAGGGTTTATTTATTCGTTATGAGGAACTCAGTGTATTTTTTCTAGTCCTTTTGCTGTTATTGCAGTGAATGAGTGATGTGTAGATCCATCAGTTAGGCAGACAGATCTAATCATTTGCTATATTATACCAAGCCCACATCAAAATAGTCTGAAATCTCTCATTTTGACCCTCTACTTTCTGCACTGGGTGTAAGTGTTTTGGTGATGACTATCCTTTTGTCAGTTTTGTTGGAGTAAGAGCAAGTTTGCAGGTGTTTTTTTTTTTTTTATTGTAATGAGGAGGTTCTAAACTGGAGCCTCCAGCGTTGTTTGCATTGTCTTTTGATGCTTCTTCTTAGGAAGGCAATTGTGTTGTAACAGGGCAGATATGTGATGCTCTATCACTACTGCTATTAGAAAAATGTCTTGTGTTGTTATAGTCCTAGTCACAATCTAACCTGACAAGTCAGGAATGAATCGCCAGTCTTATTTCCGTACATTCTGACGCCCTCTTTGTATACTGATTATCAAACCTGAATACGGCCAGTTACTACAACTACATTTTTCTCATCAACAGAAGAGGGTGAGAGAATTGCACATCAGGATTTGAAGCACTGTTGTGGGCTTTCGCAGCGTTACTTATAGCCTGTAATTGCAAGTAGTTACATTCACAAATGACTGTGAATGGCTTGCAAATCCACAGAGTCTAAGTTATTACCATACACTGAGATCTTATAAATTGTCCTGGGCTCTTTCACCGCTGCTAGACTGAAGGATTCTGCAGGGCTATTAGACAACTGTTCGTTGTGTTCGTTGCAAGGCGCCCTGAGCATTTGATTTTTCTGAGATAGTATGAAAGTAATGAACTATCACTATGGTGCTCCAGCAGCGTGGTTCTGGACAGGAACCTCTCCTCTGTCCCCATGGAGATGGAGGCTTTGCAAGGTCCCTATTAGCAAATAGTTTTTTTTTTACCAGGAACTGTTTTTACCAGAAACTGCTGTCACCCTGCATCTTTCTTCAGCCAATATTCACTTAATAAATTAATTTACTGAAGATACACTTTAGATTATTCCCACATCATTAACTATACATGTACCATCTCCAGAGGTAATTTCATGAATTTGGTGTATAAAGCTATAGACTCCAGTCCCAACTGTATGAAACAAAACAGTGGCTCTGAGATTAAACAGTGCTCCTCCGTCTCCACACCACCCACACACACCCCAGGCCTCCAGCATGTCAGTCAATGAGTTGTTTAGTGTCAAAGCACCAACGCTCTACGGATCTCTCTGCCTCTGCCTCTCCTCACATGCTTTCACTACCCTTAACACCTCACTTAACATCTCCACCCCTCCAAAAGCTTTGTTTGGGTTTGTTTTTTTTCTGACTGCATATTTGATGTATTTATTTTATAGATTTTTATGTTATTCTTCATTTATTTTTATATTCTGATTTGTACGTATGACGACATTGTGTTGTATTCAAGAAAAGTTAAATATGCAAAATGGAATTTGAAAATAAGATTACACCTGCATCGTTGCAGGTTATACAACCACAAGCAGTGTGGAGATGGAGATTCGTCAGTAGAGTCAGTAGAGAAAAGCTACTTTCTGTTACAGCACTTACACATAATCTGCCATGTGATCAGTGAGACAGTATCATGCAAAACTGGGATGTAGGCAACTTTTTAAGGAGCTTTTATTGGATTCACCTCCCTAGGAGGCTGGGAACCTTTCTCACGCCTCTAAAAAATAAGTTCTGATAATAATCAGCCCCATTCTCAATTCATTAAAATCTGAGCAGAGAGCAGTTTTGGTTTCAACCAGCACTTGATTAATTCTCTTTGCTAATGGCATCTGACCACCCCCACATCACACGATGCTTGGGTCCAACAGGGGCCTCTGCGTCACAAGATCATTGAGCTGAGGGGACCATTCAGGAAGCAAGAAAGCAGAATGTACCATTGTGAGCACAGTACGGTTCAGAATGTATTCTAGGGTTTAGGTCTATCTCACATGAAATGGGTCTCTCATTAAAACCAGTACGGTGGTCCAACTGAGACTTGAAGGTCTGAAAGATCTTTCAGTACCATTATCTCCATGCTCCGAGTGAATTACCGCGCGCTACAAAGCATCTTTCGCACTGAAGGCTTTCTGAGTTGCATGACTTTTCAAATTCGTTTTTAAACTACAGGTGTACAGTTAAGAAACATAAGAAAGTTTTCAGTAGAAAACATGATGAAATAATACAAGTGAGCAACTATAATTTTTTATTGTGCAGGAAGTCGTTCAGTTTACTGGACAGTAATTCCTTTTTCATTTTTGTACTTGGCAGCTTATCTGTGTGGTGGATATTTCATGAAACAGAATTTTTCAGTTAGCAAAAGTCAAAAGTTTGTGTGTGTGTGTGTGTGTGTGTGTCTGGGTGTATGCGTGTGCCTGTACTCACTGGACCTAATGCATACTTTTGATTTCATACTTGGCATCGCTGTGGTTTGTGTTTGCTTTTGAAAAAGGAGAGACAGTAAGCGTGACTGAGAGAGACAGAAAGCAGGAGAGAGAGCGAGAGAGAGAGAGAGAGAGAGAGAGAGAGAGAGAGACCTGTGTATTTTAGCACCATCTAGTGTACGCTAATATCACATCATGACAGTTGAGATACTTCTTGAGATTATGGTTCATTTAATCCGTCCAAAAATGTGAATTTGAGGTTGTCTTCAAAAGTATTCAACAAAATCAATGCTTGGGTATTTCTCTTAGCGACCCCCTGATCTGCCTGCTTAGTACAGCTAGGGGGGTGGTGCCAAACTCCTGCATGTCCACTATCATTCCTGGCTGTGTGAACACCTTGACCCGGCTTGAAGTTGGCACCTTTATAGAACAGCCCCTCTCTGCCAGTTTGGGCTCATCTCCGCCCTCTCTGTGACCTACATAGAGTGATGCCAAGCCCCCTTTGCAGCTGCTCTTGGTACCACTGAGGCCAGACTGGCATTCAGAGAGGGAGGTGGAGGCCAAGGGCATAAATCACCACACCTCAGCTCTTTTCTCTATGATCCTCTGATTTATTGGACGGTGTCATTATAACTAGTGCTGACTCTTGACATAAGTGGGGCAGAGGGTCCCGCGAAATTTGCTCGGGGACGGACATGCCCCTCGCCGCCGTGGCAGAAATTGTGAAGCCAATTTGCCTGCACACAGCGGCACTGGGGGATGACTGGTTCTGATTGTCCGGCAAACCGTCCGTGGTATTTTGAGATGTATGAGTGTGGTTCAAGCACAACAAACTGGGTTTTTTTAGCCATTTACTCTAGAGTGAAAACAAAATGAAAATATTTGACACGAGCTTCAAAGGGGAGAAATAAACGGAACATCTCTGGCGATCACAAAGACTCTCTGTGTGTGTGTGTGTGTGTGTGTGTGTGTGTGTGTGTGTGTGTGTGTGTGTGTGTGTGTGTGTGTGTGTG
>JAOXYF010000018.1:20692226-20717732 GCA_028565775.1 Sternarchorhynchus goeldii | reverse complement strand
TAGACTACATGAACTCTATTCCTCTCTTAATTACAGTAGTAGACTACATGAACTCTATTCCTCTCTTAATTACAGTAATAGACTACATGAACTCTATTCCTCTCTTAATTATAGTAATAGACTACATGAACTCTATTCCTCTCTTAATTACAATAGTAGACTACATGAACTCTATTCCTCTCTTAATTACAGTAATAGACTACATGAACTCTATTCCTCTCTTAATTACAGTAGTAGACTACATGAACTCTATTCCTCTCTTAATTACAGTAGTAGACTACATGAACTCTATTCCTCTCTTAATTACAGTAGTAGACTACATGTACTCTATTTCTCCTCACCCCTGTTGGCAGACAGCAGCAGACCTGGGGGGAAGAGAGTGGTGGGGGATGTTCACTACGCGTCGGCAAAGGAGCGGGCTGGCTACATCACCCCCGTCCCTGGAGGAGTGGGGCCCATGACTGTAGCCATGCTGATGGAGGTACCGTGGGCGTCGTTACACCAGCACTTAGGAGACATGCATTATTGCAAAATGCTGGCATTTAACCTCAGTAGATAATGGCTGTTTTTTTTCAATCTTTATAACAAGATAGCATTTATCAGGCAAGTGTATCTGTGGTTTGAAAAAGACTAGGACCAGAGCTGGTAAGTCATTTGTGTCATTATGGCTTGAGGCCAAATGATGAGTAATTTTCCCTACAGGCTCCACAATAAAAGCTTTGCTTCCTCTCACTTCAAAATGGGTTTAGGTTCAATTGTAACTCAAAATGTTCAGAATGCATCTGGCCCTGTTACTGATAGCACACTCAAACCTTTAGGTCTCTCTGTCAGCACTGTCAAAAAGATGTGTTGTTATTACTGATATCTTTATCAGTCTAGTAATTTGTATATGGAGCATTAGTTATAAATATACTTATTCTCAGCTTATGTGTATTATATAGATAATACCTTCCTTCAACAGAATACAGTCAAGAGTGCTCAGAGATTTCTCCAGAACTACAGGCCCGGGAATTGGACCATGTCCTACATAAAGGTGAAACCTCAGAAACCTCAGCCAAGGTACATGCCTAATATCAAAACATTCAAAGCTGATAAAGTTCTAGCTCACAGAAAAGTGAAATTAACAGAGCAGTTCATGAATTCCAATAAACAGCTTTGTTTGTTTGTTTGTTTTCCTGATGCATTTGTTGCACCACATGCTTGCAAACAGTACCAGACTCTTAAACTCTACCCCTGGATTGTGGCGTTCTTCTACAGCGATGCCCAAATCTCTCGCTCATGTTCTGGAAAGCCGATCGGCCAGCTTGCCAGGGAAGTAGGCCTGCTCCCCAACGAGGTGGAGCCATATGGTGTGAGCAGGGCCAAGGTGAGCCTGGATGTTCTCAAACGTCTGGACAAACAGCCTGATGGGAAATATGTGGTGGTCACTGGGTAAGGCTCATCTTCAAGATTCACACAACAGAGTCTTGGCATGCTATACGTTATGCATAATTAATTATATTCAAGCAAAGAGACATTGTTAACCTGAAGCCCAAATGAATCAGCTTTTTTTAACTAAGCTTAATTAAGACCCATATTTCATAACAGAAACTGTATTGATGGATTTGTGAAGTTTATGTATATCAGATCTTGTTCTAGCTATCTGTGGATTTAGCATCTTTAAGAAATAGATCAGAAACTAAACCTGGAGCTTCAGTGCCTTAAGGATTCCATGTAGCAGGCATTTCTTCATTTCTGGTTCTTGAAATCTCAAAAAAAAATAACTAACACACCAGAATGATTTTAACCTTTCATAGTACCTGTGAAACACAAATTCCAAACAGGATTTTCTCGTTTCATGTGGCCAGGATTACACCCACTCCCCTAGGCGAGGGCCACAGCAGCGTAGTCCTGGGGCTGGCACAGGCTTTAGGGGTTGGCTTGAACATCAACGCTTTAGCCTGTGTGGGGCCACCCTCTCCACCATCCAGCTTTGGGACCAGAGGTGAGCGTGGTGAACTCTCCAAGTTACAAAAATAAACCTGATGTCCCTGATGTTAGTGTTCATTGTGCATTTATGTGGGAAGTGTTTAAGATTGTGTGTTTAGATTAAGCCAATATGTGAAAGTAACCACATGATAACTAGATTACACAGAGCTGTAGAAGTTGCTTAGTTACATTTAATTACACATAAGTGCTCTACACTCGTTTTTATTGACAATTATTGAAAAAATAACTGTATATAGGTGGTGCTGTTGGAGGTGGATATTCTCAGATCATACCCATAGAGGAGGTATGTTGACTTGTTATAAGCCCCTGGGTTTCAATAGAACAGGTATTTAACCTCAATATGTTTTCTCTGCAAGATTCTGCATATCTTATTTGTATCAACTCCTTCTTAACATGCTTTCTAGGTCATTCTTCAGCCCTTAGAAGACAGTCATGCGGTTTCTAAAGCCAGCAGCTTGATCTTAGACACCATCACTGCATACTCTCGCTACCAGAGCAAATACGCAGAGAAGGTTGGATGTGTTTGTTTGTGTGTTTGTGTGTGTGTTTGTGTGTGTGGTCATGTTTGTTCTGAAAATGTCCCTGTATGGCAGGTTTTGTATGACCTCTTGGTACCACTCACAGATGGTCACCAGGTCTTCTCACCTTACCAGCAAAAGAGACTGCAGGTATGATAAGCGTGTTATTAGTACTAATGTACATGGAGCAAACATTGGCCAGCTCTGATCAGCCCAGGCCATGCTGCAAACAAACCTTCCCTCAGCTTCTTCTCCCATGCAGGGATCTTAGACAGTTTCTGTTGTGAAGGTGCATAGACAGCCGTGTTTAGCTCTTTATGTGCTGTTTTAAAAGTTATGAAATGTCACATTGCTGATTTGCTTCTAAATAAACAGCATTTGGTCATTTATTCATTAACTTAGGAAGGATGTGTTTAAATATGTCATGTCAGAAAAGTCACGGAGGACTTTGTGATCTCTTCGCAGAAACTTGACATTGAGAAATCTGACCCTTCAACCCTGACACCAAAAGAGATAAGACGTTTCGTTCAACTGGACATTAATCTTAAAACCAAGGCGGTGTGTTTCAACCCTGGAGTAATTACTTTAACTCTCATCATTTATTGCTATTCTGCCCTTTTTTGGGAAAGAACTTTCACATCCTTTCTCAGTATTGAGGACACTGAGTCTCCGAGGTGCTGACTGTATCTGGAGGCGTTATTTGAAAGGCGTATTTGTCATGTAATAGTGAATGACTATGGGCTGCAGGACGGTGGCTTTCTGGAGAGCGAAATCATGGGCGTGCTGTCTCTGAGCACGAGCGCACAGGACCTGCAGCGTAGGCTGGCCAAGATGGTGGTGGCTACCAGCCAATCAGGGGAGCCGGTCACCACCGAGGACCTGGTGAGTGCAAGCCCTCTAGCAGTACACGTCTGCTTGAAGCCATATGCCTGCTGGTCTGCCCATACATGAGAATGCGCATAGCTTAATATACATGTTTTTTTTCTGTCTGGATGTTTGTGTATGAGAGAGGGAAAAGGAGTGAGAAGGTGAGAGAGAGCTCTGAAGTTTTGATCTTTGGTTTGTTACAGGGCGTGAGTCCTGTCTTAACGCTGCTACTGAACAGCGCTCTCAAGCCTTGCCTGATGCAGACGATGGAAGTATGATACAGTTCTTTTGACAAAGTACTGATATGAAATCATATCAGTAATTGATTGCTCAGAGCTTTTGAGGCAACCCCCTGTGGTTTGATACTGTATATTAAATTCCTTCTGCCTCTAAAGGATTATACATGCAATGTATACGTAAAATAACACTGGACTTAGATTTATGTTAGTAAATATCCATGACTAAATATTCATATATATATACACTGTAGTACAGGTTTAAAGGATTTCAGGATCATGCTAATACCAATTTAGCTCTGCTTTAGTTTAATTTAGGACGAATATAGATTAGTCAGTGATTTACTGGCTAACTGAAGCAATAACAAATAGTGTCAGGTGTGTATATACAGTATGTGTTTGGATGTTAGCTACTGTGGAGAGATTTCAAGTGTTATCACTTTATGTATATGCATTACACCCCATTCAAACCCAATTTATTACATAACCCCATTCAAAAGTTTATTAAACAAAGAATGAGTTTTATTTAGATTTGCCTGATCTCTCTCTCTCTCTCTCTCTTTCTCTCTCACTCATTCACAAACACACATGCACTCACACTGTCTCTCTCTCTCTCTCTCTCTCTCTCTCTTTCTCTCTCTCAGGGGACCCCAGCATTTGTTCACATGGTCCATGGCAGCCCCTTAGTCATGGCAGACAAAATTGCTCTAAAATTGGTGGGCCCACAGGGCTTTGTGGGTGAGGGTTACTCAATCACTCGCTTTCTGTCAGTTAGAAGCAAAAGATTTATAGGAGTCATTATTTTTCAGGATTGTAATCATGAAATATAGTCAAATATACAGTTTCATAAATAAGAAAAATGGGAAATCTAACATTCATTTGTTTGTTTGTTTGTTTAAATGTAAGACTTTGACATATTACAATTTATAATAATAGGAAAGAATTATGTGCAATATGTGTGCAAACAAATGTGAATGTATGTTAGAATATAAGCAGACCAATAACCACCATTTATTAACTGTGTTTCACCTCCAACTCCTACCTTCTCGACACCCAGTTACTGATACGGCTCATGGGGTTGATGTTGGCATGGAGAGGTTTTTCAACATCACATGCCGCTCCTCAGGCCTGCAGCCCAACGTGGTGGTGCTTGTGGCCACTGTCCGAGCGCTGAAGATGCATGGGGGGGGGGCAGAGGTGAGTCCGGCCCACCGGGCGACAACGGCCTGTGCCCAGCACGAACAACCTCTGCCAGAGGTGTGAGATCCTGACGCTTCTGAGCTAATGAGGAGAATCTTTGCAAGGCATGTCAGCTTAGCTGTGCCATGCACCCTGCCTCTGTGAAATCACACGTGTAGATCTGGTGTTAACGTCATTTTCCATTTGTCCTCTGGGATTTATGGCTCAGTGAGAGTGCTTTATAAAAGGATGTAATGGTAAGTGTAATCATTGTGTTTTGGTTTGCAGATCAGAGAAGGTCTTCCTCTGCCTCTGGAGTATTTCCAAGAGGTAAGGTGTCTATCTAATGGATTCAGTGACAGTTTTGTTATTCTTGTTTTATTTTGAGAATGATGAGTTTTTGTGAGTGGTGAGGTTCAGGGGTGAGTGGTGAGGTTCAGGGGTGAGTGGTGAGGTTCAGGGGTGAGTGGTGAGGTTCAGGGATGAGTGGTGAGGTTCAGGGGTGAGTGGTGAGGTTCAGGGGTGAGTGGTGAGGTTCAGGGGTGAGTGGTGTAATGTTATAATTTCATTCCACTGTAGAACCTGGAGCTGCTGCAGAAAGGTTGTTCTCATCTGAAGAAACAGGTGGATAATGCCATGTCATATGGTTTGCCAGTGGTAGTGGCTGTAAACACCTTCAGGTTAGGCATGATCTCTCTCTCTCTCTCTCTCTCTCTCTCTCTCTCTGTCCAGTTTTTATAAGTATGGCTACAACTTTTATGCTATTAAACTGCATTTTATATTTACATTTCAGTTCATATTAACGGCTGCAGAAGTGGCAGTAAAGTCATGAAAAGTGACTGACCTGTTTTTATCTCTCATTTTGGCCATAGCTCTGACACAGAGGCTGAGCTTGAGCTGGTGTGTGACCAGGCAAGGCAGGCTGGTGTGTTTGATGCAGTGAAATGCACAAACTGGTCTGAAGGGGGCGCTGGAGCACTGGCTCTGGCACAGACTGTTCAGAAAGCAGCTGAGATGCACAGACCAATTCAATTCCTCTATGACCTGCAGGTAAAAGTGAACGTCACCAGTAGAATATCAAAAACAATATAATGCAACAGTGCACTTGAATGCACAGAGGATATTCTGCATCTGCCTTATTTTTTACAGATAATAAGCACTCAACTAATATCAGTCAATGGCAGAGGAGCATTTAGATAATTATTAATCTTTTCAACCTGATTTTTTCACCATAAACGACCAGCAAAGCTTCACTGTGTGTCCCTCAGAGAATATGAGCAGAATCAATTAGCACCTCTTATACAGAGCCGTTTCATTATCAGCCCATATTTATATCATGCACACGAATTTCATAGATAAGGCCTAAATATAACCAGCATGAAAACTGTTCACTGTGCAGTTAAACTGCAGCACTCACAACACCCCAATAACATAAGACCTCTGAGTGTGAGTTGAACTCATGGTGTCTCGTAGATACCGATCACTGAAAAGGTTCAGAAAGTGGCTCAGATGATGTATGGTGCTAAGGATGTGGAGTTCTCTCCAAAAGCCAAAGAGAAGCTTGAACTTTACATCAAACAAGTGAGTCCATATCAGTATAGTTAGAACAGACACTCTTCAGCATTTTCTTAGTATGGGGGGGGATTAATTGCCATGCTGTGCAACATGATTTATATATATATTTATAATTTTTTTTTTTAATTTTCATTACATTTATTATTGTTGTTTTGATTAAGGGTTTTGGTAGTTTCCCAGTGTGCATAGCCAAGACCCACTTGTCCTTGAGTAATGATCCAGAAATGAAAGGGGTGCCCACAGACTTTACGCTGCCAATAGCAGACATCCAGGCCGGCGTGGGCACCAGCGTTCTCTGCCTTTGGGCTGGCACGGTGAGCTCTGCTTTCTGCCCTCTACTGTGCTCTTTACATGTGAACAGAGCTGTCGTTATCTTCTCTATGCTCAAAGCCTTAAAGACCCCTTTAAGAAACATTACTGTCACAGTTTGATTGTGTGACTCATTACAAAATATGATTTGTGTTTTTAATAACCATTATTAGATTATACCTTAATAGTCAAAGACAGATGGTGTCATTTTAAAATCAGTATTTGTTACGAATTGTTTGTTGCTAATTATACAATTGTTATATGTTAACTACTATTTGATAGTAACGTTTTGCTGTTTTGATTTTATAAGTAATTACGTTACAAACTATGACCTTAGCTAGCTGTTTTGGGACTAGTTTTCACCACAGTGGGTAAGCAAAGAAGTAAGGAAATCCTTTACTAATTTAGTAAGGCAGGAAGCAGTTTGTAGGTGCTCATGAATACCTTCACATATAGAGACTGGAGCCATGAAGCAGGAGTGAGGGCCAGTTGCAGTCAGTTTATTGAGCCATTCATTCGGTGGGATGAGTCAACCGGTGTGATGAGACTGAGAGAATGCAGCTCAGACTGGTCATGGGTGGAAAGGATATTTTTATCCTGACGTGTTGCTAGGTTGCAAGCCTGCGCAGAGCATGAGCACCTCAGCAAGAGCTGCTATTGGTCCAAGTGACCTTAATCCATTCCTGATCACACTTCTGTATATGTGTTTTTACTACCACATCTTTAAACTTGTTTTCAGGAGAGAAATATGTACATATACCACATCTGTTAAGATGACCTAGTAATAAAAACGTACTGTGTTATAAATGTGTTACATATTTAATATTGATTACTATTTTATTCTGCTTTAGCTACTTCTTATTACTAAATAAACATTTTTTATGTGATCAATATAACAGAAAAAAGACTGCCTTGAAGATCCTGCGTGGCCATGGTTGAGAGTCAAAAATAGCTTCTACTGTAACAGCCATTAGCATCACTGTATTAGGTAAGTTGGCATATGAATGATGTTTTGTAACTAAAGATAATCACACAATAATCAAACAGTATGGCAATAATAAACCATATTGGTCCTATTCAATGGAGAAATATTCTCCAGTTACTGAAGCTTTCTGGCAACCAACCACAGCACCAGTACAGTGGGTGGAGACTAGTAAATTCTTAATGTGGAGCACCTAAGAAACTCTATATGCATCCCACAACTGATTCAGTGTGTATGGGAGAAAAAAAAACAGAGAGAAAGTGAAGAAAGTGTCCATCATGGCAAGGAACATGTTTCAGGTCACCTCTATCCATAACTGAACCATGCATTTTTACCCATAAAGCCACTTCAGAGATGATTGCCATTATCAGAAAGAAGGAAGCTCCTCTTCAAATAGTCCTATTGTTTTTCCTGAAAAATGCATGTCAACAACTGTCTCTCTGTGTTATCCATCCAGTCTGTCGCAGTACCATCTGCTGCTCTGAGCGTGAAGAGTTCATTAATATTACCCTAAAGAGAGGAGAGGAGCTCAGTCTTACTGGGGCTATGAGAACAAATGTTACAACTGCTATTGTGTGTTATTGCACAGAGTGACTATCATTAGATAGAGATTTTAGAGCTAAGTATCAAATATTTTTACTTGAGGACTTTAGCATCTGTCTTTTCTATGTACAGGAGCTAAAGTAAACTATCTTCTCTATAACATAGCTCTATTTATACAGCCACTTATTTAATTTAGTGTCTGGCATTCTTCTGTAAGGTTCCACCTGAACTGAGTTTCTTATCTTCATTATCTGAGCTTACATGGCATTACCTTGTGACCCTCCATTAAGTCTGGAGTTGCTATGGCTACAAAGAAAATGGCATGACTGTACAATTACATTAGTGGACTTTTCTCCTGAGTTAATGAATTGATTGTTTACATACTAAACATTATGTACTGTATGTTACTAAGGGGATCTACAGATGTTTACCTTTTTCACAGCAGATGTTATGTCTGTGTACTCTGACATGTTTTAATAACTTTTGATAAATGTGTTATTTAGACACATAGTTTTGTGTTTATTTAATAAAGGGTCTGTTTTTTAGAGAGAATATGTTTGCTGGTTCTTTCTTTCATTCTGACATTTATTCTGAAATGAAATTTTCCTCCCGGAGAGACAAAACATGTTTGACTCTGGCCATCATTTAATATTTACAGAGCAGTGAGGTTTCTTTGTTCAGAGATATGCCATCCCCGGCTACATCCTGCTGATGATCAGGGCTTCAACTGTTATTGAAAAATAACCCCATGGACTGTATGGCTTTAGTCATTTCTTTGATTTATGCTGATCAGTCACGTTTACATTGCCTACAGTGTCCCAAAGCAACTTGGGATAGATGCACCATCATGATACAATTTACAGTTAGTGATTTTTAGTTTGTTAGTTTTGTCATTCTGTAATAATGCAGAGTTTTTTACAGTGTGCACTGAAGGGTACATCTTGCTTATAGTAGCAGTATTGAATGATCTAAGAGTCCCTTATTTGGGGAGGTGGAGTGGAGAGCACAGTTGAGCTTGTCCATTTGCCTCTGGGACATCGTGATAGTAACATTTAGTAAGCAATCAGTTTTTTTAGCCTGAAATAGAACTGTGTGCAGGAAAGGCTGATATCTCCAGATGATATCTTCAGTAAGGCTGATATCTCCAGATGCACAGCATTCTTTTGCGTTGCAAAACTCTGAAAGCAAGAAAGCAAGAAAGAAAGAAAGAAAGGCATATTACCCTCAGGAAGAGATTCAGGGACACACACTGTCTGGCAAATCATAAAACAGTCAGTTTATAGAATAAGAATTGTAATTGCCTGCAATGTAGTTGTCTGCGATTTATTACATGCATGTGCAAATAAACCAGATGTCATATATCTGGGAGATTTACTTTGTCTTTTGCTATACCCTGCTGGAGAGTAGGCATTTGGTAAACCAGTTACAAATTTAGATTCTTTATACTTTTTAATAAACCCTTTGAAGAGCTCCTGTTAATAGATTTGACTGTTCAACATACAGTACTGAGATCCTGTATTGGGACTAAAATTGATTTTAAACATAATATATTTAAATCGTTAAATAACCTTTTACACACACATTACTGTAGATGCTGATAAACTTTAGGAAAATCAATAGTAAGGAAGGCATCAGAAGGTCAATGTATACAATCTTAATGAGACTTTTTTTTGAAAGCTAAAACTAGGGTGGCTATTAATTACACTTTCGCAGTCACGTAAGCAGCAGAGCTTTCCTTAAGCGTGTAAAGACCCTGAATCGCTCGATAGTTCGATGACATGGATCAGAAACTGTCAATCAGTCGGTTGCTATGGGAACTGGTAAGCGCCTGGCCCGCTAGGTAACAGCATCCCTCCAAGTTAAAGCGCATGAGACCGTTCAGCTCGTGCTTGTGAAGCAGCTAGTGTTCACAGTAATAAACCCTCCCTATCGCCGTTACAGAACGTGATGCTTTTACAACCTGCGGGAAAGATAGACAAATCTCTTCCGTTATGCGGGTAGGTTTTTTTTTACAGTTTCTAATATTGGTGCTTATTATTTTTTTGTGTGTGTATAGGTTAAACTATTCATCATAAATGAAATGATCAACATGTTTACGTTAAAAATAGTTTCTCCATTTGTGGTGAAAGCAGGCAGGAAGCTAAGGAACTTAAAAAAATGTTTGATAATGTTTGAATATCCGTGTATCCGTTTTGAATAATCCGTCTATTATATTTCTAGAAGACTGTAGAAAAGTAGGTCCTACATTCAGTCACTGACACACCCCCAAGAACAATAAATAAAGAAATAAACAAAGAAAGAAAACTATGCGCACTTCTTTTAATTTAAATACCTGAGGAGTAAAGTGAATACCGTTGGTTGCTAAAATGTTTATTTAAAATTTTTTTTAAATGGTCTAAAGTGATTACCAGCTACCGATATCTTGTTCATATTAATTAATTAATTAATTTATTTATTTATTTATTTTCTGAAATGAACCATCTAGTGAAATTTTAGATATCTGTTGTTCAAGGTGTTATCACAGGTGTAAAACAGAATACTGTGTTACTCCCTAGTTAAGAGAATAAGCTGTATGCTTAATTGCAGGAAATCTGTATGTAATATGAACCCTGTTGTTGCAGTTTTCCCTGTGATCATTAAAAGGCTGTACTGTGCTTATGAATGTATTCAACTTTTTAAACAGCTTTTGATCGAGGTGCATTGTAATGCAAGGAACAAATTTTTTTATGTAAAAAAAAAAGTCCATGTAGAACAATTTTCAGTTGTATCCAACAAATGATGAGAACATAAAGTCTAATGTGACATTAGCTTGAAATGTTTTGTTGCTCCGCAGCATTTCTGAAGACTGGAAATGACAGTACAATAAGGGAAGACACCAATCCTAAATAACTGCTCCATATTTTTCTGGAAACCATCACTCCCCATCCTGCTACTCAACAAGTCTTTTTGCCACTTATCCTACAATGACATCTGAAGAGGGAGATGGCGGAGAATTTCAGGAGAAGGCGGGACTAAAACGAAAATTAACAGGCCCTCCGAGACTTATTTTGGGCAAACCTCGATCTCCAGGTCGTGACGAGATAAAGTCAGATGCTCATGTTTTGAGGCAGCAAAAGCGTCACAAATTTAGTACGGCAGTCAAGGACACAGCGGCTGAGTGCCAAGACTACGGTGAAGCAGACTATGAGTCACAGTGTGTGACGTGTCTGAGCCCTCAACCTGCCTTCAGTGGAACTGAAGAAGCAGCTTCTCCACAACTCCAGTCTTTAGAAGTCACCTCGAGCTTAGAACAGAGCAGGGTTAAAAAACAACAAGGTAAGAAAAGGCTGAGAAGGAGTGGAGCTAAAGCCACCTTTAGAAGGGTTTTTTACCCTGCCTTCGCATGTGTTAAGAGGAGAAAAAAAGCAGATATTAAGTCTGAGGAAGACTCAGAAGATAACACAGATCACTGTGCACAGGTTAACTGCCAAGATGTTCCAGGCAATGGTGACACCACAGAAGAACCTTTGACCATTTCTAGAGTCTCCTTAGGCATAACCAAAGGGTGTAAAACAGAGGCAGTTAAGCTTGTCAGTGCCAGAAACATTTGCAGAAACCTGCGCGTAAGGATATGGCCCTTCTTCAAGAGACCCTCAGTAGCATCTGAGAGAAATCCGAGACATGAAGAGGGCAACGTAAGACCGTGTAGCTTTATTGAAACAGCTTCTGAAAAAAGTGTGGAACCTGAAAGAAGGTCCATTACTGAGCATCTCAACTGCGATGCTCCAGAACCATTCGGTGCTCCAGCAGCAGATGAGCAGCCGAATGGATTGAGCGAGATTCATGAAGACAAGGCCAGAATCCCTGCAGAAACCTGTCCAGTGAAACATCCAGATACTAGAGAAGAGGGTACAGAGATGTTAAAACTAGGTGCAGAGGTGAGTGAAATCCTAAACACTCCACTCATTCATGATAAAGTTGAACAGGTATGCTGTCCCAAACACGATGTATGCAAACACAACCACCTCCCATACACAGTGGATGAAGAGGACAAAAGGGTAGAGATCGTTGAGATATTGGAACCTGTAGTTCTTTTGCACTCTGAGGTTTTACTGCCATCTGTTAATGCATGCAGCTCTGACAATGAAGTAACTGTGACATCATCAGATGTCTCTGTTTGTCATGTGATAGCCCTTAATGACACATATAAGACTGTACCTATTGAAAATGTAGTTCAGTGCAAACCAGTCATTACAATAGACGCTGTGCATTCATCAGATGAAGAAAACCAAGATCCCATAGAGAACAAGCCTCCACAGTGGGACAGGCTGTCAGCAGTTCTTTCAGTAAATGGTTCGTGTTACCCTCTCAAAATGAACAGCATGGCAAAGGATGCTTTTCAGACTTTGGACCAAAGTGAACACAAGAGTAAACCTTCAGAGACTGAACTGGTGCAGGCTGCCTTGTCTTTGGTCCGTGTAGCTATTGGTGGTGCAGTGGAACAGCTTTCAGCTGAGCTGCAGAGTAATCGGACAGATCAGCATTATGCTTAAAACATACCACACATCCTCCCACAAATACTGAAAACATACACCAACTGATAACCACATCCTTTACCATCTCCCCCCCAGCCCCCACCCCACCCCCAGCCCCAATCTCTAAACCGTTTAGTCTCGTGGTTGGATTAAAATCAGTGTTCATAATCAGTATTAGTTTAGTTAGCATTGTATTGTAATTATACATAGTTATGGCTGTTGTTTTTTTTTTAAGCTCTGATTAACTGGCTGAGACTGATGGGTGTGTCTTGTATCATGTTAACTGGTTTGTATTATATGTAATGGATCGCAAATAGTGATGTATATATTGTGTTGCAAAATGAATATATTTTTACAATTATAAATGTCAATAACATGTTTAGTATAGTAATACTTTTATTAAACACAGTGCCAGGACATTACCGTGCGTCAAATCTGTTGGCAATGGAACTGACAAAAACTGCCTAAAATTTGTTAGTGCTTAATTTCTCCCACAGTTCATATTTTTAGACAGAATGTGACATTTGTTGTCATATCCCTGCACGATATCACTGCCTTGTTTCTATAGCAATGGATAACCCACATATTACAGCTATAAAACCATGTGGTTATGTTTCTTTTATTGGTTGGTTCTTACAGGAGTTTTAACCGTTGTGTACATCTGTGCAAAATAAAGTGCCCCCCCGTGTGCTCAGCCTGGTTTTGTTATGTGTTATGAGATATCATCAAAATATTATTTAAATAAATGGAAATATGTAGTGGCAGCAGACAGGAAGTGATTTTTCTTCCTGTGCACCATATTCATATTTAAATGTAAACCATAGTAAAATACTTATGCTCTAATCTGTTCTAATTCTCCTGCATATGATTACTGCCACAAAATACCCTCTTACGATTAGTTTGAAATTTGACTTAGACAACATTTGGTTTCATCCTGGCAGTTATGTAAATCCTTCCTGTCAAACATTCAACAGTCAACAATCACTTGCGTCAAATACTTAAATCACTAAGGTAAATGCTGCCCTCTTGTGGTAAAATAGGGAAGTGGTATTAACTTGAAAGATGAAGTACTAATATACTGCAATTAATCATCGCTAATGGTTGTTTTTTGCCTTAACATAAACAAAACACATCAGCACTGAGACATAAGAAATGAAAATGCAGGTCACTGAAAATGTCATTTATTTAAAAAAATAATCAGTACACAGTTTCACACAATATTAGTCAGTTTTGATCAAATGATGTCTTAAAGACACTAGTCAAGATGCACTCTACAAGTCACACAAGTATCACAGACATTTGCTTTTCACTGGTTTAAACGTCTCATCACGGCACACTGACCTCTGCACTGGTGGTCAAAAAATGGGGGCTGTGGATTTTTTTTTTGTTAAGTGATATTTTTTGTTAAGTACCTATCTATCATGGCATAAGATTCAAAGGCCAGGTCTGGCTGTATGCCCCAGACACGTCGTTGATATTACTGTACCAGCCTTTCATTAAAACATTCCCACACAAAGACATTTTCACTTCTAATAGCATAGCCACAAAATTCCAGTTATAGAAGTTATACAATCCAAGACTTTTACGTCTGTGTGGTAAGGTACCAAGTGAAGTGTTTGTGTACTTTTAGTACCATTGTACGTACAGAATAACCTTTCAGTACCATAGTGCATACAGAATGATCTTTGACCCTTTGACAAGTCTATCAAGAATCACAAAAAACTGAAATGCTGGTTGGACACATTCTTCCATCAGTCCTGCCATGTTGTAGACTCCTCGGAGCATTTCACAGAAGTAGGCACTACGCTAATTTGGTACCACCGACATACCCAACAACTAAGGAAGGAACAATATTATTATGACTCATCACTTTACAGATTTGGTTGGGCAACACCATAAGTGCTTTTAGTTTCAGTTGCTTGGCAAATGTTTCTAAGGCACTGAACCAGATCTTACAGAGGACTCACTTCAGGATTTTGTTTTTAACTGCAGGCTTGCTTAAATTATTTAATCTACTGGCTATAACACATTAAGAAAACAACAGTGATGTGTAATGTGTTGATATGTGTAATTATTACAAGAAAAGATTGGATGTAAGCAAAGAACTGAAGTCAAGTTCATTTTTTTGTGCTGGTTTAGTTTTATGTGCTCTGTTAATGAAGATTCTTTGAAAACACAGTATTACTGAGAATTATGCAATGCCTCCTTCTTTAGACCAGCTCAGTCATGTCCACAAACCACAATATACACAAACACTGAACTCATCAAGACTGGGGCATTTGAAAGAGCACTTCTCAAACGTAACCGTACTGAGCATGAGACAAGACACGAGGGAGTGTGTCAAAGCCGAAGAAGAGGAAGAAATCTGTGAGCAGCTCCCACAGGGAGGAGCAGCGGGGAGGAGACGAAGCAGCATGCGTGCGAGACAGGCGGGTGCGCGTCACTCCACGGTAACGGCGTCCACGCTCTCCTGCGACACCTCGGAGTCCAGCGAGTAGCAGGAGCTGCCGTTGTCCTGAGCATCCCGGGCGGGGTCCTCGGGCGCGGCCGGCCCGATCTCGGCCGGGCCCTCGCAGTCGTGGAGGAGCGGCCCGCAGAAGCGGCCGTAGCGGTGGTACCGCAGAGGTTTGCCCACGTGCGCGAACATGTGCTCCTGCAGCTGGCTCTTCTGCGAGAAACGCTGGTTGCACACGGCACACGCCATCTTCCGCTTGCGGGTGAAGCCCGCCGGGGGGCTGCCTCCGCCCGCCGCCGCCACCGTCCCGCCGGTGCTCCGCCTCGCCTCGGTCGCCAGCTCGTCGGCCAGGGCCTGGCTCTGCCGCAGCACCTCCTCCAAGCTGCCGACGTCTCCACGCTCCTTCTGGAGCCGCCTGTCATCCGCCGCCCGCCTCTCGTCGCCGGGGCCTCCGTCCTCGCCGGCGCCCTCCATCAGGGCGCAGGTGGAGTGGCTGAAAAGGTGCTCGCGCAGGCCTTCGGGGGAGAGGCAGCGCTCCCCACAGCGCGGGCACTGCAGCGCCAGGGGCCCGTCCTTAAAGCGGCCCGGCTGGCACGGGCTGCCCTGGGCAGAGGGTAGGGAGGCGGGTGCGCGCGGATCCTCCTCGCCGTCGTCCTGCTCTTCCTCATCCACCCTCTCCTGCTTGATCCGGGTGGAGATGTCGGAGTCGTCTCCCGAGGCCGTGGAAGACACGCCGTGCAGGGCGAGGCCCTGCCTCTCCGGAGGAAGTCCCTCCAGCCCCACGGCCAGGGCCGGCCGGCCGTGCACTCGCTCGGCCCGCGCGCTTGAACGCCCGTCCTCGGCCTCCCGCGAGCTTCCAGCTTTCAGCGGCTCTTTGGTGGCCAGTTGAGAGGAGATCTGTATGCCGTAGAGGTTGGACATGCGGATGGTGTCGGAGGAGGCGTCGGGGCCTCCCTCTCCCGTCTTTCGGCACAGCTGGTACGCGTGGAGGAACTTGATGCCGTCCTGCAGCCTGCTCTGATCCACGGGCTGTTTAGGGCCCATGCCTGTGTACATGATGTGTAACAGGTAGCTGAAGACGTCTGGCTGGATGTCTGTTGGCTGGATCTTAATACACTCACTGAATATTGGGAAACAATTGGCATTCACTTAGATAATCAAGCATTGCTCATTTCAGATTCATATATTCATATAATAACATGTGAATATGTATTGAGTATCATACCTATTACCTTATACCTTATACCCATTATCCATTTGTATTCTCTAATCCTTTGTCTTAATCACAAACAATGAACAGAACAAACACTCACAGAGTTTACATAAGTTAAACTAGAAACAAATAATCACGGTATAAAGTCAGACTGTTAGACTGAATATTGCTGTTCTGAGCTCACATCAACAGGGACATGTAAAGGGCATTTAAGAAACTGACCAACCTGGACTGGTGAATGAAGATCATCTTGAAGTAGTTAGAAAAAGCAGCCAGTACAGCTCGATGAGCTTTAAAGTACACGTTGCCGATGGCAACTGTGCAGTCACACAGGAAACCAAATTCCCTTTGGACATTCAGCTGTTTCAGGAGGAAAAGACTGTGGCCGGCCACGTCCATGATGCCCTGTGGTAACCCAATACACTGCACACATAAAGACACACACAACAAATACAGTCGGGTGGGGAAGGAGGAGGTTGAGAGGACAAGAGGCAGGATGACGGCCAGCAGCGGGGTATTTATCGTTACATGCATGTCATACAACGTTAATACCAAAGACAATTCACAAGGACAGTATAACGGGCGACCTCTAATGGCGAAAAATAATTTTAGATTTAGCACATTTTTTAGGGAAACCTATGCCAGATGTTTACATCTGGATGTGACTTGTCCCAGCGACTCTGACGTCTACTGGGACTATTCGTCTGTCCTTGTCCTCACACGTTTAAGCGTGTCTAAATGGAGACGTGCTAACCGCTGTAAACCTAATAAAAATCAATGTAGTTTTTAAAAAATGTATTTCGCCTACACTTTGAACTTACACCAATAGTTATCTGAGTGACATATTACGTTAATTGTTTTGTTGATACGTTAGGTTTCAATGGCCTTCATAGTTAATCAAACAACACATGTATTGCTTGTCTTTTAACCTGATTTTCCCACGTCTTTTAACTGAGACAATACCTGACCAGCGTCACACAAAGCACTTTTCGAAATAACAGTATTCGTCGCGAGAACTGACTGCGTAATATATTTGCCCCCCTCAAAAAAATTGCACTGAGAGGAATTTAGTTTACGCCGTTGTGATGTCGCTGGTTTGTCCTCCCCCAACCTTGTTCTAGACAGCATCACATTAATTTTACAGGTCTAGTCCACACCGATGAAATGTTCTCGAAGAAACGCTGTTCGTTTATGTGCATCCTCACAAATAAACCATGCATGTGCTAAAGGAAATGGTAAATACGTTCGTATGACGAAAGAAAGCGCGTTCTTACCACCTATTCGCGTGAAACTGATATTTTTTTCGTATTTGTTGCTGCAGGAAAATTCTCTTATGGTCTCGCGGTTCTTCCTATGCGACTGACGGCTTAGCTTGTTATCCGTCACGTGACCATAATGTACATTAGCAGATCCATGCAAATGCTTCAAGAAAACATAAAATAAGTCTGCTGTTTTACGCTTTTCTTTTATGCAGAATGCTGTCTAGCCACCATGCTTCAGCAACGATTAACCGACACAGGCGTACACTGAAGAAAAAAACGCTAATCAAAGTCATATTCTGCATGCAACAAAGTTTATTTTACGAACATCTACTTCGCAACTACATTTTTATCAGCAAGATTTTGTTTGAATATTTTCTGTAAAATTATCATTTGATACTGTTTTATCTTCTGCTTCTAACTTGAGAGAAACTGACTGTGTGGTTACTTCAGATGTGCATTTTCATGTATGGTTGCATTTTCACTGTAGCCTACTGCGTGCCCGTCCTAGGGCGGGTTACATTTGCGTGAGTGGGGCCGGATCTAGCTCAGGCTGTGTCTCAGTGCGGTGATACAACTCGCAAAGCGGCTGTGCGGAAGTTCTTTCATCCCTGGTGCAAAAGGGGCTTCGCCTCGCGATTAGCTATTCTCGTCACAAGTTTCTGCTTGGATTCAAGCGAAAAGGAGGAAGTCTTGGATTCCGTGCTTTAATTCGATCTCTTGTACGTCATCATTCAGCACACATTACCATCGGTGAGTATTTTTCGTGTTCTTTGAGTGTAAACATTAGCTAATGAGAAAGCTCTCCCAGTACGTGCGGGAAGCAGCGCGGGGGTGGTAGTGCGTGCTTGCGTGAGAGATCTCCGACAAAACTGGCTAAATCGAGTCTTTCTGTTGTCGCTTCACTGCAATCATTACTTCTGCCGTATCCTTGATTAAATGTGAGTCGTGTTGTATTTTTTTTGCACACTTTTTAACACGAACTGTTTGATTTTACTTTTAGTGCGGTGTGATTGACAGCCACAGCGCCCGCATGATTCTGTCTCCGAAATAGGCCAATGAAAATGCGTGGGCGGGATGTAAACCTCTCAATTTTAGCACAACAAAGAGAAACTACAGACGTACTTCGAACTAGTAAATGTAGAATATCGATGTCTTTCTATCTTATATTATTGACAATTTATGAGTTTACCTCTTCTATGCGTAAGGTGCAGATACCATATTTTAGGCCTTTTTCCCACGCAAAGTGATTCAACTATATAACCGCCAACCATGTCTTACCCACACCACTTTTTTCTTTCTCTCTCTTTTTTTTTCTTTTTTTTTTTTTTTACTAAGCATAATTACGTGTCTAGTAAGGCTGCGGGTGTTAACATTGATAGCACAAAAAAGGGTTGGGAGATCACAAATACCAAAGATTTAAATGATATAAACAAGAATAATTGAGAAGATAATTTTTCACGTTGGTAAACATGATTTCAGATCTTCTTTTTTTTTTTGTCTATGCCATGTTACAGGTGTGTGCAGAACAGAAGCCGGTTAATTCAGTTCCAGTCCTCTTACCTGTTACGAAAAAACAAAATATTTCCAGCACTAACATCAAAAGCTACTTTTAAGCAATTGAGTCACCGGTTTTGTTAACAGAGGACACCAGCACCTCTGTTACATTTAGGGGGGAATGCACTTTTACCACCAGTGCTACTTAAATGCTCTTTTACCACTAATTTCTGTAGAGGCAAGTTGGGTTTCCATTTTTCAGATGCAAACCATTATGTGATTGGGCTGTGTGTGTCTGCTCCAGTCCTCCACAGGGTGATGGCAAGGCCAAGCCACAGTGATCATGTCCTGCAGCAGCTCAACAACCAGCGGGAATGGGGCTTCCTGTGTGACTGCTGCATCGCCATCGGCGACATTTACTTCAGGGCCCATAAGGCCGTGTTGGCGGCCTGCAGCTCCTACTTCAGGATGATGTTCATCCGCGACCAGCAGGGGGCGGCGCGCCTGGACCTCAGCAACATGCAGATCAGCGCAGAGTGCTTCGACCTCATCCTGCAGCTCATGTACCTCGGCCGCATCATTGTTGACCACTACGAGTTTGAGGAGCTGAAGTCCTCCATGGTGTACCTTCAGATGTACTACATCCCCGACTCACTGGAGGATCTCCGAGACATCCGGACGTCCAACCTCACTCCCTCCTCTTCAGCTTCCTCTTCCTCGTCTAGCTCCTCGTCTTCCTCCGGCGCCGGCGGGGGTAAAATGATGTTTGGCGTGCGCATGTTTGAGAAGCAGAAGACGAGCCCCACGGCCAGCGAGAGTGCGCCCAAGATTGCGAACGCTCGCCCGAACATTAACGTGTCGACAGTGAGGCCCGTGGAAGACGTCGTCCTGCCGATTGCCCCGCCGCTTACAGACAACCTGGTGGAGCAGCCCTGCGATCTGAGGAAGAGAGCCTCGGGACGAAGCTCCGCCCTGAAAGAACGTCCCCGCTTTGGACGCACTTACACCTGCGACGACTGCGGCTTTGTCTTCAGCTGCGAGAAGCTCCTCATTGAGCACATCCTTACTTGCACCAACCGCAAGGCTTACCAGGCCCCCAGAGCGGGCAAGACGACCTCCAACGACTCCGCCAAAACGGAGAGCTCGGCCTCGGAGGGGCCGGAGGAGCACAGAGCGTTCTGCAAGGGCGAAGAGGACTGGCCTGACCACAAGTCAGACACGGAATCTGTCATCAGGTCTATTGCCACCGGAATGGACGGCGATCCCACCTTATCCAGGAACATTACCATCAAGGTGGAGCAGGACGAGGACTCGGAGGACACGGAGATGGACAGCATAAAAGTGGTGCAGGTGGGAAACCACGGCGTAGGGAGCTGCAAGGTCCGGCGCAGGCCGATCAAAGACGACGCCGGCGACCGCCTGAGGTTCGACAGCGACGATGAGCCGGGAGCGTCGAACGTGAACGACGGCGCCAGCCCTCTGGAGGGCCACAGCAAGGAAACGGGGCCGGACGCGAAGGTGCGCAAGATCAAGGAAGAGAAGCAGGATGGCGAGAGCGTTCCCTGCGAGCTGTGCGGTGCCCTGCTGACTGAGGAGGACCAGTCTGCCCATTACATCTCCAACCACATGGGACACATATGCGCGTGTGGGAGATGCGGCCAGGTGCTGATCAAGGGCAGGCAGCTGCAGGAGCACGCAGAACGCTGCGGAGAATCCCAGTGTGCCGAGACCGACTCCCCGGGCGAAGACTCCCCGCTGCCCGAGGACGGGCCGACCCTGGACGAAGGGCTGCTGGACGCCGCCGACCTGGGCTTCCGCTGTCCTCTCTGTGGCTTGATATTTGAGAGCGAGAGCCTCGCCGTCGAGCACACGCTGGCCTGCCCCGAGCAGGAGCCCTTCCGGGCCTCGGCCTTGGAGGACGGCGCAGAGCCCGACCACCGGCGCAAGCACTTCTGCGCCATCTGTGGTAAAGGATTCTACCAGCGCTGCCACCTCCGGGAGCACTACACCGTCCACACCAAGGAGAAGCAGTTCACCTGCCAGACTTGCGGGAAGCAGTTCCTGCGGGAGCGTCAGCTCCGCTTACACACCGACATGCACAAGGGCATGGCACGTTACGTGTGTCCCGTATGTGACCAGGGCACTTTCCTCAAGCACGATCACGTCCGTCACATGATCTCCCACCTGTCGGCCGGGGAGACCATCTGTCAGGTGTGCTTTCAGATCTTCCCCAGTGGCGAGCATCTGGAGAAGCACATGGATGTTCACCTGTACATTTGCGGCGTGTGTGGGGAGAAGTTTCGCCTCCGCAAAGACATGCGAAGCCACTATAACCTAAAACACACCAAGAGACAGTGAACGGAAGAGCGTTTCAAGTGAATTTTTAAAATAAGCCATTCTGTAAATGTGAGAAGAAACCTATGCACTTAGACACCAAATAATAACCTAAGAACTGCACTTTTAATGGTATGCATAATTAGGTGTTTTGTTCGATATTTCATGTGGGGATTCAGTGACTCAGGCTTTAGGCAAACCTTGTCATTTATTGAATCTCAGTTCATCTTTACTCTACATGTAATCAATGAAAAACAGTTTGTCGTTATATGTTACTTAACAAACTTTTAAAGCCCAAAATCAAAATTTATGCTTATTTTAGAAAATAAGGGCCTGGTTTTTTTTGTTTGTTTGTTGTTTTTTTTTTGGTTTGTTTTAGGTGCTCTGTATTTTCTGTGACATTTACATTATTTAAATGTTATTTTAATTTATAGCCCAGGTAAACTCTCACATGTAGCTGTTAAGAACCATACATCTTTGAGGTCTAGGGAGCATTGGATGTCTTGCATTTACATTTACTGTATGGGCCGTTCTCCTGTTTGTAACATAACACTAAAAAAAAAAACTGAATTTGAAAAAAAAAAACACTCTTCAGCCAGGTCAGCTTGCTTTGTCAGCATTGTTTTATTTTCTTTAAACGTATTCCAGGATTTAATGTATTAACTATGCAACTTGTTCTTGTTAATTAATATGTTCAATCAGAATTCAGCAAGAGCTGACAAGTGCTGTGTCTTTAGACTTTTTTAATTAAAGAGCATCTGTTTGGAAAATATTTTTTATAGTTTGTATACTGTGCAAACTCAAGGTACACTATGTTTGGTTTCAGTCATATTTGAAGCATATTTCACTGCTGTAATCAATTAAGGAAACCCTGAGTATAAAGCCTGTTTTCTGCATATTAAACCCCCTTCACACAAAATAATTTTCATTCAACATTTTCATTCAGAATTTGTCCCCACTGTTTCACACACAAACAGTTGTGCCTTCTGACACGCAGTTGAATTTTTAGCTCATTTTTGGAAGGATTTAAAGGGTCAGTGGGTGTGATACAGAAACAGGCTTTTCACGGGGACCTTCAGAGGGCCTTTGTAAGCTAGCAGGGTTTCAAATGCTTGAAATATTTTATCAAAGTCTTGTACGCATCTGTTGAAGTACGTTCGGTCCTAGTCAACTGAAGACAAATCTCAGTATGAGCGCAGTATGCATCTGTTCTTGATACAAATTACACAGTTAATTATATTTTATTTTCCTTGTTTTAATTTCCAGCTCATGTGTAGCTTTTAGTGTGTATGTAAATTCTGCTTCTCATTTCTCATTAGGCAGAAGTGCCATAAAGTCTTCACTGTGAGGTCAAGGTGTTGAAAATGTCACACACCTTTGATGCACATTGTGAGATTACAACATTAAAGACTAACAGCTGGTCATTGTCTGTCATTCCTGAACGATGCCACTGAAGTCGCCCCCCTGCCCCCAAAGTCCAGGGCGACCAATCAGCCGCTGGTGTGAGGTGTCAGCCTTAAATGTGACCCATGAGACCCTATGACCAAGCTGAGTGATCCAACCAGACCAAGTAGGCATGGGGCAGCTGTTTCCCTCTGATAGGCTGCTCGTGCCACTAACTTGATTACTGGAAGGCAAGTGTTAAATGAGTGAACATTTTGTTATAGTCGAGTCACGTGCTTTTTAAAGGAGTGGTTGGTTATTAAGCATTTGGGCAAATGTGTGAACATATTGTAGTCGAGACAAGTGCGTTTTAAAGGCGTGGTTGGTTTTTATTTAGTCAGACAGACAATGTTTACACACAGCTAATACACCATTTCTCGTACATTGGAATATTCCGGTTTGTTTTCTCATCGTAAAGTGACATGATTAGTGACATGATTCTTATACCTCTATTTTGTTATTAAAAGCATTTTCAAACGTAACTATCAAGAGTGCTGTTCTAGACGGTTGAGATTACTGCAACTACACTTATTTGTTTCCGTAGTTTTAGTCTATTTTATTATTAACATTGTTATTATAAGATATTTTACTTACAATGACGTCTAGACAAGTAAAAAAAACACGACTAATGAAAGAGTAAGGTAAAAAAAAAAACAAGTATAATTCACATTGACATTACAGGGCTAATTTAAAACCCATTATATGTTGTCAGAGTATCTATTCAGCTTCCAGAGTGGTTTAGTATGATGTATGGGCCACTAATGCAACCACAGCCTGCCAGCCAATTAAAAAAGAAAACAACCGGATTGTTTACAAGTTACTGTACAAGGCATGTAAAAAATGTGTTTTAATGAGAATATTAATATTCTGTAACTACTTTGAAGAAAGTTTTATTGTAAAGCAAGAGAAATTTCCTGATGGTAGATTCAGATAGATTGTGTTATTCTCGCAAACATAAATAAATGAGGGCAGGTTCTGCTGTGGCTTGTCTGAACAGGTTTAAGACTCTTAGGGCCTGAAGCCTGTAATGAAACAGGACTCCTGGCTTGTCGTATACATACAGCTCCAGATTCACTGGTGATTAGGGTATTTGTACATATTAGGTATGAATATGACCATTAAAAGAAGCTTTTCCTAAAAGCCTGTTTTTGCGTTCAGGAAGGAACAGCTCTCTGTGATCTTTTATCAGCAAATGTTGCCATCGAGTCCTGCTTTTTGTTTGTTTGTTTGTTTGTTTATGTTTTGTTTGGTTTTCTCATTTCACACTTATTATTTTGTTGGTTTTGGGAAAAAAAAATGCTTGGTTTATCAGAGAGCCGAGGAATCAGGTACAAGCCTGACGAGTAAAAAGGAGATTACCCCATGGATCATGATTGTGGCTGATGATTGTGTCTCACTCAGGTCACTCCAGAACTACAGAAGTACACCTTCACAGTTCAGAGAATGAAGCAGGCTTAGAGATGTTCCAGGCTGACTGGGAAACCACAATTTCTGAGACTCGGATAGGGGAGGTTGGTAGTTTTCCCAGTAAGGTAGGGTTTGGCATGTTAAGACCACCAGGTAAACTGCTCATCCCTCATGTGAGGGATGACACTGTCTGCAAGAAGCAGAGAACATATGTGTTCCGTATCTTGGTCTTTTCTTTCATGACATTTTGTATATATTCTGCCTTTCTGTATCTCTGGACCAAATCATTACAAAACAGTCATAAGCTAAATGCTCTGCTTTATATACAGCCAGTTCATCATAATTGCAGTGGTTTGTGAAAATGAGCAGCATTAGTGTGCAATGTTGGAGTAATGTACAATGATCTAACATGACATGCTAACCTCCCATTTATTCATCAATTTGTGTCCATAATCACATATTTCACCTGCTCACTGAAATTAGAATACGGGGTGAATAAAAGCATGGTCTCAGAATGATAGAAAAAGAAATTTGATTTGCTGGTTTCAGTAATGATGCTAAAGGCTCGTTTTCCTAGAGCATGATCTTATTAAGACCATTTTGATAACAAAGAATTTTCATTTTATTTTATTTAATTTTACATTGTCATTTGCGACAGTTAACTGTTCAACAGTGACTCTCAGTGCTGTCACAGTCATCATTCAAGAGAATAGCAGACAACCAAACCCAAGTGGAGAAACCAGGAGGATACTGATCTCTCCATACATGATCTTAACAGAAGGATACTGATCTCTCCATACATGATCTTAACAGGAAGATACTGATCTCTCCAAATGGCCTTACTGCTTGAAAGCTGATTTGTCAAACCTTTGATACTTCATGGAGATCAATGCAATGAACTAATCATTCAAGAACTTCATAAGAAGGTTGTAAATTTGATGTTTTACTGGACATGCATGCAAACTCAAACCACATGCATGGTATCCATCTATATTCTACGCCTGAGAATACAAAAAATGAACTAGAAAACACAAAGGCCAGGAATGCATGGTTTCTGCAGCTCTCTGTGTCCGGTCAGGGGTTCCTCAGTGTCTCAGAGCTCCTGCAGATCTCTGTGTCTGGTCAGGGGTTCCTCAGTGTCTCAGAGCTCCTGCAGCTCTCTGTGTCTGGTCAGGGGTTCCTCAGT
>JAOXYF010000018.1:20673254-20686914 GCA_028565775.1 Sternarchorhynchus goeldii | reverse complement strand
TACATTCTCTGTTTATGTAAAGTAGTAGTGTTATAAAGCTGATTCGATGTAGGTAAGAAATGGTGTAAGTATAGAGGTCTCTCTGGTAATTAAGAGACTTATTGTATATTGGGAACACATCCCTGGTTAAAAGGGTTGTCCTGCTGCAGTGGTGCCTAACAAATGTGCACAGTGTACAATGTGGATTCAAGGGATTAATTTTTTGTCAAAGTCTGAATGGTCATAAAATCATGAGAAAGATGCAAGTTCATTATTTACATTCTAATTACTTTGAGTTTAAATACACAGCACAGTGTTGTCATCCCAGCCACTGAACACATGCAGAAAGTGAACTTCTAGCCAGTATTATCATCAAGACTCTGCAGCCATCTGGTTGTGGTTCACAGAACAGTCAGTAGCCCTGTCACTGTCATGCTGTTCTCGCTGGTTTAAAATAATCTGTTCTCGCTGGCTTAAAATAATCTGCACGATTTCATTGCAGGAATAGTCTGCTTCTTAATGTAACATAGGGCAGAAATATTTCTTAGAATGGCATTGAGGCAGTTGAATAAATACAAGTGTAACTTATGTGTATCACTGAAAGTAGTGGAGTGTCTGTCTTTTTTGTGTGTGTTGGCCTATAAACATATTGATTTGTTGGGAATAAATTGCAATATTTTGTAATTACATGAACATTTACAATTGCATTAGAAATACAAGTGACAAGTTCCTAATCAATATGACGTTGCTCCACCCTTTGCAGCTAGAGCAGCTTCAACTCTTCTGGGAAGGCACAAGGTTTATTCATCCCAAAAGTGTTCTGTCGGGTTAAGATCAGGACTCTGTGCAGGCCAGTCAAGTTCATCCACACCAGACTCTGCAATCTGCTTCATGGACCTTGCTTTGTG
The DNA here is from genome assembly GCA_028565775.1 of Sternarchorhynchus goeldii. Taxonomy (NCBI): domain Eukaryota; kingdom Metazoa; phylum Chordata; class Actinopteri; order Gymnotiformes; family Apteronotidae; genus Sternarchorhynchus; species Sternarchorhynchus goeldii. The sequence goes on along the minus strand of JAOXYF010000018.1, from coordinate 20,686,027 downwards.
CACTGGTGCACAATCATTTGGATGGGTGAACGAATATTTTTGGCAATATAGTGTATATATATATATATGAATCAGTGAAAACTGAATCAGAGTTAGTTACTAATAAAATAAAGAAACAATGCAATGGATCTCAATTCACACATTAGAAAATCAGAATGCAGTAGTTTGAAGTTGAATGTAAGGACTTGTGGACCTGATCCTTGTGTTGATTTAAACATAGTTTAACAGGGCCACCCTTGAGATGCATGTGAAGCACATGCACATGAACTTGTTCTTTGAGAAGGGCTTCTCTCCGGTTACAGCCTTTTCTGAGAACTGCCCTTGGATGCATTTATTGCTTTGAGACGGGAATTATCCGGTAAAGTGAAAAGGCTTACCCTCTAAGAATCTATAGACTGGCCTCATGGTAAAACATGTAACATGCTAGGATGTGAAATGGGGTCTCAGTGTGGCTCACCCCGATTAGTCATAGGTTTGTATTTTACCTCCAGGCTCCACTTGATGCAATAGGCTGGTTGCTTGCATTACACCACAAAACATGACATAACGTATTTATAGCAATACATATTTATTTTTAAAAAAGTAATTTTGACTTAAACATAGACTATTTGGCACAGTGTATTTTGTCTATTTGACAGTTTTTTTTTTAAGTTACACAGATATGCACCTGAGCAAAACTAACTAGACTACGCTATAACATTTCAAGGTTAACTTGTTACTTTAACGTTTGATCCTACGTAGATACATAGAAGCAAATGAACGCTACTGTAAAATATTTGTCCATCTTTAATTCGTCCGAAATCAATGGCTCGTATTCCTTGTTTAGTCCCACCGAGTTTTTGTTTTTCACGCGGATGTCTCACGTGATAGGATCTGGTCGTTCGCACTGAAGAATACTGGATTGCTAATACCAAAAAAAACCAAAAAAACTATGGAATTATTTTTTAATTATTATTAGGGCAGTGAGCATTGTATCCAATCGAAAATACCCAACTGTACTTATGAACTGTACTAATAATCACTGATAATCATCAGTGTACCTAGACGTGAAAACTAGTGTAGAATCGTCTGTGTCTTTGGGATCCGTTGCCTCTTGAAGGGGAGACGAGTCCTCGGCCACTTCCAGGTCGATATTCAAGGTGGAAGCATCTGGTCTTTCCACGTAACTTATCCATGGGGTCTGACCTGTTGTCGACTCCAGCTGATGTTCAAACGAGTTTGAAACCGCAGAATCCCAGCTGTGAGAAGTGTGCGAAAGGGTTAGTCCCATGGGCTCATTCTCCGTCCCAGAACCGTCATATGTATCTTGCATATTAGTCTCAGAATCCCAAAGCGAACTATCTTTGTTCTCTACGAAGTCAGTGATTTCCCGCGTCACCGGCAACACGCTTGCTTCGACGTCTTCACGTGTGGCAGGCATAAGACTAACGTTTGCTTTGCTGGATGAGGTTGCATCTACGAAAATGTAGCTCTCCTCCGTGTTATACAGTTTTGTGGGCTTAGTATTTGTTACTTGGGGTGTTAAACCGCCGGGGAGGCCAGAGTAGCCTTTTTCACTGTTGCCTATCCCATGCGATGTTTCTGCATTTGTGGTTGGTGACCCCGGATGTACAGGTGATGGCTCCGTCCAGTTCATGTGTGAAAAAATAGACGTTCTGTTGATAGAGGTAGTAGACGCCGTGGCTGGAATATCTGGTCGTCTGGACGACGATAATGCTGACGTTGGCTTCCATATAAGACTATAGTAAACGGCCAGTATTATAGCCGCCAAAGATACGGACAATACATATGCAAAGACCGTAGCTAGTCGTACCCATTTTTTGTTGGTTTTAGCAGCCATTTTTGCTTTTTTGTCGCCGGTGTATGTGGCAGGTTTACCTCGTTCTGTGTTTGCCATAAAGTCCCGTTCCCTCATATTCCCCTGGTTTCTGTGGCGTTGCTCCTTTCCGCTATCCGTCCTGAGTGTTTGGTTTAAATTACAGTTCGAGATAATTGTTTCCTTTCGGGCGCGCGCTGTCTCGTTTACAGGTCGCACCGTTTGTTTTTGTTTTTTTGTTTGTTTTGTTTTTTTAGTTCTCTTTCATTCGTAACTCATTCAGTCTCGGAAATCCAGCGAGGCATTCTGATTCACAGTTGTTTATAACCTTCTGTCCGGTCGCCAGAGCGTCCTGAAAGCCAAAAACTAACATCAACTGACGACAGTTTAGTTTACGTCATTATCATTCACATAGCCTGTATTTCAGTCTGTCTGCGGGACAGTGTGATTTATTAGAGTTGCTGGATGAAAATGAGAAGATACCAGGACGTCCTCTCAGTTATCCAGCAAACAGAGTACCAAATTCAGCTTGAGAGGCGGACCCTGAAAAGGGACGATGGCAGAGCTCAGTCGGATATCGCAGCACTGAACGCAAGCGTCACAGCACCCGTCAAAAAAGGCTCTGTACGGTTATGGCTACTATTTTTGTTTGTTTTTATTTTGTGTGTGCGTGTCTGAGTGTGTGTGTGTTTATCCTCGTCACAACCCATGTCATGTAAACACGGATGTCTGTCATTTTCATTAGAATAATTTTCTTTAAACAGTTTCCTTTTCCCTGGAATCAAAACAAACATTAAGTAACTAGGCGGGATTTTACAATAAAAACTATTTTTACAGTTATTACAAAACAGAACTATCCAAAAAGATCTTTAGATTTTTGTTTTCAGGACCATGGACAGTTCTATGCCTGCACTAATATTTCAAATATTAAAATCAAATATTGTGGTATAGCCTAGAAGCAATGACACTAGTCTAAATATTTAACTTTCTGCATGTGGTCAGGAATTCAACCAGAGGTCTTCAGTTATAGACCTTAGTTTATGATCATGGGCATTGTAATCACAAACCGCAGCCTTTATCTCCCTCCACCCTTTCCATCCTGCTGAAAGGAGTTGTGACACACAGGCAGTAAGTTACATTAACAATCAACAACCACAACAATTGAAATCAAAGACCTGTAGTTTTTTTGCAGAACGCTACAAAATATATATTTGATGTTGAAAATGAAAAATGTATTTGCTTTTAAGAATTTTATTTACAGTTTTTCTCAGTTGATCTGGTGCATTTCTCACATCATGATTTACACTGGCATCACAACAAGGGCATTTCTCAAAACAGTGCAAGCAGCAAAACTCAGTGAAATACTGGCAAAAGTACATACCTAGCTCAGAATTCTTTGTTTTTACCTCAAATGTAAATATTTATGTCAATCAACTTGTGTACACAAAGTATATTCAGATGGAAACTAGCTAAGCTTTTGATTACAAGAATGCTACACATTCTGTGGCATATCGACTGAAACGGTACGTGTTGCACACAAAATACAAACTTACACAGAACATAAAGTTACACATGACTATGTGGGAGACTGACAGCAAGAAATTGGACTGGAATCAATTTATAGAGTTATATTCTTTTGCTGTATTGTTCACACTGCAATTTGTTGCCAAAAAAATTGGAATAGAAATTCAAGAAAGACAGACAGCTGTTTGGCAGCACTCTATAACAGAGGAAAAACTACAAAATTAGAAACTTACTTTAAACATTCAAAACAAACTGAAACAACAACTTAAGGAATTATAGTGTATCTATCTCCTGTACATGTAATGTTCATTTTGGACAAGAAACAGTTACATACATTTCCGCCATAGAAATATGTCAATATGCATAAGGGTTTTATCTGTTCATACTGGTACTGTACCTGTTCATACTGGTACCATAGCTCTTTCACCCTGTCACCATTTCTTTGAACATTGCACAGGTGTTTTGTGCTCATCTGGTGTCATTTCAGAACTCGATCAATGGTGGAGATGCTTATATATTGAATATTTTGAAAAACAGTATTGTCCTGTATAATGGCTTGCTGGATCTCCCTCAGCTTCATGTCATTACTTGCTATGACCACAGCAAATATAGTCTCCTCATGTCAAGGTGTGAAAATAGGCCCCTTTACCACCCCTATGAACTAGTATTGCAGACCTATATGATAAAATGCAAAATATAAGATTGAATGACATTTCAGAATTTATGGAACATAATTGTTGCTCTTATTTCATCTGGGACAAACCCGTGGACATGGACTCTCCTACATCTTCCTCTGTTTTGTATCCTCAACCTTCCACCCACTTCTTGGCTGGTCACCCTGTACACGGCCTTGTCTTTCCATTGTGAGACTTTGTGACACTGCTGTGTTTTGTGTCTATATGTTTGTCAACTGAAGGATCATAAGATGCACCTTGAGAGCTGTTTGACCATTGGTTGATCTAAACCTTCACAAGTTCCCCATCTTACTGTAACTGAAAAGCCAAGATTCACCCAACAACAAGTTAATCAATTTAGGATAGATTAGCAGCATTTACCAAAAAAGTTTCATAGAAATATAAATTATACCTGGGAGATTTTGACAACTTATGTAATGACCAAGTCAATAACCTAAACCCTAAATGTTTTGGAAAGTAACGCCATTCAGCAGACAATCAATAAAACACATTTTGAAAACATGACATAAGCAATTGATAATACAAAAAACAACAGAAAATGACATCTCTCTCTCTCTCTCTCTCTCTCTGTGTGTATGATGTGTCCCTCCTCAACTCTTCCCACTATGTCCGTGTAGTGTGTGTTTGCACCTAATTTTTATGCGTTACACCTCCCTTTTTTTTCTGTTTGTTCGTCCCTCCTGTCTCTCGTCAGTGTCTCACCAGCGTTACTTGGCACACCTGTTGCTAGTCATTTAATGTCTGGATTTAAGCCTTTATCTCGCTTTCCTTGTCTGACGTTATTTAAACCCTTTTCAAGAGCGTGTAGCCTGAGTGCTTTTCAATCATCGCTGTTTGCTGCCTTTTAGTTTTGTATCATTATTAAATGTTGTTTGTGAAGGAAGACTCCTCTCTGCATCACATTAATCATTACTGTGGATATTTAAGAGAGTTGAGTGGCTTTGTCTTGACAACTATGCCACCCTCTGGGCAAGCAAGCATTATTCACATAAATGGCAGAATATATGTACAAACTGATTGGAAGCTTCTCTTTTGCACTGATTCATTACCAAAATGGCCTGTGCACATAAGCGTAGGGGGAAAAAAATGTTTTAAATGTCATTTAAAAAATCTGCCCTGTGGTCCAGTGCTTTTTATCCTCCTCCGACTGAGTTCTGCTGTTAGTGTCTGAAGTATTGCTTTAATCTAATACAGAAAGCATAGTGAAATAACCTCACAACATTGTGCTACATGCCACATGAAAGCACATGTTGAGTGATGGTAACAGTATGCCTTCAATATGAGTCATCTTTACGGGATATGACACAGATAGGATATGAACATGAATATCATTTAGTAACATCATTTGCTGACAGCCTGCATGCTGCTAGGTTTGGAAGCTGTACTTTATTCTCTTCGGCAAATGTTTAAAAGCGCAACCCGTGGTGCAGTTGGAAAAACTAAAAATGCAAAAGCTGTGAGAAACAGTCCTACCCTGCATCTTACGAAGCCAAGTCTGTTGAAACTGTCTTGAAATGTGTTAATGATATTTTAAAAATGACATATGTGCATGCCGCCAGCATAATTAATGTTACAGACTGAAAAATGTCATTACATGTAAATAAAAAACAACCAAGTTTTAAATAGACCATTTTGAGCATGTTTTCCCCCAAATATCTGATGTTTTAAGTATGTGTAAGTATGACTGTAAATTACCTTTAATGAATGATGCTTTTACAAACAACACCTATATTTTGCAGTCAACCTATACAGTTAGTGAGAAATTAATTTTACAATTTTTTTGGCATGTAAAATCAAGCGACAGATTAAACTTCCATTATATAAAAACTAAAATATGTTTCTAAATGTGACCACATTTAAACAGATTTGGGTACTTAAACAGAATTAAACAGATTTGGGTGAAAAGCTGCATCAGAAACAAAAGATGAGTTATGGGGGCCAGTAACTCTTAATTGTTACAGCAGATCTGCAGTGACATCTCAATGCTAGGGTTAGGGTTAGGGTCAGGGTTAGGGTTAGGAGTCTTCAGTGGCAGAAACGTTCCACCCCTTCCCCTTGTAAAAGCACACATCTTGCATGCTACCCATGTTCTTAAATTAACATCAAGAAAACATCACCACTAGTGGGCAGTATGTGGCCACTTTAGCCTTTATTTATTGCCAAGGGTCAATTAAACCACCACACACATAAAGAATGGAATACAACAACAACAAAGAAGGTATCACATGCCTATATATATAAACACACACACACACACACACACACACATGTGAATTCATGTTGATTAGTGTCTGCCTAACTCCAAAGGAATGGTCATTATTTAATTTGATACCCCCGGAGACACAAAGGTTACCCTCCACCAGACAAACCAATGTCTGAGGATGCAAACAGTGACCAGATAGACACAGGTCAAAGGTTAAGAGCAGCACATGAGAGTGGAAGTGCACTGTAGTGTGTAACAGTACGCACTACTGTCATCTGGATATGAAATGGATTCAGCAGCAGAGGGTCAATAAAAAAAGCAAAACTGTCCAGAGTGATCACTGTAACTACCTGAGTCCTGTCTGACTCATGTAGTGTGCACAAGGTCAGCGTAAAAGGTGTTATGCCCTGCATTGCTAGGGTTCTGGAAGTCCACTGGTGTATGCTCCTCACAAGGCCTAGCTGACCTGGAATGAACCCCAGCTCTGCAGTACAGCCTGGGGCACGGGATAGAAAACGCTTCCAATGGCTGAACATTGCTGCCTGTATTTTCAGACTATGACAAAAAGACAGAACTAAAAGGTTGTTTTTAAATGGTGGGAAAAGTTTACCTGGATATCTCACAGCCGGCCAGTTGTAGTGTGAGGCTATATTCATTGCATTGGTCATATATTTTGATTCCCATCCTTTTACTCAGTAACCCAATATTAGTGCAATCTGTGATTTAGAGCAAACGTTGAGGACACTTATGACTGATGAACAAATCATTCAGTGTCTTTTAGACAGTAAATCTTAAAGTGGTTAGAGTTGTGTCTTCTCCCTCAGTTGAAGATGAAAACTGAAGATGAAATAAGCACATATTATAGTATATTACAGCAAGAACAATGCAATGCATGTGACAGATTTCTAAACGCATTGCCTGTTATACATTGCTTTGCTTCTGACTGTTTAGGTTAACATCATTTACTGTTACTTTGCATTGTTCACCAAAATCCATCAAAACAAGAGCCTAATTATGATAGCGAGTTTCCCAAATACAAACAGAAACCTAAAGTAAAATTCACAACAGAACTCAACAGAGGCATTTGAATCACAGCTTTAACACCTTTAAAACCGGGGGAGGGGAGTTCCCTTCTGAAATGTATGTGATCTCTTATCTCTGCTCCCGCTTGCTCATCATTCTCTGGCTAATGAGATAACACAGTGGACAAAGGCACACTCTGAGTCCCAGGGCCTTTAAGGGCACGGGGCCTCATGTGGAGACAGACCCTGGAGGTGTCAGGATCCTGCTCTTGACTGTGCCCTGGCCCACAAGCTCAAGAACAAAAGGTGATAGGTCCTGTCCACTCGTCCCCCTGCACCACACGTCTTTGAAGACGCCACCCATACACATGCACGCACACACACGGCCCAGATCCCAGCCCGGCATGTGGCAGACTGCCGGAGCCGACCCCAGTGTTACAGCGTTTGCATTTTAAACGCAGCGAGAACTTTGGAGGAGGGGCTCACCTGAACATAAAGCTTGAAGACTTGAATTAAATGGGGGTAAATGTGGTTTATTTAGTTCTAATCACAATCTAATCTTGGATATAATTGCTGGATATAAAGTCAAATTGCAGAAACACTGACATAGCATTACTACTAATTTAATTGCCTTAATCCAGGCTATAATCTCAAGGTGAAGGACTATATTCAGTAAAGTACTCAGTGTAAAATATCAGACAGAAAATTTGCATGATGGCTCTGAGGAGACATGACTGGAATGCTGGAAATTGCAAAAGGGTTAGATTTATTTATTCAACTTAAAGCTTAATTTGACATTTGAAAAGCTTAATTTTTGATGGTTTGGTGAAACTTTGTCATATGTTTAAAAAAATATGAGTGTTAAAGAATAAGTCCCCTTTGAGATTTAGTTGCTGCAAACAGACATTGAAAAAAGAAAGCACCACTGTGCACAAATGAGGACTGATAATAAGATAACTGCCTATATCATGACTGTAATGGCTTTACATTAGAATACTTTGGCTTTCTTTCTGAGCTTCAGATAAGCCACGAACATCTTTCTGTATCTTATATCATGAATAACCTCCCGTCTATCTTAAGGCACAGATGTAAATTTTCCCCAATCAAAAATGCCACAAAGGGGTGGTGCAGTGTAGCTATGTGGAGACTCCAGGCCTGTTACTGGATGGTGTGGGGGTGGTTTGGTTTGGGTGGGGTCGAGGATGGGGGTTATGGCTGGAACAGCAATGACTGTTGCTCCTGGAACAAAAGGTGCCGTGAAAGGCCTGCAAAAGGCAGACAGGCAGAGGTGTTAAAAGTAGTACCTTGGAGAAATGAGAGGCATATTTGTACTGTGGAAGCTACATGCATGTCTCTCTCACTGCCATTTGCACGTGCTGTCTGCTCTCACTCTCTTCAATCAACAAGCCTGGCTGCAGGCCTGACTGATCCCGACACTCTAAACTGTGCTTGATAGGGCAAATGCAAACTGTACAGTAACTTTCAGTTTGCTTTATAACATACAGTAGATGGTTCTAATGCTCAGTCTTTGCCACTCTGAAATAATATGTTTTGTTTACAGTAAACGTTTTTGAGGAATTCCCAGCATTCTTCAAGCTATGATGAACCTCACTAGGTATCTATTGCTACTGTTTGCCTGGAAGTTCTCCATCTTACTTCTTCCTAGTTAAAATTAAAGGCATTCTAAATATATGTAGTTTTACAGGTTATAAGTTTAACTGTATAGTGTTTCTAATTTAAATTATGCTCAAAATAATAAATACTTTAACCGTAGATGTAGATAAATATATAACAAATATTGTATAACATTTAAAAATAATGTAATGTAAATTCCATTTTACAATCTAACTGTTACGTCATTCCATTCATTCCCATTCACCTTTTTTGAGTGAGGGAACTAAAGATTACTTTCGAGTAAACGCTGATCATAATTAGTTCTATCTCGTGACGCTTAGCACGAACACGTCACCGATACTCACGCCGTTTGTGTAGCTGTGGTGACTTTTGAAACGACGGCTTTTGTTAACATTTGGGGTTAAAATGGACACACACCCTACGTGAGTGGGAGTGTGTTTTCCAACCTCAGACAAAACCAAGATTGGTGATTGACAATTTCCTGGAGGGAGGTACTTATAATTTCAAATGTCCCCAACTTGGACCCAGATCGCCTGCCGATGTTTTACCTGTTGCGAGTACATTGTCTAACCCACATACAATGGACTAAACTAACTTGGAGTTCTCAGGTGACTGAAGACGGTTGTTACTGTTTATCAGATAAAACTGGGGTTACTTTTTGGAGCAGCAGTCGCTTTTTATTTAAGGTAAGAGGTTTGTGCAAATAATGTTTGGTATATTTGTGAGCGAATAATGGATGAAGGTGAGAAAGTTTCACCTTTGCTTTGATTTATGACGCAGACATTACGTACTCTGCTAGGCCTGAGACGATAAAATGATTTACATTATTTGTATGTGAATTATTTAAATAATATTTATTGTGTAGCGATAGCCTGTAGAATTATTCTTAGTACAGCTGCTAATACCTGATATAAAATAAACAGCAAAACATATTTTCGGTTAAATAAATAGTTTCAGCGTTTAACATTCTGCTGTTTTGAGCAATGCATTAAACCACATTTTCTGTACTTTTAGTTGAATCTGTTAATGTTAAGTCATGTGATAATCGATGGGTTTAAACGTCCGCGTAGCGGACAGTAAATTTATGGCAACAAAATAGATTTAATGTTGACTTATCGAATACTTAAGATGGTAAAATATATTACTTTGTAGGTTACTTGTTGGTCTATTACACAATTTTCATTAGGCGTGGTCATACGTTTTAAATTGACAAAATATATGATATATGATATATGAAACTGTTTATATGAACATATAAACAGTTAGCTGTTTTAACTTTTACGTGTTTGTGGTTTCTTCACGTTTGAAACCTTGAAAGTGATCTGATTCTCCGTGTTGTTTTTACTCTAGGCATGATTCAGAGGAGAGAAGTGGTGTACTCCGTCCTGGGGGAGCTTCAGGAAGCCACAGAATCTGTGGGCCTGCATGCCCTGATTAAAGTTGCCCTGGAAGTGGAACAGGTGCTTGCTCCCTTCCACCTCCCCAGAGCGCTGTGCACAGAGATCTCCTTCTGGATGGGCATAGATGGAGTGGCTCACAGACTGTACCCAGCTGATGCACCAGCTGACCTGCTTCCTCTGGTCTGCAAAGGGAAGGGCAACTTGTTGTTCGATGCAGCTAGCATGCTCCTGGTGGGCTCCACAAGCCTGAGTTTGGAGTTGCAGGTAAGGACAGTGGTGGAGATGCTGCTATGGAAACGCTACTACCTGAATGGCATGATTGATTCCAAGGTCATGCTGCAGGCGGCCAGGTTTTCCCTCTGTGCCGAGGAATCCCAGGACATGCTCAAACTTCCCATGCAGGTGCTGGAGGCTATTTTTGATGCAGATGTCAAGGCGTCCTGTTTCCCTGGTTCTTTTGCGAATATGTGGCATGTCTATGCCCTGTCCTCAGTTCTCCAGTGCAACATCTATTCAATCTACCCAATGTACAACCTGAAGATTAGGCCATATTTCAATCGTCTTATCCGCCCCAGAACATGGCCCAAGCACACTGAGCCATTGACCCTCCACATTATGTGGTCTGGGGAGCTGGAGGCAGGCTCCATATTTAAACCGCATAATTTTGTGGCCTTAATTCCTGCCAGTGACCTCAAAATTGGAAGCCCTAACAGTGAGCAGCGCTTGCCTCCTGTGAAATCTCTGGACCTTCTAGGTCAGGACCTGCAGCTATCCTACTCCACACTCAAAGACAAGTTCAACATCACAAAGAGCACCTTCTACCGCTGGAAGAGACAAAGCACAGAGTACCACAAGAAATCTGTTGCCAGGTATGAGGCCAAACACTTTTTTCAGACCTGCTACAAAGAAGGGAAGCTCATACCCCAGAACCAGTTCAGAGAGTTCTTTCCAGAAATTTCTAGATCCACATACTACGCGTGGAAACACGAACTTATGTCCACCGGCAGTATCGTGTCTGTCGGCTCCAATGAAGAGCTCAGCCCTGGTGATAACATCGACCACGACTGCTGGACCTCTCCAGAGATCAAGAAGCATCCCATCCAGGAGACGTTCACCAGCATGCTTGCCCCCAAGTCTGAGAAGCTAGAGGGAGATCGGGCTCAGAATGCTGCTCTCATGCAGGAAGCAAAGAAAAGCCTCCAGATCTGCATTGCAACAAACACCTCATTCCCTTACAGAGTTTTTAAAAGAAGATTTCCAGGAATCTCTAGGTCCACATACTACAACTGGAGAAGAGAAGCTATGTTGTTCACTCCGTTCAAGGACCTGTCGGGAAGTGGTGAGGAGAGCTATAAAGCACAGAATCCTAAAGAGAATTTTTCACTAGCCTCGATAGGGTGTCACAGGGTAACTGCAAGAGTTAGGATTGCAAGACGTGGTCATGAAAGCCTTAGACTGATCTACCTCCAGAAGAAAAGGCTCAGAGAAGAGGCCAAAGTACGTGTTCAGAAGTCAAAGATGTCACTGTTCAAATTCAAGCTCAAGTTTCCATCCATCTCCTCCTCTTATTACTGGTTTTGGAGATATTCCCTCAACAAGAAAACTCAAAAGGAGTCTAGTCTGAGTTTAGAGAGGGGTGAGCCTAAAAGATTAGATATAACTGAAGATGCATTGCAGCATGTGAGGGGAAGCCAGGTTCTGTTTGCTTCTGATGGAAACATGGATTACCTAAATGGAAAGACAGAGAGCCCTGCTAAGTTCAACCTGCCTGAAAACCCTCTGTGTGACAAGGCCAGCGATGAGCAAATGTTTGTGATGGATGTTGTGGCACTGGCCAATTTCAAGGCCAAAGCTAAACTGTTCCTGCAACAGCGCTTTGAAGAAAAGTCTTTCCCAACGTTCAAAGAGTTCAGATCATACTTTCCTCTCACCCCACGCTCCACCTATTACATGTGGAAGAGGGCTTTGCATCATGGTGTGCCTTTAGTTCATAGCCAGGTAGCTTAAGGTGGTTGTGGTATTTAAGTTGACAAAGCTGCTTACTCATCCCCTCAGTACTGAACAATCTCAGTTTGGTATACAGTACTGTCCTACCACTGTGTAATTGCAGTTCATGCATCTTAATTGTGTGCTCTTTTCACTCATTTGCTTGGCCACTTGGTTCCACCTCAGGGACATTTGCATGTGTGTGAAATCAGACAGTCCTCACATACCACTCAAGTGCTGTGGCCCCCAGGCAGGAGGCAGTTCAAAGCCACAGATATCGGAGTTCCCAGTGACTTTTGGGGGGTTTTCTCTTTGGTTTACATTTTAAATTGACTGACTATTTTTGTGGATCTCTTTATTTTCATGTCTTAATTTTTTAATGTTTTGAGGGTTTTTTTTATTCTGTCAACTTTAATCCAGTATGTCATTTTCCCATTTATTCCCAGTTTTACTTTTTATTATTATAATTTTTTTTTAATGTTTGAAGATCCC
>JAOXYF010000018.1:20659656-20673217 GCA_028565775.1 Sternarchorhynchus goeldii | reverse complement strand
TGTATGTTATCTTTGGGAATGATTCACTTCGGGTACAAGGTATAAATATACAAATCAAATCTGAATAAGTGATTGAAGCCGTTTTGCACATTGTCACATGCTCACTTTTGTTAGAATAGCGCTACTAGCCACTTAATATGCTGCTCTTTAAGCATAATTCTGCATGGCTAATGATGGCTGTCGTATATCCACATACTTCACTTTAATAGACCAATGGGAGGGTTCTTTGTGTAGCGTTTTTTTTTTGGTAATACTACCTATTTTTCCACTTTCGTTTTATTTTTCAATTTTTAACTTTTAACTTTAAAGTGTCACTATTAGGTTTACAAAGGCTCAGTTTATTTAAGTCTAAAATGCGGATGAGAAACCTTTTTGTTATGTTTATGTTTAATAGATTCCTGTTTAAGACGAGGTCAACTGAATGTGTGCGCTATGATACAGGAAATAAATCATGTAAGTCATTTGATTCTCCACGACTTGTGACTCACCTTTTACGTGTAAGGAAATGGTAGCTAGGTTTGTATTAAATGAAACGTGCTGTTTTATCTTAACTACTGGAACAAAACAAATCCCTTTGGACTGGCACGTTCCAGTCCTTTTAAAACGACGTTGGCTTTAATTGCAAAGTTTTGCTATTGGAAATGAAGGCCCTTTCAGAGAACAGTTTATCCCTCTTTGTAGTCAGTTCAATAAACAGTATATGTGGGCCGATGGAAACAAACCGTTCACTGACGCAACTAACACAAAGAATGAAACTGCAGCAAAATGTTGCAGTTGTGACTTCAGGAAATCCTCTGCGTGTGATTTTAACCAGGAGATAATGGAGATGGGAAACGTTTATTAACTGAGCATTTTTCTCATCATCCTAACTGCTAACAAGCCTTCCTCATTTGATTTTCTGAGGTTGCTGTGCATCCTCACTGTGCGCTTGCTTGCCTGAAAATAGCATGGAAATAATGAGCGTTGGCAGGTGGGTACGGGAGCCTTCGAGGATTAGCATGCAACAGTGAAGAGTACTGGAGCACGGCAGCCCTTCAAGAACGCCAAAGATCTGCGAAAACAAAGATGCATCTGGGAGTGGCCTCTGGATTCCTCAGTTATGCACAGCTGAGACATAAAATATATTCACGACCTTTCTGACAAATAATGAGATGTTCTTAGAAAAGCTTGAAACAAACGATTGCATTAAACAAATTGTTTTCGATCACGAAGCATTCAAGTAAAGAAAAACATACAGGACGATAGTTTTACACATGCATGCACGAGTACATGCTTAGACAGATTATTTGCTTCAAATAAGAAATTACAATTTTAAAATGTGAAAAATAATCAAAATAATGGATTATAATGAAAACATTCACTTGTACATAATAGCTGAATTTCAGTTGTTCCAGGATCTTGTAGTAGACGAACCTCGGGCCGTTGGTGCTTTCTGTGAGTTAAACCATTACATCATGATTCGAAACCGGTGAATCAGTTCAATCAAAACGATTAAATGCGCGGTCTGTACAGTCCTAAAGACTCAAAAACTGTCCAGTCAATGATCGCCATATGTAATTACATAAGAAGACAGTAGATGGCAGTAGTGTGCCATCTTTATGCTCCCTTCTGACTCGTAGTCCTTTATTGCATTCAACTTATTACTATTACATTTAACTGATAACACCTTACAATGAGACTGAGGTACTACATAATAAAAGAAAACATCAATAGTACGAGTGTACTACCATCCCATTGCCCTGTACATCGTTTGGTTGTCTTCTTTTTTAACAGCATGCTATCTCTCGTTTACATAGGGGCCTTTATCTGTTTCTGCTTTTTAAGTGCACAGTTTAAACAGCAGACCAAAATGTTTTGCTGTTTAGGCAAGCCACATTGTCATTCTTAGTCAGATAGCAGCCACTGAATCGAAATCCTGAAACATACCTGTACCTGTGACTTTCCTGGTTTACCTCAGTGAGGGAGTCCCCTTGTCCGCATGTTTAAATGAGGATTATCAATTCCTCTTTTTTTTCTTTCTTTCACCATCCATGAGTGTTTGCTTTCCGCACTCTGACCATTCTAGAAAGCTTAGATCTTGTGTGTGTGTGTGTGTGTGTGTGTGTGTGTGTGCGCGCACAGTTTTAATGTATTCACTGATATGCATGTCCACCTGCCTGCACCTACAAGACACACCACGTGTGTCACTGCTGTCACAAGTTATATCACAAGTTATATCACAAGTTATATCACATTCTTCCCTCAACTATGTCTTCTGCACTTGTAAGACTTTACTGGGATGATTTATGGTGACATATCTGGGGAATGTGAATGTTACATAACCTGATTTTTTTCTTTCTAAACAGTTATGATCAGCTGACTGTTACACTGTTCATGCGGTCAGGCACAAGTTTGCCCTGCTAAAATTTTCCACAAAAAATTGCTGAAATACATTTGTTACACTTTATTTCGTTTTGTTTATTTCTATATTGATTGGTTACGACATGCTTAATTATACAAAAAAAATAAAATAAAATCACAGGACTTGAAAAAAGAATCAAGTCCGAAAAGAGCAATAGCCGAAAGCTTCAGCCCTGAGTTTGCTGAGTTGACAGAAAAAATAGTGAACATTTGAGTTTCTGTTATTCGAAAGTCTATAGACCAGTAGCTGTGGTACTAAAAAACAATGTGCAAGTTGGAAAAAATCTCAGATTGCTAACAGCACAAAACAAGGCAGTGGAATCCACCTGGAAATATCTGAATGTAAGTATGCATGGGTTTATAAAATAAGGCTTATAACAGAGAAAGCAAGGTGATTGGTCTCCTGTTTGAAATTGCAATTACTTAAAATGCTTGTGTTTTTCAGTTAGCTCAGACTAATAAAATTAACTTGTAGTAGATTAGACAAGTTGTTCTGCTACTGTTTATTCCCAGTAATTTGTTTCTGTTTCATAATTACTATTCACAGTACATGCTCTGTAATGTATATGTGTGTTTGGGGCTGGGCACACGTGTGCTCATGTGATATTTAGCATATTTCTAGCTTCTGCCTACCCTGAACGTGTGCACCATGACTCGTGGAATTCTGCTGACCAACTCCAGGTCAGCTTTTCTTACTGATGCTTCTTTAATTATTCCCTTCCTTGGACAGTGAAGTGTCGTCATGGAGCTGCTCGAAGAAAGACAATTAGAAAAGACAACAGCACCCTTCAAAGATTCCAGACATAACAACATTTAAGAAGGAGCAGATGAGAGAGAGAGACAGAGGGAGAGATACAAAAAGAGAGAAAGTACAAGTCATAGAGACAGGCAGAGGACACCTTGTTCTGTAATGCACACTGAAATAATGGAAAGCTATTTTTTTTATCACTGATAATAATAGCTCATTAGTAAGCCCATCTCTCTAATTCAACCTCATCTTCTGTAATAGTGAAATAATTTTCACTGTACAATGCCATTGTTCGCATCTACTCCCCCATGGCTTTGCTCGTCAGTTATAACGAGAGGAGTCGCTAACACCCGCTCTCTCTCCCTGCATGGCCTGCTGTCTGCAGGGAAGAACAGTCGCTGGATGACTGTAAGGTTTTGTCGTAGCTAAAACAAAAGTATAGTGGTAGTTAAGGGGGGGGGGGTGAATATGAGTGTACATTAGCTCTGTTATAGTGTGCTGTGTTTTAACACACAGTAATTAGCTTTCTAATCAGCTGTAACCACTTTTCTGAATGTATTTAATCATGATTTGGGAAATGCTCTTATTGTGCCTCCAAAGCTTGATGAAGCACATAATGTACATGGTGTGTAGTGTGTATTGAAATAACTAGAGAAGACCTTTATCTCTTTCAGATATGAATAGCTGAGATAATGTAAATAATGTTGTACTGCTAACTCATATTATTAGTGGGTTAAGGAGTACCTGCAAAGGTTTTCCAAGATTTGAAGAGAGATACTTTCCCACTGAGTCTTTCTGTTAACACCAACCCATCCTTTGATTTCTCCTAATTAATTCAGCTTATTATTTTGATCATTTAGAGGTTTGGGGTTTCGATATGATTTCTCTGGAAAGACCCAAAGATTGTAAACAATCCTTCAGCAAGGGATTTTGCAAGCAATCCACGCAATTATGGAACCAGATAAAAATCGAATTTTCATTTGGTTTTGTTTTGGGGTTCTGTTCTTTTCTTTGAAAAATGAAAGGCTAATTCAAATCATGGGAAATAAACTCAGCAGCACTACTTTCAATGTTTAAAAAAACTCTGCTGTCCTAGTGAAATTCTTTTCCTTAAACTCTATAAGCTTGGCCTGAGACAAGCAGCACCAGGAGAAATTAAGGACAGATGGAGATGGATTTAAAGTTTTTCTTTACCATATCAAAACACTCTCAAATCCCAAAGTGTATAACATACTCTTCAGTGTCTCCTTCACTCCAAACATGGAGACAGAGCCGCATCTGAGGGACACTAATTCAAGTTGCATTGCGTTTGATTTCACAACCGTAGTCATTATTAGTTGCAGGAATCAATTACTCTCTTTGGTGAGATAAAATATGAGGTTGTCTGCTGAGTCTATGGATCCAGTCCACACAAGGTGCCGTGTGTTTTGTGTGCGGGTGTGTGTGTGTGTGTATATATGAGGGATTGTGCTGGTGTCTATGCTGAATTATTACCTTGTCACTTCCAATCCTTTGTGTCATCTTTCTTAGCATTGCAACCACACATGAAATCCGCTTTGTTGACACACTACTTGCCCATTCTGTGTGTTGGAAAAGTACTTTATGACAGAAGCAATATATTTTTCCCTGAAATTTGACAACTTTGATTCGACTTCACTGTTCAGTTCTCTGATCTTTGAGACCAATGCACTTGAGAGTGCATTAACGCCCGAGGCTGACCAATGATCCAAGATGCTCGCATCACTTATGCCCTTAAGTTCTTATACGCTATTGACCACACTCTCATTTGTCATTTTAAAAAGGGCCTTTAAAAGGGCCCTTGGCTCCCAAATCGAATCTCCCAACTGCAATCCAATCAATCAAACTCTGGACATCTCTTGAAATATTCCTCATGTGTGTGCAATCTGTCGCAAGTATCACAAGCAACAGTAGCATAATGAATAAAGATAAACAAGTAATGCTTTTGTACCAGAAAAGAAAACAGTGTCATTACCACAATTAATAAAGTGAAGGCTTTTCATTATAGTAACATCATTTTGATGTTACTACACATTCTTTCCCTTTATGGTAAAATATTCTAGTTCAGTCCTGCCTTGGTCAGAACAACTGCAATCTGCCATTCATTCTCAGAAATTCAAAGAAAGAAAGAAATTCATTTGACAGATGAGTACTTGGTTTCATTACAACCATATGAAAAGATCTCGGAAAGTCCACAAAAAGCCTGGGTGCTTTCAGCTCTTGTACCGCACTGTTTGCTCTCATCCTCCTGATGGTCTGACAAACACGCAAAGATCCCAGCGGAATCGGGACCTGCCAGATTCCGCTTCTAAGACCGAAGCCAAAGTAAGTGAACTGCATCATCCATCTTGCAGGTGTGACACTGTATGCAACCTCCCTTAGTCTCCGAGTCCCTTCCTCCTAAGCCCAGCTCCATAGCTGCTGACCTCCTTCAGCTGTTTGCTATGAGGAAGCTTTCTGGAGGTTATTGGCTTTCAATTTGCCGCACTTGAGACCTAGAGGTCATGGCGCAGTTCTCCGGGTTTTATTTTTTAATCAACTCCTGCAACCTCATCTGTCTCCATACCGGTTGCCTGTGGGAAAACGAAGAGCTGGAGGAGTTTCTGTGGTTGCGCTTTTCTGTAATAAAGTTAATCCCCATGTGCTGGAGCTCATCTTGTCACAGAGGGATGTCTGTGTCCACACATGGTTAAACTGTTCTGTCCTGCAGTTTCTTGTACATTTAAAAGGCCGTACCTGAACTATTATAATAAACTATTAATGCCTTGGCCTCAAAGTAGCGTTTATTATCTTATTATATAGCAGCTTTTATTTTTCTTTAGTATTATTACATTTAGAAATCATTAAATGTATTTCACACGCCTATTCAGGCAGAGCTAGTGCTCCTCACTGTCTCCATTTAAATGGGAACAAATCTAATGTATTATTAAGGAATGAAGACTACGGTACAAGCAAATGTGAGGTTTTTTTATTAGGTTCAAAAAGCAAAACAGAGTGACCGCATTTAAATTTACTTCAGAAGAGAATATTCAGATTTCTTTTAGCATTGTACCAAAGAGCTTAATCATTACCATGTTGATCTGAGGGATTTATGTACCAGGCTTATATTATTGTACTGCTGCTAGCAACAAAATGTAGTGAGACGTGTTTTTAATGGAACCTTGTGTATAAATCAGCATTTCTGAGGTGGCTGTTATCAAGCTTCTGAAGCGTGAGTGTAAGCTAGCAGCATGGCCCGTGAAAGCATGTTTAGTCAAGTGGCTTCCAAATGCCAAAGAGAAGGAGAGTGAGGAAGTCCCCGTGCGGGTCTGTTCAGCTCGGGGCCTCCCTCGCCTGTCAGATCAACACAATCTCCGGCTGGTACAATTTCACACTTGGCCGTGCTCCACTGTTGGGCATTTGTTGCCTTGCTGGAGGTCGGCGGAGTACGCACAAGTGCATGCTGGGAGAGCGGGCGAGAGACGGCGGCAGCGACACTTCCTGTGCTCAGCTCTAGTTGGCATGCAGTGGGGGAGGGGCTCCACATGGCATCGGAGAGAGACCCTCTGGCACCTCCGCACGAATCTCCCCTCCGGTCCCGACATCCCGGCCGAGGCATCGGTGTCCGGCGGTTTATCATCCAGCCGTTGATCTTGTATTCGTGGTACGGAGGAGTTTTACCTTGTACCGCTCTCAGCTGCTCCAGTCGTGTGCTCCAGATCACAGGGTGCGTTAGCGGGCGGTCAGCTATTCGCTAGCCCACTGTTTGTGTGCGCTGTGACTCAGTTTTCTCAGCTGTGAACTGCTGGTGGTGGACCATATGCCTTGCAGCATCATAGATGGATAATCCCCAGTTAATGTCTCTGTTGTCAGTGAACTGTTTTCACATTTACCACAGTGATATATATATATATATATATATATATATATATATATATACAATCTCTTATACAACCTACTAAGGGTTAACGTTATGACTCACAGCTACTCAATCCTCATTGAATAAAAGCATCTCCTATCAACAGGCCGTCCATTTTGCCACAGTATGTGCTGAAGAGTAGGAGTTCAGTGAAATCTAGTGTATTGACTAAGTGAGGAGAAAACCAGCCATGTTGGTTTGGTATCTTGTTACAGGTCTTAAGCTGGCAGAGAATGCCTGTAAGGTCGTTTTACCGGGTGCTGTCCTGTTCAAATGAATTTCTTAAGTAAATATTTGTCTCATATGTTTTTAAAAGGATAAACAGATACTCAACTAATCAAACGCACTCCGGGGAAAAAGGGTTTGAAAACTCAGAGATTTGATGGAGTGATATAACCATAAAATGCTGTTATAATTTAGTCACATTATAACTTCTGCCTCAAAACTGTGCATGTGTGTATATGTTAATATATGATCTATATATGGAGTTGTTTGAATTGAGTTCCAGCCACAAATAGAGCCCTAAAAAGCTTGCAGGCATGTTATAAATATATCTGGTGCTTTTGCAAAACTCCCCTGGAGTGTTGCAGGGAGTTCAGCACAGAGGATAGGAAAGGAGCTTGAGGTGTGTCCTAACTGAGCACAAACACCTTCCCAGAGGGCTCTGCAAGACCATGCGAAGCACGCGTGAGTAAACACTAGAAGCCGTTCATAGGAGCGCAAGCAAGAGCAGTAAAGAACAATGAGACAAAAAAGTCAGTTTTTTCATGCTTCAAGGTGTTAATTCACAAAGGGAAACCTGGACAGTTCTACACCCACCTGTATGCTGTCAGTGTTGATGGTTTCCATGGACCCCTTGTGCTTGGTATAGAGTGAAATCTGGAGGAAAATGCTTTTCTTCGATTGCTTTGGCACAGATTCTCCCAGTGCTGCCGCAGCTCTCCACTTTCTGTGTCCACTAAGCACTGGGCTTTGAATCAGTAGCCCTGAGATCAATAGCAGGGTGGAGGGGGAGAATTTCCTGCTCCTCCGGCAGGAACATAGATTGGCTTTCCACATCTTCATTTGGAGCTGTGCAGCTTGGTTTTAGTGACTGGCACCACAGGCCGGTGTGAAAGCATGTAATGAATGGCACATTACAGGGGAAGGTATCTTTGGTGCGCAGTTGGGAAAGGAGATGGGAAAGAGGAGGGTTAGGTTTTCCGTATTTGGAAACCAGCCATTGTGGACTGTGTGCCAGACTGGAAGACTGTCAGTAAGCTTTTGCAATGAAAGGCAAGCTTGTCTGTAGCAGCACCTGCTGAAGCTGGATAAACACCCATGGACAAATAAGAACAAAGACAACAAGACGTTGTGCTTTGTGTGTGCCATGTCTGGAATCAGACTTCTGCCAGTCCCTGACCTGGCTGCACAGTCGTCCTAAGAAGAACAGGTGAAAATATGCAAAACAACCCAATGAAATTTATCCTCCCCTTCCCTAAATAGTTTTAGCTGTTCACCCAAGAACACTGGAGAGGGCCTTTCGGCTTTGAAAAGGCCAGCTCTCGTCAGGAGGCTTTCTGTCTACTTTGGGCTGAAGCAAGTTCAGAGTTCATTCTGTATCTCAGAAGTTCAGCCCAACCTTCACCCCAAACCCCCTCCGGGCTCTTTCAGCCTCTCTTCCTGCAGCAACAGTACACAGACAAGCAGCAAGAGAGAGAGAGAGAGAGAGCAAAAAGACTTTTTGGATAAAAACACAAAACATCTCTTAACTATCTTAATTTACTGTTCTAAAAAGTATTCAAGTCAGAAGTCCCTTTAGCAAGCATAATGAACCCAAATTTGCAAGAACCCCTAGATTCACCAAGATACCACTAATATATAACTGGCATCAAAATATGGAAAATTCTTGAGGATCTGTCCAAAAGAAATCTAAAAAAAAAGTAGGAAAAATCACTCATATGTATCTCCTAGTTTGCTGTGCACACTGTCAAATCTTATTTAATCTTTACGTCTGTATGTCCTTTTGTATTTGTTTGTTTAATCTCCAGACAAATTGTTCTACATTTTATGATTTGTTCTCATGGAACAAATTTCTCAAATACTTTATCTTCACTATTAGGCAACAGTGGTAAATATATTGCCCCCCTCCCCCACCCACACACTGTCTTATCCACATTCCACCTGTTCTTTTCTCCAAGACCCCACTTTTACTAAAATAACCTAATGATAAAATTGCCCAGTCATAGTCAGACGCATGGGAATGTTGATGAGTTGGTAGATTCGTTTAATTATAACTGTTGAGCTGTTCTGGATGTCATTGCCACCAAAGAAATTTAAACCAAAAGTTCAGCCTTGGTTAAGTGCAGCAAATCAGGAAATTAGACAGGCTTGCAGAAGAGCAGAGCGAAAGTGGAAAAAGGACAGAATTCAAGTTAGTCTGGACATTTTTAAAGGTGCCTGGAAGACTATCAACTAGCTGTTAATTCTGCTAGAGAAACTTATTTTTCTAGTATTATTGCCAAAAGTTGCAATAGGCCGAAAGTACTGTTTAGCACAATAAATTCTGTACTGAAACTATTACCCGAGGTTGCAAATGCTCCTTCCCCTAGCACGTCTGAGGAGTTTTTAAACTTTTTTGTTGAAAAAAACTGAACTTAGGTCTGGCATAACTGACATGGGTCTAGAATCTCCATTTACCCTGCCGGGCTTAGGTGTGTTTAAAGAGTTTGAGGCAGTTGCATTATCTGAATTGATCAGATTTGGTTCTGAAAACAAAGCCAATAACCTCCCAACATGTGATGCCCCCACAGTTGTTTGGGGAGACGTTTGGAATATTGGGACCATTTGTCCTGGTTGTCATTAATACCTCCCTAACCACTGGCACGGTTCCATTATGTTTTAAACATTCCATAGTTACACCACTGCTAAAAAAGCATAATCTTGATGCTGTGATGTACAGGCCAATTTCCAAATTACCATTCATAGCTAAACTGCTGGAAAAGATTGTATATTCTCAGATCTTACAATTTTTAAGTAAATGTGGTAATTTTGAGATCCTTCAATCTGGGTTTAAGGCAATGCACAGCACTGAATCCACTCTTCTGAAGGGTACAAATAACCTACTAGTTACTGTTGATGAAGGTAATTGATCCATTATCATTTTAATGGACCTTAGCTGCGCTTTTGATACTGTTGATCATGACATACTAATTGGTCGCCTAGAGAAGTGGGCAGGGTTGCAAGGAGATGCCCTGAATTGATTCATGTCTTATCTTGAGAATAGAACCTTTTCAGGAAATTTGAGTAATAACTCATCTTCTTCTGCGAATGTCTCTTGTGGTGTTCTGCAAGGGTCCATATTAGGGCCGCTCCTTTTTTCTCTGTATGTGCTACCATTAGGTCAGATTATCAGGAAGCACAATGTCAGCTTTATTTTTGGTGGTAGTCATGTCGTTGATTGTGTCTCAAGCAGCCTTGGTCATTTGTCCACATGTGTGTAAACGTCTGTGAGAAATCTTGGCGTTATCTTTGATTCAGACCTCAGATCGGACAAACAAATTAGCTCTGTGGTAAAGAACAGCTTTTTCCAGCTCAGAAATATTGCTAAAATTAAGCCATTTCTCACTTTTTCTGACCTGGAAAAGGTTATTCATGTATTTATCTCCTCAAGAATTGACAACAGTAATTCTTTGTATATTTGGATTAACCAGTCTCTATAGCAGCATTTACAGTTAGTCCAAAATGCAGCAGCAAGGTTACTGACTCACCAAGAAAAGAGACCAGATCACACCAGTTCTTGCCTTGCTGCATTTGCTGCCTGTTCAGTACAGGATTCGGTTCAAAGTGCTTTTATTTGTTTTTAAAGCACTGAATGGTCAAGTCCCAGCTTATATAAGTGGTCTGCTGTCTTCTGCAACCACACGGCGATCTTTGAGATCGGCCACACAGAACTTGTTAGCTGTTCCGAGGGCTCGTTTGAAGCATAAAGGAGATCGTGCTTTTGCAGTTCATGCTCCGAGGCGGTGGAACGCTCTACTCCTTACTATTCACCAAGCACCTTGGGTTGCTGTTTTTAAATCACTCCTAAAAACGTATTTTTATGAACTGGCATTTTTAAGTAGAGAGGAGTGATTTCATTTCTTGTGTTCATTTTTACTTGTTTACCTCAGTGTATCTGTTAGTCTGTTTGTGGATTGTATTTGTATTTTAGGTTTTTTTTATTTACATCTTTTATTACAGTTTGATGTACAGCACTTTGGTCAATGATGTTTTAAGAGTGCTTTATAAATACATTTACTATAAAACTACCCTGTGGCAAAGTCACTGTCTGTAGTTCCACCTGTAACTATTACATATCTGAGCACTGCTGTGATTAGATCTTTAATGAATGCTCTTTATCCTACAACAATAGATTTTTAAGATATAAGTGTTTACACAGCAGGCGAGAAGAGGGTTGGCCACATACTCAGCCTCTTACACACAGAACAGCAAAATGTCTTTCAAAATATTGGTGTTTCATTGAATAGATATTTGTGGATTTCTTAGATTAACTGTGCCATGAAAGATCTTGCTAAACCACAAGGCTTCTTGATGATTTGTGTGTGTTTGCCTCTGCAACTGTGCCTGTGCGTTTATATTCATGTTCTTCATTTCCATTAGAAAACAGAGATCTGTTCCATGCAAAACATACTCCAGCAGAGAGACTAAATGGAGAGCCCCAAACCTGGAAAGAAAATTTTTCTTTGATTCATTTGATTCATTTTCTTTGTTCTTGTGCCAAATGATTTACTTGAAAATTCTCCTAGAAATCTAGCCATGACACCAAACATTTCAAGATCCAGCCTCAAACATATGGACTCAATATGAGTGTTTGTCAACAGAGTGATATTATTCATCAATATGTGTACAGAGACCTTCAGACTCGAATAATAAAAGTGAAAAATAAAAACAAAATGAGTGTAAGGAAGAATGAATAAACCAAACAATGTGCACAATGACCATACTTTGAGGTTATAAATGAGCAGGATACAAGAAAAACAAACAAACTTACAAATGTTCTTAATTCATAATCTAAATGAAGAATCGATGCAAAAATTAAGTGTGGTGCCTAAATTTGTTTTGGATGAGAGAATCCATCACAGTTAATTGAAATATTTGGCAGCTTGGGGCTGAGTGAGATAACATGAAAATAATTGTAATACAAGACAAACTGAATGTGTTTAGGGATGTAGAAATGATCCCAATTTTCATTTAATTAATCATTGTTAATCAAGAATTAATTAATCAAGAAATTTCAAAAAGCCTTGTTTAAGAATATTGATGTTTTGAATGTTCTGAGAGAGATAGAGAGAGAGAAAGAAAGACAGAGAGTGTGCCAGCTTTCATAACTTCAATGCCCTGATTAATTAGCTTGGATTTAAACATTCTGTGAAGGCAAGATACTGATAATGCAGGGAACAAACAAAACACAATTAAGAATATTTTCTGCAGAGCATGAAAGCTCAGACAACACAGGCCATATAACAACATTTCCCCCCCTTTGTTGAATGCACAGGCATCAAATGTCTCGTTACTTCTTACTCTTGTCAAAGCCATTTGTACCCACTGAGTCTCAGTGTCCCTGTCAAATCTACAGTGAATTATGTAAAATAATGCCACAACCATTTCACACTATACTCAGTACTGCCAAAAGACTACCACAACAAAATAAGCTTTGAGTTCATTAGTTCAAAGCAAAGGTCGTTGTGCATATTATAACCCGAGTGGTCATTTGCTGATCAAAATTCTCTGTGGTTTCCAACACCTTTCCTGCTATTCTCATCACCTACTGTCCAGGGCTTTAGTCACTCACTGGTTCTTAGCAGCTGTGAAGTTTCACGCTCAGCCAGGACTGTAATCAATAGATTGCTTTTCTTGCCACGACCTCCCCATTTGACCTCACTGAGAGTGTGTTTTTTTTTTTCATAAGTAGCTCAGCAGCTGGCTCTGGCACTGTAATTAAGAATTGATCAACTCATGATTATCTCACTGAGCTTATGTGGATTCCCCACCTCTGAGATGGAGAGGTATGGAGACCTTGGAGAGACACCAGGAGCCTTTTAACAGCACTTTAGGTGAAGATGGGCAATTTCACAGTTGTGAAAGGGGGGGGAGGGGGTTCCTTCCCGCTTTATACATTTTGGATTTGGTCACCAAGTGTAGTCTGCCAGCTAAAATGATAGCTCCCCATCACTTTATTGTTGGGCTTCTAAAGGTGGGAATCCATTCTTATTTATTCTTCACTTATTATTATTCACTGGAAAGTGATTACCTTTTCATACAGATGGTCATCACCTACATAACTATGGTTCATTTTTACAAACCAGAGCTGACTTTAAGCTTTACTATACAAAGACCAGTGGACTGACTGATTGATTTAACCTTTTATTGATCCAGGATAGTCATTAAGTGCATATTCTTATTTACAGTGGCAGTCATTAAGTGTATATTCTTATTTACAGTGGCAGTCATTAAGT
>JAOXYF010000018.1:20644218-20659556 GCA_028565775.1 Sternarchorhynchus goeldii | reverse complement strand
TCTTATTTACAGTGGCAGTCATTAAGTGTATATTCTTATTTACAGTGGCAGTCATTAAGTGCATATTCTTATTTACATTGGCAGTCATTAAGTGAATATTCTTATTTACAGTGGCAGTCATTAAGTGCATATTCTTATTTACAGTGGCAAGCAGCAGAAGGGTTTGAGGAAAGGGTTGTAATAACCAAAAGCAAAGCAGCACAAAAAAAAGATAATAGTTAAAAAAATCTCTCATAAAGGCTTTACACAGATAATGATATTAAGATAATAAGAATGATACAACAATTAAAATGAAAAGAAAAAAAATCCTTGATAAATCATTAGAAGCATGCAAATATAAACTTGCCTATGAATTGCCTAAATTTTATTATCCTAACCTATAAGAGAGCACCAGAGTGCTTGTGTGACTTGCGACAATATAAACATGATTTAAAATAAACTGAATAGAATTTAACCTCTTTCTCCCCCAACAATTCAAATGACTCGGTGTTGCATGGAAAAGTGTAAACACATGGAAAAAGGTAAACAGAGCCAAGTCTTGCTTCAAGGAAGCCTGCAGAAGTTGTAGTGAGGGGGAGGAGGCAGCACTGTCTTTTCCCCCAGCAACAGCCAGGGGGAACGCAGGCATTGTTATCAGAAATAATGAAACGGTGAGATTGTGAAGGGAAGTAGGAGAGGTGTTATTATTTGAGAAAGGATGCAAAAGGAAGAGAGAAGTCTATAGCCTCATTAGGGAGAGTGAAGAACTGTTCCAAGGTTCTCGTACTCTGAGAGGAACAAGACTACGTTCACCTCTGTTACCTGAGAGCAACTCACCAGCTTGAGCGAACAGCCGGAAGTCCATTCACGTCAACACATCCTAAACATGCATCCTTTTCCTGAGAGATATTCAGGTAGTCACCATAACTTATACTAGCCCATCAAAACTGGCTGGTACAAATTAAGTTTGCATAGAAAGCTGTTTATGTTTAAAGAGCAGCTTTTGCTTTTCAACACTCACATTCATACAAATATCAAAATATTTTCAATTTGTTATATAATGCCCTATAAAATCTATAAACATAAACTGGGTTTGGAGATTTTCATAAGTTGCATGTGTTTTGCAAGCTTGCTTGTCATTTGGCGCACATTTGTAAAAATTTTGAGAATATATTGTCATTTTGATGTGAAGTGTCCATGAATATATATATATATATATATATATATTTAAATATATATAAATTCATATATAATATTCCCATTCATATATAACATCTATAGATCAAAATATAAATTCATATATGTATGATTCTGTGCCTGTGCTGCCATATCGATATTTATGTTTTTTCAACATACAGTGGACCGCTGTACATGCCAGCATCATAATTATCACCATGTCAGGTGACCTAAAATCAACAAAAGCTCCTTGCAGCCTTTATCACATGACATTAGTAATCTGGGTGTATCTAGAAAAAATGCCATTCAGTTTTAAGGTAATTCTATTCAGAACAAATAAGAGTTACATATATCTGGCTTTCTTACGCTGGTCGATAAGCCAGGAAAATAACTGCAGTTTTGCTCTCAATTCCCTCTGCAGACTTGGATATGAATAGTTGCTCTATTGCATCTGCAGGCTTTTGATGCCAGTATTGCAGTAAACAGAACTGGCATCTGTCCTAAACAGGTTACTTGCTCATTTTCGCCCCCTTTTACTTCACGTTTTCCTTCCCTTACTTGTTATTTCTCAACAGGCTGAATGTACAAGTCTGAATGTACTGAACAGGCGTGAGAAAGATTATCCACTGCTCGAACTTTTTCTTAGAGAGAAATGATTCCCTAAAAAATATATAAATTGAGGGAATGGAAAGCTGTATATTATCCCTGCTGGGACCATTAGGTGCTGTTTTGTCCACAGGCAACAGAGCAAAATGCCTGCAATGTAAATAAAAGTGTTTATGGACTGAGATCTTCAGTGCATCCTAATTTGCAGAGATCTTGCCTATGATAACTGGCAATTATTCAAATCATTCGGAGTCATTTCACGTTCTCTGTGCTAATGTTGTTTGCTGCTTGATTTCCAGATATGCATTATATAACCTTTTTTCTTTTTTTAAAGGATGTTTTAGCTTCTCCTGAGTCTGGGGGCTAAAGCAACATGGTCACATAAGGGAGGAAAATAATTGCTTATTACCTGCGTAGTTAAATGGCATGACAAAGCTATTTCTCAGGAAAAGGCAGTGATAATGATGTCAAATTGCTATATGCCATTGCCCTTTACCTGCAGCCTCAAATCCCCAAAGCGAACATGTTTTTGAACAATTGAGTTAATGTGGTAAACCCCATCCCTTTAGCTCTGAAAAAGTCAGTTCAACCTAGTGAGGCAGATTCTAATGGATCCTACTCATACCTGCTGTAGAAGCATTATATCAGTTTCTCCAAATAGCTGGCAAACAATTACCAGACACACTGCACTGACTCAGCAATCTAGTTAGGAGAGAACAAGCATTATATTGACTTTGTGCTTGGAGATGAAATTCAAATCTGAAGATTCAGTTTTACTATTAATCTTTGACACAGCGCATTCTATTCTCAAATATGGTGGTCTCTCTATATCAATGTTGGTAAACATTTAGCTAAGACTAATAATTAAGGGTATAAAGAATGTCAAACAAAGCAAAAATGCAGTTTTGAGAATTAAAAATTCCTGCTGTTGTTGATCCATTTTTAATCTACTGAATTTCACCAAGCACACACACGTCTGTATTCCAGGAATGCAGTAAAAGTTCTAAGCATATCTCTACCTTATTTCTCCCCTTTTCCATGAGATTTGAAGTTGCTAAATAAATCCTCACGCAGGTGACGGGTCTCCTGCAGAAGCTCCGAGAGCTTTAAAATCTCCTTTCAAAAAAAAAAGAAAGTTTCTCCCTGTGAGTACACATAGCAGAGTGTGGAAACACAGTAGAAAAGATCTGAGAGCAGGAATTTCCAGTGCTTTGAGATCACTGGTCACAGATGCAGGCTGGAGGCTTATGGACGACATCCTCAGACTCCCCACCACTTCAAGGTAGCAGAGAAGATGTTTTTTCCCCATTGACCTATGTGACTTACATTTGACTAGGCTATGTTTCTCATGTCATGCTAGTAATTGTTGTGCAAGCACTCTCTTTGGTGTCACAGCCAAGTGGAACATAGTTAAGGTTGAACCTTCTCTTGGAGCATGTGTCTGTTTCTCCAACTTTTTTTCATACTATTGCCCTGGTTTAAACGTTGAACAGAGAAGAAAAGCAGGGATTATGAACTATGTAAATTCTTAAAACTGTTTCAGAGATGTATGAATAGTGTGATTATTCAAATCCCTACTGAAGGTCTAATGCAAAGTCACCATTATAGCGAGACTCCAATCTTGTGTTTCACTTTCTAAGTCTAAAACAACCTTGGGTGTAGTCTATTAGCAGACGTGAACTTTCAGCTCCACTGCAGACAATTCCCTTGAATGTTTTCTTTGTTGGGATTACCGCAAGGCCATTCCTGTGTCAGTTGTTTCCTAATGCGTCTGCTTGCCTCTGGCTGCCATGGGGGAGTAAGCGCTGGACTGGGAACTGGGCACATATCACCACAGCGCTGCAGTACCGGTCGAACTGAGCTGAGGCACCAGGCTGTGGAAGACTGGCAGCAGAGGCAGTCAGGCACACCGAGCTGTTACCGTCAGACAACCAGTCTTTGGAGGACTAACCCGGCCACATACCCCAGAGACAGAGGAGGTGGTTATGCAGAACCTCCATTCTCTATGAGCCTGGAGACTGGAGGTAGCTCTACCAGATTGTTTAATGTTTCAGCCATGGAAACAGTATTCAGTAATTTTCTGATTCTTCCTGTGGTTAAAATTTTATGAGGGTTAGCAGTGCAGCACTCTTCTTTTAACACAATTTGTAGACACTTCCAGAATCAACAACAGATCTTTTTTTAAAGGTTACAGTGTCTGCCTGAAGAATAAAATAACTCCACACACAGTTATTATGCAAACTCATAACTCTGGAAGAGAAAGTTTCAAACCCAAATGTTGATACAAGAAATGAGAAAATTCTATATAATATCCAGAAGGCCAGGGTATATCAATGTGCTGCAGGAGAATGACTGCAGTAGCTCACATAGTGACATAAGACAAGTCATTAAGATGCAGATCGCGGAGAGCTCATTGACCTGAGTGGGTGATGAAGATGTTCCCTGCAGTTTAGATCACCCTTGTTTTTCAGATTCTCAGATTCAGAATCTCACAAAACTGAGAATTGATAGATGGGTTTTGCTATTTAATCCAGCATTGTCCAAATGGGCTGTAGCAAATATATTGTGAAACCCATCTGCTTGTTTTATGCCACAAATCACCTTGGCAGCTACTTGTAAGCTGTTATACTGCCCCATATTGTATGAAAATAAAACTATTCAGTGGAGATATAAGTAAATAACAAAAAGCAAAACAAATGCAAGTAATTCCATTATATATTGCACTTATGTTTTTCAGTGAGAAGAAACAATCCATTGTGCATTCAGTGAAAAGGACATATTTAGCCTTTCTTTCCAATAAAATGGCATCTAAGTTTTCTATACTTAAAGAATATACACAAAGAATAAAAGAACTGAGGTTAGGTGAACCATTTTATGCCTTGGAATCTGTCATTTTGGCATTATAAAAACAAGCAATAATGCAATATTAAATATGCAAAAAATCTGTGAAAAATATATGAACTAAAAATAGGTGCACAGCTTTATCTAAAGAATAACAGCAATTCCTTCAGGTACCAATTCAGAGATAAATCACATTCACAGTAGTTTCAGCTACATCTTACCACCAAAACTAAAAAGATCCTAAATGCAAATGTTCTGTCATGATTTAATCTGTAAATGGGAAAATTGAATTAGTAGACACAAACGTGTCATGAAATTTGCCAGTATGAAGATAAACAAGATATCATTCTGTCAGTCATCTGTGGATTAAGGAACAGTGTTTTAAATGTTCAGTTAGTCTCATCTAAGATTAAAACAGCCATAATATGAAAAGGTTCAGTGTTTACTAGACCTTGACTTTATTTTGATGAACAGTGATTGTATCTTCCTTTTTTAAATGAATCTCTGCCAGTTTAATCGATCAAATATTAAATTAATCACTTTCAAACAGGACGTGAAGAACAGAGTGGAATTATAGGGTGATAATATTTGAGTGTAAGATTTTAAGTGGTGCTATAAGCTGTGTATTGTTCAAATGACCATAACATCTTACAGGCATTAATGATGAAAATGTCACAGCTCACCTTTACTGCTTCGCAATTTCAGAGATGTAATTCCTTGGCTTGCATAAAAACAGACTTGTGTTTTGTCTCAAACTTCTTTAATTTTATACTGCATCTTTTAAGACTTTATTTGCAATATTTACACATTGTTAACTCACATTGTGACAAGCACATTCTGACAATGAAAGAACAATGCTTACATAACGTAATCAACCCGGTATTATCATGTTCTTGTAAACACTTCTCTCCTGTCAATGTTTTGTGTATTTCGTTAAAAGAAAATGATCTCAACGTAATTCCGTTTGTTGTTTTAACACTGTGCCATACCAGGTTACCTCAACAGCCTTAGAAACATATCATCTGAATGACACCAAACAGAACACAATGCAAATAGCTATTAGCCGTGAAAATCTCCAAATGTCAAACATACAGTACAAGTCTTAATTACAGTGTTGGTCATATCAAGAAGAGTATTCACTAAAATGGACCTGTCACTACTGAATCCGCTGGGAGTTACTCACTAGAAAACAGGCAAAAAGACACAGAAACACTTTCAAACTAAATGAAATGAACACATAACACATAAGATTTAAGTTCAAATAGGTCCAAATTAAGTCCCTCAGTTTTTTTGTTTTGGGTTTTTTTTTTCCTAAAGCAAATACAAGTCATGTGTATCTGCTTGGTCATCACAGCACAAGGGCTTTTCATAAGAGCGACTGTAAAGTGCTGTTTCTGTCTGTACTCCACAGAGTGCCAGCTCTCATCGAAACCGCCATTATGGGAAACTAATTGTAAAGCGTAAATGTCAGGTATGACATGCAAGGCTGGCGCAGTGAAACTGTAAGTGTCTAATCTTAGCTTTGAACGCTTCAGTGGACACAGTGGAAGTGCATTTGCTGAAGCCTGCTTTTTGCAGCAACATCAACAGAGCTCAGATGTGAATCACAGGCCCTTAGGGAGCTGTAGAAGCCCAACACTTTGAATCATGCATCCTCCTGTAAAAAGACTGAATTTTTAAGGGTGACAGCAAACAATCCATGCATTCTGCTATTCGCCTGGCATGTCATGACATGGTCATATCTGGTGATAAAGTGGATACAGTTGTGATAAACACCATCAGCCAGTGTTTATCCATGTAGGGTAGACTGAGTTCAGATGACCCATTTTTCAACATATATGGATATTTTTAACCATTATCCTTTAACTGCACATGCAGGCATTTCTAACCTAGATAGCTAAGTTTTGTTGTGTGCATGTATGTCGTGCTGCCTTTCAGGAGGGACAATTTCATTTGAAGGTTGGACCATGGTAGAAGTTAACCGTGCCAGCATGCATGACCAAAGAGCCTACAAGAGCAAAGGGTGCAGCTTTTCTATGCATCACACAGATCAAAGTAATTCAAACTAGACTGCCCACCACAGTAGAGAAGATAAGGCCATAGTTTCAACAAATCTGATATGAAGTAACATAGTCATGCTTAACGCACTGTCCTACTCTGATGCTGATGGATTTATAATTCTGTGGCCTTAACTGTTCAGCATGCACTGGTTAGTTTTGTGCAGAAAGAATGCGAGACCTCATTTCACTGCATTTTTGTCAGTATTGTGAGGACACAACCACACTAATGGTGGAAGGTAGACTGACTACTGTAGGCTACTGTGCACTTATTTTAGAAGTGTCTTACAATTGCCTTTCTGAGGCTACAAGGCTATTAATAGCAGATAGCAAATGACAGCAAAATATCTGGCACAGATTTGAAAAAGAACGCTAACCAAAATCATCTTTGCTATGGTACGTTTAAATTAGAAAAAGTTTCAGGTCTTTTCACAATGATTAATCATCTAACTTTTGGTGTGGTACATATCACCATCCACTCAGTGTGATCACTAGAGATGGCTCTATCCATAATACAGACCGCAGACAGATACATCGAGTCAAGCTCAGGGTAAAGTATACTGCTGCCTTGAAATGAATCCATTGGTATGGTACCAGTTCTCTCATTTGAGGGACAAGACATTTTCATCCTGTGAATCAATAACTGCAGAGACCTGGTGGGATTTATTATGAGGTAGAATATATTACATATTCTGACATAATCCTCCTTGCCCTTATATGGAACTAAATCTCTTTCGGGTTCCACGGTGGAACTTCTGGATCCAGATGTCACAGTTAGACGCTGTACAGATAGAGTTTGTGAAAACTACGATTGATGGCTAGGGTCATCACCTTTTTCTGTTTAGTACTGAGCTGAAACCTCCAATTAATGTAGTTCTTTCAGTTCTGGCTAAAACGGGAAACACTCGACCGCTTTCGAGAGCTTGTATCAGTATGTTTGAGTTTAGCACACGATGCTTTCTTTACACACCAAAGTCAAACTAAGTTGCTTCTGCTGTGGAAAAGCCAGCCTCAGACCTCTGTATCCACCTTATGGTGATTTACATGCTCTCACTCCAGCCTTGGAGGCATGCGGTACATTATTAAGCAAATCAGGCAGATACTTTATAACTTGAAAATAAAACCCATTTTTTTAACACACCCTGCTGAGAAAAGTGGTAACTTCATCTATATAGATACATATATTACTTCTTCCTTGAGTGAATGTGAGCAGTGTCAACTTAAATCAACCACAAATATGTGTTAAAGCACCACAAGCCACTGTTCTCAAGAAACATCTGACAATAGATTGTGAAGGACCATATACCCATTCTTTCTGTTCTCAGTGCTGGAGCTGGAGCCACACTGACAGAAGCTGAAGAAATTCTGACGAAATCAGGCAGAGACGTTCCAGGACACGTGTGGGGTGGGGGGTGGGGGGCAGGCATAGTGTATACTTTTTTTGTTGTTTATTCTTGTTGTTCTGGTGGTCAGGATTTGAAGCACTGGGGCTTCTTCCCAGTCTTTCTCAAGAATGGGCATGAATCTTATGACCAGAGCGTAGGGAGCTCTGGGCTTTGATCAGAGTGAGTGGAGACAAAAAAACACAACAGATGATGCACAAGCCCTAAATGAGTGGGAAGGGCACAGATACCATCAGAGTCCATTTTCAAATGGAGCTGCTTTTCTCTTGAGAAGGAATATTCGATTTCAAATCCCCTCAAGGGTGCACAAGCAAACATGATGTTTATCTCTCTTTTTCTCTAGCCCCCCCCCCCCCAGTATAAAAACTTAGTGAATGAGATTTCAGCATTTCAGCTTCTGTTGCCCTTTAGGAGAGTAAACACGCAAAAAGATTTGACTTTTTCAATCCTCAGTCAGTATTGTTCAGATCATACAGAGAGACGCACCTGCACTGCCCATCTTAGAACAGCGGTGAACTATCTGGGGGGTTTGGAGTATTGGATTTGCAGCAGGGCTATTTGTGAGCCGTAGACAGTGATGATACATTTAATTAAGTAAATAAAAATAGGGAAGTGAATCTCTTCGGGTTTAATGTGGAGCTTGGCTGTAGAGAAAAAAAACCCAAAAACAAATCCAAGGGCACTTGGGTTGCCTTTCAATCCTTATGGCGTGTCCTTTGGAATGGTTTGCTTCTGGATTTGCTTAATTGGATGCCTTGTTTCACCATGCAATTTCTGTTTGCTTGAAATGCAGTAACTTCGGCAAGTATGCAACACGTCCAAGCTGCATTTGCACAAGCATTCCATTCTCTCAGGTGCTGCTTTTGATGAAGAGTTCCCCTGCTTTCACATACGTCCTCTCTGGCTTCATCCCTTTATCTCTCTCTCTCTCTCTCTCTCTCTCTCTCTAAACAGGGATGACAGAAAGTCCAATGGGAGGGATATGTGCGTAAGGGGAAATAAACCAAAGGTTCAGAGGCATTACTGCAATCTGAATATGTTTTCTGGTCTCTTAAGGACCATTGCTATATGTGACCCGGTTTGGAGAGATAGGCGATAAGGGCCACCACCACACCTACATATACTCCCGTCCCAATAGTGATGGAGAGGGCAGCGAGGAACAGTGCTCTTCGAGAGGCGATGCTAGCCAGCGGAAAGTCCCCCTTTGTCACGGCTTTGCTAGTCTGCGAGAAATGAAGAGAAGAAAGAGGTAGTAAAAGAGGCAGGATGAAAGGGCTACATTGACCTGATTTTCCAAACAAGCCCAATTAGCTGGAACTGTCTTTTGCTTCGGTGGTGATGCAGTGGAGAACGTAAGACATTCAAATAACATATTTGTTCAGTTATGTCTCTTCTAGAGAAATCCCTAAATGGCAAGAGATGAATTGCATTTTTTATATGTATTTATGTGCTTTGATATCTGGCACACTCAAACAATTCACTTTGATTCTTTTACAACAGAACAGTTTTCACATTTCAAAATAACCGATGATTACAGCATCTCTTGTAAGCAAATGTTAATGTGAAAAGATTAATATAACAGTAAAACAATACAGCGTCTTATGTTTTATTATGAATGGGTTCTGAATAGGACTAAGTCAATCCATCTCATGTTTTAAATATATCATATTTTCAATTAATCAGTTAGCACATAAATGCCTGTGAAAACGGTTCATAAGCTTTCGGTGTTATTTTTTTATTTTAGTGTACATCATTATTATTACAGCATATAAGGCAGATTTCTTTATTCAGCTTTAACATTTCAATTGCATTTTTACCACATGTAATTTATTTGACCCTTCCTAGTATTGTGTCCAACGAAATTTGTTGTAAACTGTATCCCTGAAACTTTTTATTCTGTCCTACTTGGATGTGACACAAACTCACTTCAGCAGTTGACAGAGTACATTATTATTTGCCAACCAAGGTGCCTGTGGCGAGAGACTTGGATTCGCTGGCGATAATTGAAATTTCCTTTGTCTCTGTGCTCTTGGCCATGGCTGGGCTCGGTCCCGCCTGTCTCTTCTCCTCTGCTTTCATACCGAAAACGGAGCTCACAGGCCTAGACGTGACGTGGCGGGATCACGAGGGACACCTTCGCAGCGCGGGCTTTTCATTCGCAAACAACTTCGTTTGTCACACCGATTGTTTCATGTGTTGAAGAGCGATTTTGTGAATAGGAAAACCGGCGGTAAGCACGAGAACATGAAATCAAACAAGCGGAACGCGCGCGTTAGTTTCCATGCCAACAAGAAGCGTGCGAAAGTAATATTAGATGTCATTGTTTTTAAATTCTGAGGAATTTGCAGTGGGGACACTATTTAAGCCTAAAAAAACCCTTTTAAATTATACCCTCCGCTTTTAAGCAGGATTTATAAAAATAATTCCTCTTAAAATGGCCGTCATCAGCTTTATCTAATTATTTAATTCCCTGAGCGCTGAGTGGGAAGGCATATACACAGGAGGCTGCAACTCAGAGGAGAAGCTTCATTCCAATTTAATTCCTTTCATAACATCATCTATTAAAACTCTGTAATTGTTTAATCTGTCCATTCCCCAGTTCCCGATTAATAATAAAGAGACGGTATGACATCCCCCAGAGGGCTTCTAGGGTTCACCAAGTCTGGCTGGGTGAATGGACTGTGCCGTAGTGCGCTATTGTGAATCAAGGCAGTCTCTGCACAACATCAATGCATAAAGTCAGTGAAGTATACTGTTGCTGTACATTGCAAACGCTTGAAAACAGTTTTATGTTAATACTTTACATGTGTTTAAACAGTAAGACAAGAAAAATATGATAATGAGCCTGTGGGTTGTTGTATGTTTGTTTCTGTACACACACACACACACACACACACACACACACACGCACACACACACATATATGCATATGTTTAATTTGTCAAGCCCTTTTGCATTCCCGTCTCTGTTCTACCAGACATTTCACACAGCAGTAAGGGTGTGAGCTGCTAGTCACACATGCCTCTAGGCGTGGGAGGCTCACTGCTCTCTGTCACCATGTTCGACCTCCTAATCCCAGGAAGACACTATTGATTTTCACTCCTTCGCTCGGTGCCTGTCAGTAACGTGCTGTCTGACCACCCATCAGGCTTCACTGACTTATCATGTAAACATGTGTTGTCACTTTTGTTCCAACGGCATTCACGTTCTATGTGAGAGACATGTTGGGGTAACCCTCTTCTGTTTGCTTACATTTATATACACACACACACACACATACACACACGCACACTCAATTTCATAACACTCTGTACAGAGAACATCATTAAGACTGCTGTAATGAACGTTAAGATAGCTGTTACAGATATCACACCGATATGAGTCATGTACACAGAAAACGTGTTAACTTGAAAGTCATTTTCTCTCCCCAGAAGGCAGTGGGACATAGATAGAAGCAGGTGTGGAGAGGGAGGGGCAAGAAGTGCAGAGTGGGCGGGGCTCCTCGCTGACATTCTGCTGTGCTCTGCTGCTAAGGTGAGAGAGTCTATTGAGAGCGTTCTTTCAGCAAAGACATGGCGGGGGCAGCCCTATCTCCACCAAACTCGTCTCTAGCACTGGACTCTCGGCCAGACAGCCAAAGGAACCAGCCAGCCAGTCTCCAAACACCATCATCATTGTCAATTAAATTATCCCCCAACATGATCATTCACGCTTTGACTTCACTTCCCGTGCTTCAGACGGCTGATAAGAGTGATTAAAAAAAAACAAAGAAAAGATTTGCTCAGAAAACATACATTCCATGTATATGGAAACTCAAACATCAGTGTGCAGATAAGCAGGACACTTGTCATGCCTACCTGAGCTGTGCGCTAACATGGAGGATGAAAGTCTTTGTACTGTTTATGAAGTGGATGGAGACAGTGCTCATATTTTTTTTGACTGCAGCGTCAAAGCTGTTCGTTTTTGGCCGAGGGCAGCGTGAAGTAGTCTGCCTTCCTTTATCAGAGACACTGATTCAGGCTGTGGAGAGGTTGAACGACAATAGAGTAAAACGTCGGAGCAAATGAATCACACCAAGCATTCAGGATGAAACAGACGCTCATCCAGAACCACCGCCGGCATCCGAGCAGGAGATGCGGTCACTTGCTCAAAGAAGCCTCCAGGTCCAAGCCTTAAGCAGGTAACCAAGCAGGTAACCATAGCAGCATACAAGATCTTGACTAAGACCCGGGATCAGCAGTGTGCTGTGAGCAGTGTCCTTTTCTCCGACCATGGGTATAAATTGGCTAATTGGAAACATATATAGAAAACCTGTAATTGGCAAGCACTGTAGCCAAACTGTCAGATTATTCTGAGTTATGCTGATTCGATGCTGGCTCATAATGTCAATAACTTATTTATTTTCCTTTTACAACGTATTGGATTTTATCTTCTTTTACTTCTTAAGTTGTTTATATTTGCAAACATCATTGTACATAGTCTGCCGTAACGCATTTTAAACGATGAGCCGCTGTTGATTGGCTGATGCGCCGCATCTGCTCCAGCCTGTTAGCAAATTCGTCCGAAAAATGGAGCGCCGTGACGTTTGAGATCATGTGTCGTGAAGACGTCTCCGAGCACTACAGCGCTATACATCTGCCATGTCACCCACCCACACCACAGTCCCTCTCCACATTCCTCATTAACGCCTCTGTTCTCCCGGCCCAGCACTGGCCAGGTTGAAGGATTTGTCTGTGTGAGCTGTGTACGTACCCCCTGAGAGAAGTAGAAGGCAGCGATGCCCAGAGGCCAGAAGCAGCAGAGCATAGAAAAGATGGCCAGGCCGAGATGATCACGGGGCGGGACTACGATGAAGTTATCCTCGCTCTCACTGTCACTGGAGCAGTCCGTCTGCAGAAGGAGACAAGGCGCTTCATCCACTATAACGTACACCATCCTACACACTCTTCACACTCTGCACACAGCAAACCACACTTACATGATACTTGCAGCCATTTAAATGTGCATATTCTTACAGTATGTATTGTGAAAACATTTCAGTCAGCATTTAATATAATTTTATGTTAGGATATATGTTAATGTAGTCTATACTGTACTTTATCTGAAATATATCAAAAGCTGTATGTTTCTAGGTCACAACTGATTTAAAAATATAAAACCGGAATGTTTTCCAGGCCACAACAACATTAACAACAACCTCTGTAGATGCAGACCTTGTCTTCATTTCCGATGATTCACAGGAGGACCTAAAAATATCCACATGTGCTGGAGAATGTGCAGATTCAAATACAGTGAGGTTCCTTGTTTTTTTCTGTTTTTCGGTTTTTTGCATCGCTCTCAGTGAACGAAGCAATAAGCTGCAATCATCCCTGTCTTCTGAGTTTTATCTGCAAAAACAAGACCTCTGTCCAAAATAACATGGAATATTACACTGGATGTCAAAGGAGGAGACAGGCAAGGGCCTCACATGTTGTCAGACTTCATGCCAGTACCAGTTCTTTCCTGCAGGTGCAGGTGTTGGGGGAGGGGAATTCCGCAGCGTTCGTCTATTGCGTTTGGTTGACACACATATTTTCCAGCAATATTCATTTATCAAGTCTCCATAATTAATGTTAAACAAATGTCTGTGAGTTCACTCCCGCTGGTATCTGCCTCTGTCTCTCTCCCAGTCTCCCCTGTCTGCTCTTACTCACACAGCTGCTGCTGGGTACGAAAATATAAATATTTCATTGGGAACGTGTTAGTCAGTTTCCTCTCTACAGTGCACTAGAAGTTTAGATGGTTCCTGGAGTTGGGAACTGATCTAATGATGTAATATGAATCTATCTATGTGATCAGCTATGTGATCAGCTATGTGATCTCAAAAAGCCTTTGAAATAGAAGTACCTTGTTACTAGAACTTCCTTGTGTCACTTTTGAATGTAATTACTGAAATAACCCAATGAAATATTTATCATTTGATATATGCATCTGTAAAATTGTGATGTGCAATTACGCATAATCATAATTAACATGAAATCATAGAATAAAAAAAAATTACTTAATGTTATGATGTTGCATGATGCAATGCCAACAAGCACAAAAACACTTCCCACCCTCCTTAGCCTATCAGCTAAACCCCAGCATTGTTCCCACAAAGAGGCATGTTTATCTAAAGCAGCTTTGAATCACAGGAGTGCCCACCACATACACACACACAATAGACTCTGCTACCAGTGACAACATGAAGCTCAGTTGCCATAGTTTCAACTTGCTATACACTTGCACGTTCCCAGCCTTTCCCCCCCATAACATAACCTGCAAGGAGAAACAGGGGCCCGCGTCTGTTATTTCCTTGGTATTCCGTTAACATGACCCCTCAGCCTAGGTTCATGACCTAGTCTAACACAGTCTGCTCTAACCGTGGCTACTGTCTTTCAGGTGTCTCCTCCTGAGTGACCCATCGCGGAGCCTCCTGACAGGTCATGACAGATTAATGGATGGTTTTATCCTACCAGGGTGGCAGGAGCCCCAGGAGAGTGAGCATGTAATTTATGTTGCTAAATTAGCTCCCCAGCGTAAGAAAAAAGGAGAAAATTCATTCCTCTTTTTGAACCGCGTGTTTTTTTTCTCTGCTTCGTGTCTTTCAATCCATCTCTCAGTTAATAGCACTTCATTTCATTTCAGATCGATTGCTGTCCTTTCATGCTTATTATGTATGTGTCATGTGTGAGGGTTTTGCCCGAGTACCCGTCTTTACCACCAGAACTCCGTCTACATGCTGTTGTAATTAGCTGCTTAGTCAAACCACTTCAACTCAGAACCTCATCTTACACGTTTTTTTTATTTGCGGTCGAGAGACATTTTAAAAATGACTTCCCTTGCGCCAAATTGGGAAGCAGTGTGGCGTCGGTTTTGGGATTCCCGTTTGTGAGGGAAGCCACCACCTGTGGTAGTTCAGCTTTTCTCCCAGGGTGGAATCCTCTTTGCACAAACGCAGGGAGGTGAATTAATCTTGCTGCCAACACAGCTCCATGCATCGAGCTGCCTGTACAGTCCGCAGGGACTGGTGCACAAATGGAAATGAACGTTCGGGGCAGAAAGCGAATGAGGCGGCCCGCACTGCGGTCGGTATGCAACCGCCAGGGGAATGCGGCGTGCATCGGTGGAAGCAGCAGGTAAAAAGCTCTTGGAGCCAATTATATTCCAGCAAAGGGCCAACTGGTCACAGCAGCGATGTCACCGGGAGGTCATCATCATATGTGGGCAGCCAGGGTTTGGGGTGGGGGATGGAGGG
>JAOXYF010000018.1:20623602-20644126 GCA_028565775.1 Sternarchorhynchus goeldii | reverse complement strand
GAGAAAAAGACACATCTGCATCCATTTTTAATGGGTTAGTGAGAGCCCACCCAAGAGGCATGAGTGGTGGTGGTGGAGTGTGTGCGTGTGTGTGTGTGTGTGTGCGTGTGTGTGTGTGTGTGTGTGTGTGTCATGCACTGCTGGACCCTCAGTCTCTCAGCAGGCCAGTCACGAGGGTACCGTTCCTCAGGGCGCCTGATTAATGCCCAGAGTGTGCCAGACGCACATAAAAGCAGCAGCTTACTGGGTTGTTAATAAGCCTGTCTGATTTAGACAGTAGAGCTCAGGACCTGTGCTCGAGGCCTGTGGGGTGAGTCTCAATCACTGGGGGGATAATCAGGACATGGCACCAACTCAGGTGTTGAGCTCCTCACAGTGGCTGTGGAGGCCCATACACTCCACTCCTACACCCATAATCACTTTTCTCATAATCTATTAATAGTTATCACACTGTAAGACTCAATGTTTTCTTCTAAAATACAAGCTTGGTTAAGGGTCAAAGCATTATTAAAAACAAACAAACAAACAAACTGAGACGCTACCCTGGGCGCTTCGTAACAAATGTATAAATCATTTGACCTGAAACCATGTTACATTTAGCCAAATTAATGTGCAGAACATTTTAAATGAATGTGATCTGTCAAAGATGTGTGAAATTTGGGCATACTGTCAAATTTGTGTAAAATTTGTGTTTCATTTGCAAATGAAATACATTTTTACCAAGACAACAGAATTTTCGTATGAGGCAAACGAGCAGTTCACGTCAGGTGCTTCGGTTCTCAAACGAGCAGTTCACGTCAGGTGCTTCGGTTCTCAAACGAGCAGTTCACGTCAGGTGCTTCGGTTCTCTTGCTGCTGCTGATGTGAAGACGTGCAGCCGTTATTCACACATTTTAGTTAGATTAGCCAAAACCATGATTAGCAACGTTCTCGCCTAAATTAGATTTATGGGTTTGTATTGCTTATATTTAAAATGTTTTGGCAAGCAGTGTCTGGGTTGCTGTTGATAGTCCGCTTATGTGAGTCCTTCAAGAGCTCTCTATAAATCCAGTTTAAGCGCTTGATATTTTTGAAATGTTGCCTCGTTCCACCAAAACTGGCATCCAGGAACAGCCAGATTCATCAACATTGGGATCTTTTTCCCGCACACCGACTCTTTGCAGTCAATGTGATTAACTAAGCCTTGTGCACTCAGAACCAGCTCAATTCATTTTGGCTTCAGATTAATGTTTCTTAGGTCTGGTCACTGTTTCAAACAACACCATGCAACGGTTGTTGGTTGGAGTCCTGTTTTTTAGATTGAAGTGCAAATAACATGGATGGATGGGTTTTGGAATGATTGTAATTATTGTACACTTGTGTGCAATAGATCTTGTAACAAAATTAGAGCGTAGTGGTAAGAGCAATTGTCCAGTCATCTATATGTATAAGTTAAGGGGTTATGCATAAAATGCATACTGAAAGAGCACAGACTGAATTTTATACAGCTGAAATGTTAAAAATTAAAAATAT
This sequence comes from Sternarchorhynchus goeldii, assembly GCA_028565775.1. Taxonomy (NCBI): domain Eukaryota; kingdom Metazoa; phylum Chordata; class Actinopteri; order Gymnotiformes; family Apteronotidae; genus Sternarchorhynchus; species Sternarchorhynchus goeldii. The sequence continues at coordinate 20,642,614 of JAOXYF010000018.1, read as the reverse complement.
TGATGAGCAATGCTTGCTGCTGCTGTAGTCTATCAATAAACTGTGTTCTCTCAACATGACTGATTTTCAAATCAATTTGGATTCAATTTAAAGGACAGCTAAAGCCTTACATTTTGATAGACAACCATGGCAATTCCTTGTCTCACAGAAAATCATTTTTCTCCGGCATGTCAGAATATGTTTGTCATTTCAGAACTCCAATCATATCATGTGTGAAATGAAAACCATTAGAAGAAGTTCTGGGTGATCATACAAAATTACCCCAAAACTATTTGTTTCTTAGATCACGGAACGAATTCTGCATCCAGAATACTGTTCATTCCCACTTAGACAGAGGTCATGAGTGCAATAAACACCCCCGTCATCATCATCATCATTATCACCTTCTTAGCATTAAAAGGAGGCCCGTTGAGAACTGTAAAAGCCGTTGTACACTGACAAGAGTCTCTTGAAGCTGCACGGTTTGGATTAGGCTAATAAACGGTTGGAGATGAAAGGATATAATCAGGGTTTTATTTTTTTCTCCAGTAGACCCTCTCATTTTAAACATCAGAGGGAGTGCTGATCCCATTTTCATCCCTTCTGGATAATTCATTTTTAGCCTGCTCTCTCCGGGAGACGGAGAGATCGGAAACACAAGGACAAATTAGCATCTCTTTCCCATTAGAGGTAGGTGGACGCATCAGAGAGCAGTGAGTGAATAAACCGAAGCCCTGGCGTGGGTGAGCAACCCGCACTGAACTCAGCAATATGCCAGCTCTGACACCCGTACAGACATGATACATTGGCCTGTGCTGAGGGTATGGATTATCGATGGAAAGTGACAAGGAAAGCTTCTGTGAGAACACTTTAAAGTGCACTGCATCGGTGCCACTACCAAAAGCCACACCGCTCTCAGAGCTGAAGATAACTGTAGAGAAACCCTCACTGTAGGATCGCTGCCACTGATATAAACGCGGAGATAATGCCGCCCGAGTCTGATACAAAACAAAACAAACAAAAGCATGCAGTTGCTGACATGTCTTTTTGCTTCACAAGCCTTCAAATAAAAAAATAAAAAAACACGGAATAATTCAAACCCACCACCTGCTATATCATAATCGAATGTTCTGACATGTGATCTAGGAATGGCGGTGTGTGTCTGGTACACTGCCTCTGCTTTCCATTGTGAATCTTCTTTTGTTTTTGTTTTTTTTTTACTTTTCATTGTTATCTAAACAGCTGCACTTTTTCAACAGCAGCAATAACATTTTATGTGGTAAATCTTTATAAAATCTTAACCACATAAAAGGTTAGGGCCTTCTTACAGGCTACGGCATTCTTAGCTTCACGTTTATCTTGTGGGAAGTGCACATAGTACATCTTGGTGTGGCCAGGAGTCCAACACTGGGCAGTTTGATATAATGAGGAAAACACTAGGAGACTGGGTGCTGCTCAGAGGCCAGAATGGAGTAATACATGTGTGGAGAGAAAACTCCAAGGTTCTGGGTCTCACATAACCACACTGGTGTTCAAAGGTACCATATCAAAAGATGCCTCACACCATTACTGCTGTCCCCATTTGACTCTCTTGACTACTGGGATCCAACACATCATCACTTGATCATACACTAGAGCCCATTATTGAGGATAGCAAGCACATCGATTCTTTGGGTTTTCCTTTATCATGCTGAAGATTAGTTTAAAGACTGAGCACTCATTTGCGCATCCTTCACAATATACAGGACGTGTTTTACTTCAATTACATTTCCGAAAGGAAAATTAAATATTCGAATGAACCTGCATGTATGGAGCTGTTACTCTAAGTGGTGGTGAAGGGTTATCAAAGTCAAAATTAAAACCACCCACGAAATTCTGGTAGAGCTGTTTAAAGTCAAATGTCAGGAACAAGCTGGCCTCCATTTTTATATAAATCAACGGCATCTAAAACAAAGATATTTATATTTTTCACTCAGTGCTTATGAGGACTTACCTCATACTCTACGTACTCCTCCTCTTCCACCTCGTACGAAACCGTCTGGATCTTCATATCGTTTTCATCCAGTAGCTTGGCCTGTGGATCTTCCGTGCCTGCAGTCTCCGATGCCCCCTCCTTCTCCTTCCTTTCGGTGAAGGTTGTCTCACAGCACTCGCTTTTGTAGTCCTTGCCCTTGGCGGTGACCTCATCTTTGTAAAGGATGAGGTTGGGCTTGTAGAAGGCCTCCACAGCCAGGTGCAACGAGGTGGCATCCAGGAGCTGGGCCTTAGCTTTGCCGTTTCCCGCCGGAACTCCGGCCTCGCCTCCGCCTTCCCCAAGCCCTCCTCCACCCCCGCCCCCACCTCCACCGCTCGTCACAAAGTAGTTGATGATGTTCTCCTGGTACTGACTGCCAGGGTAGCCGCTCCTGTAGCCGTAGTCAGCCTTGACCACATGCTTGCTGTTCTTCTCCAGGAGAGGGTTCTGCAGCTCACTCAGGCTCTCCATTCTGAGATGTCAACAAGAAAGTAACTGTCTGGTGTTTAAGGCTGGGTGGGAGGTGGGAGTAGGAACAGTAACCTTGGCTGGACTGATGTGACAAAAGCTAATGGTTTTCAACAGGCTGTGAGCTGAAGGAAAGGGGATGGGGGGGCAGGAGAGAGAAATGGGTTACTGGACACATGGAGTAAGTTTATTAGGACTTGGCTGCCAAGGTAACTGAAGGAGAGAAGGCAATCAAGCAGTTAACACACTGCTATCAGTGGCAGAGTGCATTGCATAGACAAGGAAAAAAATTAAGTAATAATTGTTGCACACTGAAAAGGAAAAAAAAGATTAAATAATTTATTTACCTACCCATAAAGCAATTTTCAGTTTTACAGAGTCACACACCACCACTTCCCTAGGCTGCTCCTTACCCATCTCTACCTATCAAGTATACTGTGATTATCAGGCAGATTTCAATTAACTTAGGTCTGTCGCCCCAGGAAATCCCAGATAACCCCTATCTGTAGTTGTGGGGAGTGCAGATGTCTTAATTAAACACCAGAGACAGCTTCACAAATCCCATTCCAGAGAAGCCCTGGGACAGGTCTTGAGGACATTTTAGGTTTGTGCTATTTAAATTAAAAAAGGTAAAACAAAATTGACAGGTGATTATTGACGACAGGGCTGAGATGTTTGCAGCTCATTGGGGGGAATCATGTATTTCTAACTGATAATCTTTATATTCATCTTATATTCATCATGTATATTCATGATGATTTTTACCTTTTTAACCTCAGCTCTGCCTCTAAAGTACAGATTTGATAGGGATGGTATTTGTGAGAGAATTGTACAAGACCTACTGGGGCTGGTGTGCATGCTCATATTATGCTCATAATGATGTCTGATCAAAACAGCAGTGCAGTCACACAAAAAGTAGATTATTTCAGTTTCTAGTCCAATTTTTTTCTGATGGTTCACTATATTATTCATAAGTGGTCCACTATGACAACGTGACCAAAACTGTGTTACCGGTCATAAAATCCTGATTTAAATTGTAATTTACCTGTTGTCTATATTCGCCTGGTACACAGACTATTTCGCAGTGCTAATCTGTCCTGCATGGACAGTGCAGATGCATCTGCATGGCTCGACTCTCCACATGAACGCTCCACGTGAACGCTCCACATGAACGCTCCACGTGATCGCTCCACATGAACGCTCCACGTGAAGGATGGAGTGCTTGGTTTAACTGCCGAGCTAAGGCAGCAGACTCTGGAACAGACTGATGAGGATCGAGGTGACCTTTCACCTCGTGGCTTCCTCGGAATATGGCTCATAGCCCTATGAATGGAATAGAAGGAGATCTGTGCATTCCTATGCATCTTCCCTCATCTCTCTCCTGTAGACCAGGATCCTGTGCGGTTTTGACCTGGATTCCATGTTTGGCATCTACTGGAGATCCATCATTTTCTGCAATTTGTTTCCACCTGGAACTCTGCTGATGTTCTGATGTCTTCCCATGAATCAAATAAAAACCTTTTTAGGAGGTGGTAAAGCTAATTGGGATGTGCTCAGTTCTCACAGTGTTCAAGTGTTTTCTTGTTATGTTGTACAATAGATGAGAAATTGGTCTCTGTGTGAATATGAACAAAATATTTTGAAAGTAGCATATGTCTGAAACAAACCAAACTATATTAGTGCATTACAGACAAATGTGCTATTTGCTTTATTCTATAAATATGTGCTCCAACACTTCCATATAGTGTATGCTTTCTAAAGGGCAAAATAATTATTCATTTGGAACTGTGTGATTTAATCGTATGCCTTGCTAGTCCTTTCAGGGTTATTTTGGGATCCTTAGCTGCTAGTGAGCTTGTTTATGTTTGTCACTGACACTTCACGCACTGTGCGTGAAGTTTTTCACTGACAAAAACAGAGCCCCACTGATTACATGTCTCATGCATGTATTGCCAACATCCCCTGTATTATGCAGGTCACAGCTGTCCTCCTTCCCATCACATGACACAAGTGAGTGGCACGATAAGGACCCATGGAAGATCCATGGAGGTCCACTAGTCCTAAGCCTAAACCTGGCCTTAAACCCATGAGCTCTGTGATGCTCTAGCCCAGTACGTACAGAATTCAGAACAATTTCCCCCAAATTATACTAAGGGTTTCAGATGCTGCTAGCTAAAAAACAAACCTAAACATGAATGCATTTCACGACTGCCACATGTTGTGCTACAGAGGTCTAAAGATATCATTAAGTCCAAATAAAGGAAGTATGTCAAACCAGTGGTTGTGCCACAATTTTGTTTGACATTTCATACGAATCATCCGTAATGGTTTTGAGAAAATGTATGTTCTGCACAGAAGACTGTCAGCCTACAGAGGCAACGGCAGTCAGACCGCCACCCCCTCACACACTGCCCCTCCCCCCAAAACAAAAGGGTGCAGACGCAGAAAAGGTGCCACTTACATCCAGAGAGTGCAGCCGGAGGGGAGGAACCATCTGGGGAACGAGATTATAGCAGTCATTCCAACAACATACCAACTGTGGTCTATCCTCCAGAAATCCTTCAAATGCACAGATCATCATAAGATGGAATGAACAACTTAGGATGAACTTAATCCTATCATGGTTTTGGGAACCAGGCACTGGCAGTGTCCTGCAATCAGATCAGTGATTTCCGTATCTTACCCTGATCCTTATGCCATGTTTTGGGACTAATAATGCAATGAATGAGAAACATAGTTCTGGATCTAAGCTTTGCTCATTTTGAAGAAAATATTTTGCACAATTTCAAGAAATTCCTTCTGAAATGCCCAGTTCACTGTCATTTGAAACTGGAATTTTGGATTTAGTATGTAATTAATTGTTTTTTTTTTTTTCCTGGAATGCACATGAAATGAAAAGCTTGGCAAACTGACTGAGGCATGTACTAATGACCACTCTAGGAATTTTGTCATAGTGGTTAAAGCAATGGTTCTTTGGTGTGCATGTCTGTGCAAACAGACACATACAGTATGCAAAGTCAAATTCATACAGTGCATTCTCTATATAAAGACACATCCTGTTTATATGGCTGTGAAAAACAGCTATTTTACTCTTTATGACGCATGACACATTCAATTGATGAGTCTGATGTCAATCAACTCCTGCCTTGTGACCCCAGGAAAATAAACACAAGCCAAAGAAAAGCATTACTAGAGGATCAGGCTGGAGGCTATAGACAGTAACAGAGCAGAAATGTCTTGTATGCAAACTGCAAAGTTTACCATGTTTAAGAAGTGTTAGTACTGTTTATTATCCCTTGCACCTCAACTGAGTACAGACGCCAATGACGTAGTCTACCTTTAACTACACACCTTTTGGTACTGATGCATCTGTATTCCTCCCATTTGATATTCCTGTATCCCTCCCATCCCAGTGGCATCCAAAGATGTTTCTGATGTTTAAAAAGCCGGAAATCTCCACTTCAGATGTTAAATAATTTAGAACGATCCTGTCGATACCCGCTCTTCTATCTCTTCCACAGTAAGACACTGAAGCAGGAAAGTGGCAGGACATGCTTTCATTGCTCATTGATTACGGCACTTCGTTAGTGGTGCTAAGGGGCGACCGAATTCCCTCAGCTAAAGCCATAGAAGCCAAAGCCCCTGCAGAATTTTAATGGGTGAAAGCAGGAAGAGAAACATGTCTTAATGTCCAAGGAGAAGCTGCAACAGCAATGGAACTGAAGACTAACACAAAACTTTAATGTTGTATTGCTCTGTGAGGCTGAGACCAGATCCTCTGGAGAAGGAATATTTGGATTAAAAGCATATGATGTTAGAAATCTGAGGGGTTTCTGCGCAGGAATGAAAAGCCCTTTAATCAAACTACACTCCAGTGTACTTGAAGGTACTTGTATTTACTGAGGTCCATAATCCTAACTGCTAGATTATGTCTAAGCCCTGGTCATATAGACTGACTTTAATAGTGATGTGAAATCCTCAGGGTTAAGGGAAAAGATCCGAGAGATCTGAGAGAGGAAGTTCTGCTTCTGCTACTGCTTTGATAACAACGAGGATATCGGTCAAAGAGTTCTTTCTTGTGCACGCTCTCTCTCTTAGACACATACACAAACACACATGTGTGTGCATGCACACACACACACACACACACACACACACACGAATCTATCCAGCAAGACAATATGTAAATGACTGTCAAAGGTAACTACAGTCAAAACTTGACCTATAGTCAGATACTGGCATACTGGGACCTTTAATGGGTCTTTTTCAGAATATTATAGCCTTGACTGAAATTATGCAGAAGCAAGTTACAGTATACGTACAGTATCCCGGGCTACAGTAAATTATTAGTACACTCATATATTTTACATCTTATATTCTGTGTATTTATAGTCTACACTTGACAGCTCACATTTAACAACGTTATATTTCAGTGTATACATTTAACACCACTATATTTCAGTATATACATTTCAGCACGCAAGCCAAGAACATAATTAAGATATGATAGCACCAAGACACGTCAATATATACAATAGATGATGATAAAAAGAGATAAAATACAAAGTGAGAGTATCTTACCCGTGTACTCAAATAATCCCAACGTCGCGGAATGAAGAAAATCCACTAAAATCCATTAAATTTACTGAACATAGTTTCGTGTTGCGTATGGAATCAGTTATTCCCCTTTGCGTTTAAAACGTTAGAACGACAGCGTCTCTCGCATCGCATGAATCAGGATGCAGTCTCCTGTAATAGGCACGGTAAGTTACGTGCGCTTCTCATTTACGCTCCGTGGATGACTCTGGTCTCTGTCTCGGTGATGTTTAGTAGTTGAATTAAGAGTCTACAATCAGATAATCACTAGGTTTGACCTGCGCATACTATAAGCAATAGCCACCATCGAAGCACTGCGATTAATCCCTTTTACGACAGACTTAGAACCTTGTGAACTAGTTTACGGAATTTATACGGTAAAGGCAGGTGAAAATACAGGTCACTAAACTGAAGAATAAAATATACTCGACCATCTAAGTCCGAACATAACAAGTGTCGGGTGCTCCTCGGATGTCCCTGCATTTTTCCTTTGCTTTAAATGGTCAGCCGTTATGAAGCATTTTCTGACAGGGACGAGCAACTTTCGAGTCCGGTATCGTCGCTCAGCCGCGAATTAGCCTTCACACTTCGGGTGAGTGTCATTCTCCGTCCCCATAGCTCGCTGAAAAGCAGTCAGTCAGCTGTAACGCCGACGAACCGTCATCGCGAGGAGCACAACCTATCAACCGGAGAATTTAGGAAATGTCTATACACGTACACAAATAAATTATATGTATCCTGGAACCTAAATTCCTGTGAAGTTACTTTAATAACAACAGTAATATTACAGGAGCAAAGAGGAGCGGGTGGAGTTTAAACTGTCCGTTCAGAGCGATAGTGGATTTTCTTTAGGTATCTAATCAGTGTCACTGCAACAGTGTGCTAGAATTTTAACGCTGCTTCTGCCAGTATCAGTCTATGTACATATCGGTTAAGTTATTGAAATACACAAAACTAACATCAACACAGCGCAGAGGTACAATAAATTGTTCTCTGTATGCATGCTCTCGGTTTGAAACCTTGTGCTTTCTCAGGTTTAGAGTCTTTTGACCCGGATAACAGCCTTGAAGGGAACGCAGGGACCTTTGACAGCACATCAACATGAGATAAAGAAATATACCGTGCAGTTAAGTCGATATTTCAACGTAGCATAGGTTTTGTTTGTCTTTTTGTTTTTGCTTTGCTAACCATGAATCTAACTTGCTTCTTAGATTTTTGTACATATAGAGATTTGGTGCTTTAAGTTTATTTTTTCGTGAGTTCAGCGTGAGTTCTGCATTCCCGCCAGAGGAAAGAACGGAAATGATCAACAACTGTCACAAAACACAAAGCCTCCTCCCTCAAACAGCCTTGATGTTGAAGCTCACAGTTTCATTTATCAAGGTGACCGGCAGGATGGCAAAATTAAGGATAAAAGCTAAAAAAAAAAAGTGTGGAAGTGTGTCTAGTGACGCACATAATAGCCTGCCAACTCTGATTCAGTGGTCAGCGGTTGTTTCGTCAGCCCAGGGCGAGCAACATTTCACGTGACTGCTGTCACCTTCCGTGGTGGTACGTGCGCAACCTCAGGACAGGACAAGCAGAATCTTCTTAAACTGCTATCAGTCAGAACAGGAAGATCGGTTTCAGTTTCAGTCCATCGCTTTGTGGTTGTTTATACACACACACACAAACAAATAATCTGCCCTCACTACTTCGGATTGGGAAAAGGGAACATTGATACCTGTGCATTGATATCAAGCTTTTGATGAGGCGAATATCCAATTTGTTTTTGGCGAAACGACTTCAGTCCTTTTGCCACAGAACATTAGTGCTGCAAATGAATGTCTTCTCTCATTCTTGTCTCGTGAGCAGTCTGGAGGCTCTTAATGGCAGTTTTATGAGGAAGGCGAATCTGTTTGTGCTCTCTCTCACCTCACCCTGGGAGCCCGCATTGAATTTATAACTGAATGAGACGTGTGATGGAAAAGCAGGATAAAGCGCAGAAACAGTTAGTTTCAAATGATCGTCAAAGTGGACACATACAAAATAGATCCACGTAACAAACAGCAATGTTAAAAACTATCTCCAGCTCTGCAAAACGTGTTCAAGTCTGATGTGGTGTCATATAAAGCATACATGATGGTTTAATTGGCTTTGGGCTTGTGTGTTTGAGCAAGACCAGAACACTGAACATCCAAAGGAAAAAGACTGGTGTCAGATGGGCACGCGTAATGCAGAATAGAAGTCTTTGAAGAAAAGCAGATAACAGTAAAAATGAGAGCAAATCGACCTGTGAGGGGTCAACACACTGTATGTCTCATTACCTCAGTACCTCCACAGCACACAGGAATGACAAATAGGGGTTTTTTGTTTGAACTCAGTGGAGAGGATTTTCTGTCAGTTACAATGGCAAAAAAAACCTGTGGCTTTTACTGTAATTCATAGTTGCTTGTTCTGGAAATGTCCACACACAGGCGTTACAGTTGATGATCAGAGCTATTCATTAGATGTATTTGATTTACAGAAGTTCACAAATACATTTCCTCAGTAGACACTGTTTTTTCTCAAACGCCAGAAATTTCAGTGATGCCAAAAAATGTCATCAAGCAAGCAATCTGAAATCTCCAAAATAGTATATGATGATGGGGTATTTAAAGAGGGTGAAATGTATGACGTTATGGATTAAGCAGACGTGGTTTGAATCTGTCAGGCTAAAAGTGTTTCTCTGTATATCTCTCATTCCCAGCTGTCTCTTTATCTCAGACTTATGGCCAAACTCTGCCTCATCCACTGACAGACCTAAAACACACTCAAAGCTGCCAGTCCCCTACTCTAGAAAACTCATTAATTGCTCTCGATCACCTTTTCTTCCATTTGAGAGTTCAAAACTAATCTGATGCTTTTCTTATAACTATAAACATTTTTGATTTAATCAATATTGTTTTGTAATAAATGTCATAACTGTAATGGAGAAAAGCAAGGTTTTCTTTTTCTAACCATCTATGTAGTATCAGACCAGTCTACAAGTGATAATGTGCACCCAGTGATGCAGGAAAAATGTGTTTATGCCCCTTTAAGAGATTAAGTATTGATCATCATTGGTATTTCCTGGAAAAAACCTTGAAGCCTCAGTTATCCAGTTTTGTCAGCCTAACACCATATATCTCCTGGATAGCAAACATTACAGTAAATCTAATGTAATGGGATATAGGCACAATTAAATTGTCCTTATCTTTTCAGTCATCTAAGACAAAGGCCTGTGTGGTTTACAGAAGCTGTCTGCATGTGCGTTTGGTGTTAAGCCTGGGCACCGGCCTCTCTGTTACTGTCCACTATTATTCATCGTGTAGCTAAATATACATCTGATGTGATCCTGCCATTGGCTCCGGTCCCTGATGGGAGGAGGTCCCAGTAGAGGGGGATGGGGTGGGGCAGGATCCTCTGTGGGTCGCCCCGCACGTGACCCCATATAGGTTGGAGGTCGTAAGTGTAGCAGGATGTTTTCCCACTGCGGATTTGTCCGCGTGCCAGATTAGAGTGGGCCCTTGCGGCTGAGGTGTTGGATCATGCGGGCTCAAAGGCGGATTGTAGCTGGAGGCACCTGAAAAGGTCCACTCTTTCTCCCTGTGTGCCTACAAACATACTCCATTTGTATCAACTCTGGGCTTTTTTTGTGGCCCAGGGACACAGGGGTGCTGAGTCTCAAATTTTATACAGTCCTCTCCTGGGAGGAGGCCATGTGAACTGGATGATGTAACAATAAGTAGCGCTTTAAGGTTGTACTTACAGAATATTACAGACTATTAATCTGGGTGTTTATATAAGCAGTCATGGGAGAATTTGTTCACTTCATTTTACATTTCTGTCTTTATGATACAGTATACACAGTATGATAAATCTGCAGGCCAGGACAGACCTACTCTGATGTATATGAGGCTTGTCTCTGCTTTTTAAACTGCCAGTAATATTAAATCACTGAATATTTCACTGCCTTATATCATCTATGCTTTGGAAGAAAGTGGAGAAAATCCAATAACCTTTAAGATTTTCTGATGAATCGTCCTGGTGAAATATTCTGGTGAGCTGTCCAGATGAAATATTCTGATGAGTTGTGAACTAGTAACCTGTTTTGGTTCCTGTCCTGGTGACCTGTTCTGGTGAAATATTCTGGTGAACTGCCCTGGTGAAATATTCTGGTGAACTGCCCTAGTGAGCTGTTCTGGTGAAATATTCTGGTGAACTGCCCTAGTGAGCTGTCCTGGTAAAATATTCTGAACTGCTCTGGTGAAATTTTCTGATGAACTGTCCTACTGTCCTAGTGAACTGTCTGAGTGAACTATTTTGTAGAACTCTCCTAGCAAAATACTTGTTCTGGTTAAATATTCTGGTGAACTGTCAGAGATGTTACTCCATGCCAACAGGCATTTGCAGTCAGTCAGGAGTGAACTGAGCAACAGCGTTTTACCAACACAGAGTGAGGGATCTTTAAGTAGGGGGAATGTTATTTAAAATCTTGTGGTGCATGATGCAACAGTTGTTAACTAGACTTTAAAATATAAGGAATGGGTTTATGAAACCCATTAAAAGCAGATTAAAGTTACAATGAATTGGTAGTTTATTAGGTGTGCCTTCTCTACAGGTATATCTATAGTCTATAAATCCTTTTAGGTTCTATGTACTCTAAATTCAAGTCATGGTAACTTTTGGTGGGAGTCATGGTGGGTGTAAATATCTTAATATTCTGTGTATGTATATTTAATGCATTAATACCAGGTTGTTCTGCATTCATAACTGTTCAAAGAGTATTTAAAAATGCCTTTACACTGAATATATATTTAACACATCCATCTAGTACCTGCACTTTTATTGAACTCACAAGGTTGTTAATAATTGTGAAAAGCTGAGATTTTCAGTGCTTTTAAGCCGGTATAGCGTACCATTTGACTGTATAAATAAAACTACTGAAGCATGAACAGTTCTTGTTTTAAGCAACGTCTCAACCAGTCCTAAAAACTAAATATATTCATAATGAAATATATCGTAACAGACCTGTTACCTCACTGTACTGTCCATAAACCTATATTGGCGTGAACCCTCTGACCCGTGGCTACATCAGCAGCTACTCACAGGGGTGCATTACCGGTGGTTAGTTTCTGTCAAAGAGATTGTATATAGAATGAACATGTTTTTAGGTGTGGGAGACAGACCGTTTTAAATGGGCTAGAAGCTAGTTCTATTTACAGCTATGTACCACTGTTGTGTAGTCAAAATAATGGAATAGAATACTTTTGTATTTAGCTCATGATGCTGAAAAGGGCCTGATTTGTATTCAGTCATTGTAGTTATAATAACCTGGAAAACTTCATCCTTTTGAAGTCCTCAAATAAGCACAGATGGTGCTGACTACTGTAGCCTTGTGTATAAACATTTACACAAGTATCTGCACTGTGTTCCCAATGGAAAAGCTGTAGCTGCGAGCAACACTTTCCTAATATGTTCATTACTATACTCCTCCCCTGCTGAGGTAAGTACATTAAACTGACCAGCACATATGCCATTATAGTTAACAATGAACACTATCAACCAAAGTGCCTAGCAATTCATTTCGCTGCTAATTATTCTAATAGCATTGTGATCAAAAAACATTTAAGCTGTCTGCCAGGCGGAAGTGTATGATGGTAATTGGGGGCCTTTTTTCCCAGTCTGTCATGTTTAAAGTTAATGCGTCAGGCACAGCAGCACCTTTAAATATGTTTTAAAGAAATTGCACTAGAACAGTACATCAAACACAGCACCTAGTTCTAAGTGTTTTCAAATCAAAAATACAGATGAAATGCTAGTTGGTTTTTTTGTTTTTTTATCCAATTTGCCACGAGCGAGTTTCCCCAGCAAATGTCCGTCCTAATGAAAGAAATCTTGAGCATCAATGTGGGATGGAAATAGCCCTGCCCTGCTGCTCTGATTCAGAGAGAAAAGATGTATCCAGAAAATATTGCAGGCAGTACAGTATTCTTTAGCATGGATGTAGAAGTACTGTTCAGATCAGTGGTCATTGTAAATATTTCCATAGTGATAGATGTAATGCAGATGTTGTGTAATTCAGAATATTCAGAATCCATGCATGTTTTGCAGATCAAGAAGTTTCTTTTTAATATGTGGCATCATGATATGTTTCATAACCAGTGATACAACACCTGTCTATACGATTGGTAATTCCTTTTAAAAAATATAAGAGGTGTTTTGGTTGACCTTTAAGTCTAATATGGAAATATTGCAGTGTCCTTTCAGGGAGATAGTGTGTTATTGGAATCCCCTTTCCCCAGGTTTTCTGGCTGTGAGATGTAACAGCTCGTTCAAAATGCAATATGAGGCCTTTGCTTGTGGTGAGCACTTGTGTGGAGGCAGGAGGAGGTGAGGAGGCGACCTCAGAGTTTGCAAGCGTGCCGAGTCTGCTGGGTCACGGGTGGCTCGTCTCCTCCAAAGTGCCGGTCACGGCCTGCACTGAGGCCCCTGCGTTCTTCCACCGCACCGCTGCTCTGGAGACAGAGATGAGCTCAAGCAGTTGGGGCCCGGCACTGCCGTCCGAATCCCCTTCGCCCCTCCAGCTGAATGCGTGGGTGGTAGAGCAAGCAGGGCACTCTGGTAACCCTCTGGCTTTTTCATTGTTATGGACGCTGGCTATGTTGTATATAGCAGTGGTGAGTGGTATTATACAGTTATGAGATATGACAGGTCACATCCGTTACTGGTGTATTAGGTTATTTCTCTTCTTAAAGATGGATTTACAACCCAAACTGGGACATTTAAACCCAGTAGTGTGGAGAGTGACCATAATTTGAGTTGTTTTCAACACAAGTGATGGGTAAGTGCTATTGTTAGCACAGTGTGGAGGGTTACTGTAATCTAACTCTCTGAGTTATGGAAGTTTTTCCAGTGAGCTCAGTGAGATTCGGCACTCAGCAGTTCCTGCTGCAAGCTAACGTTGCATAAAAATGATCATATTTGGTTTATTTTATTACCATGCACTACAGATATAGATTTTTTGACTTTGCATGCACACAGTGATATAAGAAATACAGAACATGGTATTATAACATTATAGAAATGTATCCAAGATGAGAGAGCCATAACCACCTAGAAATTAATTTGACCCAGTCTTCACTTTGGGGGGGGGGGGGATCACAGTTTTGCTTTATGTGGTCTATTAAAACTGCAGTAACATTTGCTCTACACAGCTACACAAAGCAGGCTGCATACTGACAAAGTCCTGCAGTTGGATTTCTAATCACATTCGCCGATTTGTTTTTCTGAGTAATAAATGCCATTTAATTTGTTAGTTGCACATGAAAAGACACATGAAATCTAGTTTTGGTGAAGTTCCAAGGCATTTGCTGAAAATGTTTACTACACTTCAGATGAGATCAGATAATCCAACCAGCTATTCACAAGCCCCCCACCCCGGTCCCCTCCCTCCTCCCATTACCCACACTCAGTTACAGCATATTCACTAATATAAGAGCACCTTCTTAAATTCATTTGACAAACCTAGTTAGATTCATTTGGCCAGTAGTTTCTCGTTTCATTTGACTGACGTTGAACATGATCCCAATTATCCCCATTTACATCACTTGTTGGCTGCATAAGTTTTGACATTAGATATTATGTAAAAGCCTATATAATAAAGGTGAAATGAAAGGCTTGATGTTGTTTAAACCACGCTGTGGTCATATTTCTACATATTGTCTCATGTCCTGTTCCATAGCTCCACTTATTTCATTTCTGTTTGTGGTCTATGGAGCACCTCCCACTTACACCACTTCATTTAAACCAAATTAAATGTGAAATTGAAACCGAGTAACAGCTCTCATTTATCTTGTTAATATCCTCAACATATTAACGGCTCATTTGCTCGACCCCCCGATCTGTAATGTGCCTTTAGAAAAACCTTCTCCTCTCAGAGGTCCATAAAAGAGGAGTTTTGAAATTGTTCTTCAAGGTTGCTAGCAACTCAGCACATGGGAACCAGGGGTGCTCCTCAGCTGTTCAGATGGGAACCAGGGGTGCTCCTCAGCTGTTCAGATGGGAACCAGGGGTGCTCCTCAGCTGTTCAGATGCTCCCGGAGTCAGGCTGCTGAATGCTGACATTAGGCTAAGAGTGTTTTCATTTACCTCAAGAACCTTCCATCACCCTGTCAAGGGCTTCTTTTCGAAATTCAATTAAAGACACAGTCTTGGTGTTGGTCCATACTCAGCATCAAGCAGTATATATCTTGTGGGCTGGAGGGAAAAGGTGGCAAGCTGTGATATAATTTCATTTTACAACAGACTGTTTCCCCTGCAAGGTGCCCTGCAAAGAGAAGCTGGCTTTGATGTCAGCAAGAGTTTGTCGCTTGCATTTCAACTAAAGCAATCTTTCTCTAGTAAGGCTTGAACCAATTTGCTACTGCAGTCCAATAAATGACAATTTAAATATATTATTATGTCAGGAATATAGCCAAGATAATTCATTAATACTAATGATTGTTAATGAATAATTAATCAACTCTAATGAATTTACATAGATTTACACTACCATGACATGACTGAGACAGGATCAGGCCCATATACTGTGTCAGGAAAGATGAAAACAGCACAGAACCCACTTTTGTCAAGTGTTATTGTGCACGGTATCAAATACTGTTGCGCCTAAGAGTTCTAGACCCTTACTTTCAAACTAGGATGCATGGAATAGATTATATCTCAGCATTAATGAGATTTTGTTGCTCAGTCAGAGATGTCAAAACATGTTTTTGTAGAATATTCCGTTTCTGTGTCTGCACACGGTAACAGCACAGACGTCATCACACATAACATTAGGTGACTGACACTGCTGTTACAGAATACTACAACAATATGTCTTTGGTACTTACAGAGGGGAGAAGACGCAAAGAAAATTCCAATATGACTCCGGCATCTGGGAGTCTTTCTATCGTCTTCTGTTTATGAATGAAAATATGTAACTTACCAGCATAAAATGGCAGCTTTTGCCTTCATTCGTACTCCATTGAAAGAGGGCGCAGTTATGCCGAGTGTGATAAGAATTTTAACAAGTGTTTAAGAATCAGTGATGGATTGGTGTTTGGAGTGTGTCGGCACTGACCTGGAGATAATGCCGGGCTGTTCAGAAAAGCACCTGCTCTCATTCAACCGTGCAGAACACCACCTACTCACAGAACTTCTGCCATTGATAGCAAAAAGCAATTTTCTCCAGTTCTATTATGTCCCAGGAAACTGAAGCGACAGAAATGCACGAGCTCAAAATAGCCTTCCTATTTTAATGAGTTTAGCAACAGGTGGAGAAGATTCTGGCTAGGGACATATTGAGAAGAGAACACTGCCCCTAATTACCTGCCTCAGTGTGCCTCAGTGCATGTACACTGGCTGTTTTTACAGGGGGAGCACTCATGAAGAGTCCTGCTATATACTTTATGGCTAAGAGTCTGATTACTGGGAACATGGCTAACCACATGTTTGTTTGTATTTACTAGGTATGGTTGTGGTCCACATCAGGCTTGTAGAATTCCATTTCAGTTCCACCTAACACTGAATTTATTTGCATAGTGACGATCTGTCATTTGCCAAACTACAATATATGGATTAAACTTTCACCTGTAGAGATAACATCTTGAAAAGCGTATGTTTTACAAAAAAACTGGCTCGTCAACACTAGACTGTGATTAATAATGTTGCATACATGGATTAAACTTTCATTCTGAAGCTTGCATGTGCCAGCCTTCTGCTATGTTTCGAAAACCATTAATTTCTCACAGGCATTTCAGAGGCTGAAAGAAAAAATAGCAACATGGGCCACACTGTGATATCAGCTATTTTTATTTTGTGAATCTCTAATTGCAATTAATGTTGGGTGAGGAGAAGCAGGAGACAGGTGTTGTCTAATAATTATAGTCCAAAGTCAGAAAGCAGTAGACAAACATGTTCAATGAGAACATATCTTGACCATGAGGAATCAGGAGTTAAATGAAATGTGCCAGGCCCAGCAAAGACTGATAGAAATACACAGGGTCAAAATAGAGCAGCTAACATGGGCTAATCAGTTCCTGACAAGGACAGCGAAGAGCCGGGAGTGCAAAGCACAAGACAGGGTGGAGAACTAAAGGAAATCAAAACAAAAACAAAGCAATGTGGTGCGGTCACCATGGGAACTGTGATACCAGGAGAGTGAAACCTTAGCACAAATATTTGTTATCAAATCGGAATAAGAGAAATGTGTAGGCTGTTCTTAAGATAAGGAGCTGTGTAGCACACATATACTTCATGTGCGTTTTGCTCAGATTAAAACATAACAGTTCGACGGTTATCTAGTAAAATACAAGTCTTCATGAAATCCAAAAGAGTAGCCAAGCCTTGACAGAAGGACGTTGAGTCAAATTATTTAAAACACTGTTCAGAACTCGAACTATAGAAGATTTCATTGCAGGTGCTCTAGTGAATAGTTCAAGACTCTATTACAGGTGCTCTAGTGAACAGTCCAAGATTCCATTACAGGTGCTCTAGTGAATAGTTCAAGACTCCATTGCAGGTGCTCTAGTGAATAGTTCAAGACTCCATTGCAGGTGCTCTAGTGAACAGTTCAAGACTCCATTGCAGGTGCTCTAGTGAATAGTTTCTTTTTCCCTACAATTGCAGTGTCACCATTGTATTTCTGGCTCATTTTCAATCAAGTTTAATTTCAATTAAATTAATATTATATAATTAAAAAAAGAGTAGGTCAGGGCTAATTAAAAACAACAAACACATTCCACAAGACTTCCTCACATTATAGTTATTCTATATAACTATAATATATATTACTATATATAGTAATGACTTTAGGTCATATACATTAATTAATGCTCTAATTGTTCTTGACAGCCCTAGCAAATACACTTAATAAAATCGTAACATAATTTTTAGTCTTTAGAAAAAGCAATTATGTTATTTGTATTTAACATCCAGTACTCTTCAAGAAATGTGATTCAAATCTCTTTCCACTAAAGCAATATAAGCTGATTGAAGTAGTTTGTTTGTTTTTGTCTAGGTCAGTGCATGCATGCACACTTAACGATGCCAGGTCTCGTCACTCCCTCAGATTTCACACCTGCCATATTGAATTCAGCTGAGACCTGTGGCAGCTCTCAAAGGAGCTGATGTTGCTTAGTCACTTTAGTCACCATCATATTTGCATATTAGTCACTTTAGTCACTACCGTATTTGCATAGTAGTCACTTTAGTCACTACCGTATTTGCATATTAGTCAGTTTAGTCACTATCATATACCTATTTGTAGTGTCTATCAAAAGGAGAAAGACCCTTTGTGTAGGTGATGCAGGCATGTAAATGAGGTACGCTGAGCTGCCACTCGTCACCCCTGTCTTTGTGGATAGGTATCTACTAAAATCCCATTAAAACCTGGGAGTTTTGGACCCTGAATCCAACTCAGGATTCAGCGCGAGGGTTAAGTGGCGCCAGACTCCCAGCAGCCGTCAAAGTGGTAAGGAAAGAAGAGATTGACAGTGTTAGCACACGATACTCTCTCTGCGTTCCCCAGGGGAATATAGCACTATGGTAATGTGAGTTTCCTCTGCCGTCTCTTCAGGCACGTGGACTCAAACGTGCCCATACACACACACCCCTGCGGCCACATCGATCTGAAACACACTCTGTTGCAGTTCTGTCCTTCTCACACTGTTAACAGCTGAATATTGATCCATGGGCATTACTGTTGTGGCTATGCGTAGCTCTGCCTTACAGAGAAAGATCTACTTGCTTATTTCCATCATGCAACCTCCAAGTGATTCAGTACTATTTGGTGTTTTTCATTTTCCCCAACAGTTTATAGCATAATTCTGTTTTGTATCATTTTTATACCATTAATAGATACTGCAAATGAGGGAAATGAGGATTATACAATTCATAAACCCTAACTGTGTGAGC
>JAOXYF010000018.1:20591149-20619360 GCA_028565775.1 Sternarchorhynchus goeldii | reverse complement strand
CCTCAGAACAGGGCCTAATGTGATGGAGTTTTGTGTTATCGTAGCATTAGAATCTAGAGCTGACCTCAGAACAGGGCCTAATGTGATGGAGTTTTGTGTTATCGTAGCATTAGAATCTAGAGCTGACCTCAGAACAGGGCATTTACATTCCCGCTGGTGTAAAAGTATAAGGGAAGCATATTCAGTGACTCTTATACAGAGTATTGCAGGTTAGTTTGTTTACGCTGTGTGTTCAGTGAGCTGAAAGGGATGGAGGAGTTGCCACTACAGATGGTTAGCTCACATAATCTCAACTGAGTCACATAGTATGGGGGAGATGAGTAGAAATTCACTGTTCCAGTGATTAGGTTTACTGAAAACAGGAACATCAGAGAATGTTCAGTGCGCCTCACAGCCAGAACATAAACCCCAGCAGTTCATGCTATCTGTCCTGCCCTGCCCTGCCCTGCCCTGCCCTGCCCTGCCCTGCCCTGCCCTGGCACACACATTTTGCCCTGTAGCATCATGGTACACTTTTAAAGCATCATGGTACACATTAAAAATAATCAAAATCAAAAACACTCAGATCAGCTTCCTATATCCTTAATGTCAAACTAACATTGTGAAAAAAAAATCAGTTCTTAGTTTTCACACTGTTTTCACACTGAGTTGATCTGCATACAGATGCGACACTACATTTACTCTTTCTTTTTGTAAATTCGTGATCTGGTTCATGATCCAAGTTTGTAATGTAAACAAATCTAGCTTAATGACTAAAGGGTATAGAGTGCATCACATGATTTTTATGTACTGTTTCTGTTCATGAATGTGATGTTCTGTGAGGAAAAGCAAAACTGCTTGTTCTCTGCTTGAAGCAGAGAAACATAGAGCAGATTCACAGTACTGGATGTGCAGAATCACTTTAAAAAAAACATTGATTTCTTAATCACTCTGATTTCCAAATGTCTTAAAATTCCCTGATTCTGATCAACATATTGACCTCGACATCCCTCTGACGTGAAGGAAGGGAGAAAATCAGACGTTTTTTTCTCTCTCTTTTCAAAACACTTGCTTTTCTCCCTTTGATGCCTGGTGCTACTGCAGACAACCTGGCTTCTCTCCAGCATGGATGGCTGTGTCGGTCCTGTTTGTTCCTGTTTCTGAGCCGCAGTGTTTTTGTGGTTGGTCAAGCACAGAGGGACAAGTGAAGGGCATCTGTTGTGCATTCTTGCTCTGATGTTCAAAAATCTTCTAAAACATAAAAATGAATTATTTGCATTTGCAGTTTCTTCTTTGGGTCAATGCACTAATCTTTGTAATCTGAACAATGTCCTCTTCACTGATCTTACAAAGGCAAAAAATGGGGGGTTGTTGTGTGTTAAACTCTCTCTAAATTCTCTCTACACTTCAAATGCACTGTTAAACCAGAGCATGAATAGTAACAGTAAGGGTTGTTCTCTTAAGAAAAAAGCCCAGCCAGAGCTCAAGTTCACTATTCATGTTGGATAATGTTATTCTAAGGACTATTGACTGAGATATGTCAGCAGTGAACCCCCCACTGCAGTCAAGCCACCGTCTAGAAGGCTTCAACAGAATGGGTGGAGGGACCCTCTCCGGAGGCACAATGAGAGATGGAAGATTACCGAAACAGTGTGGCTATTCACACAATGTCCCCATGTTTATGCTCTCAGCTTTTCTTTTTATGTCTTTCTCTCTCTCTCTCTCTCTCACTCACACACACACACACACACACACACACAGATTTTTATTACTGTATAAAAGCCTACACCTTTAAACTAACCCTAACTTAGTCTCAGAAAAAGATCGCTTCCTGAAAATGCAGATTTTTTTAAGTGTAGAGATATTCATGTTTTATATCTACAATCCTTTGGCGCCCGTAAGGAAGATAAATGATACTGCTGTGCTTTGTAATTAAAAATATGAAAGTACTGAACTAATTTTATAGGGTTATTTCACTGTATACAGTTACCTGAACACATTTCTGACTTGAACTTTGGCCACACAAAGCAGTTTCTTTGATGAATGAGACTCATTTTGTTTTCTTTTGCTTTTCTGTTATATAAATGCACCTCCATTATCAGAAGTATCTCAGTATCTGTGTCTCTATACACTGGTATCAGTGTATCTAGGTGAGATAACAAACACTTTATTGCCCTTGGCATGATGTGTGTAGCTTGTCGCTCATGGGTACAGTTGCAGATGTCAAATGCCACACAACATTTTTTTCCATGTCCCAATTAAAACAAGAGCCTTTCATTTACATCAAAATGGCTGTCATGTCATGCAAAGAGAAGACGTGTGCAAAATGACACCTTGACAGTTAGATGTTGGAAGGTTTTCAAGCTTATTACTCATTTCTCTGTATACCCGCATTCTAACAGCTAAATACAATCTCAGTTGTTAAAAGGATGGAACACAGCAAGCAATTACAGTTAGTTTATGAATACTTCCCTTTTTCCTTTGACATGAACCTGTAGCTCCACATTTTTAATTATATGTGCTACTCACTTTCTCTCTGTCTGGGGATCTCCATTTTCTTGCATCTCCATGTGTGTTTTTGTGTGTGCGCATGTGTATGTGTGTGCGCATGTGTGTGTGTGTGTGTGTATGTATTCATATACACACCTGTTCTGCAGCAATTACATTCTGAGCCTCCTTGATGATGCAGTTGAACTATGTTGAACTACCATTTGCTCATTTGCTCTGCAACTGCTTAATCTTGTTGAAGTAGCCCTGATGGAAAGGCCAGCCTGCCCCCCATTACCAAGGTATCACCTACACAACAATCTCCTCTGGAAGTAGAACAAGAAGTATGGTTGGCACCACTAACAAAAACGATCAAGATCACTATGAATAACTCCACTGTGACTGCTGTCTTCAGGTGATCGTTGTTGTCAAATGTAAGAGGAACGTTCTCTCATCCAGTGGAGTCTCAGTCGTGCTTAACCTCTACTCTTACGTGACTCCCGTCTCCCTCTGCTGACGTTGTCACCCCTCATCACCTACACCTGTACTTTGTAACAAGGTTCTTGCACATTTAGTCCTCCTGTTTCTTTGTGTTGTATTCTTTGGGTCTGTGAATTTCAAAGCTGCATTGCTCTGCTTCATTTAGACTCGTCCCTAGGTCTGGATCCCGCTGGTTTCTTATTGTTTTTACAAACATGGCTGGTATTGTCTGTTGAATCTGTTTGGCAGCCCCTAAACCCAATGCTTTTGGGAAAATCCCGAACAAAGCATACTAACACCTGCCACTTGGTGCCTCTGGCTCCCTATCATTAAAATGACACACTGAGGTGCTTTTTAATAATGCATCCCCAACAGGTGATTGACTGAGGTTTGGATGTGGGTGTGGTTAAGACTCGGAGCGAGTCAAAGCACTGCACCTGTGGACATGGCAGGAGGGACAGCCAGTGCCTTTCAGTGAAGCAACACCTCTTTGTCTTGCAGATTTGACTCAGCTCCGCTTGAGCACTCGCTGCGAAGCAAATTTATCTCCGCCGCTATGCCCTCTCCCACAGCTGAAGCTGAGTAAATAATAGCCAGGGAGGTGGTGTGAATGTGGACACGAGCTACTGGCTAAAAGAGATGAGAAAGAAGGAGAATTACTCAACCCCCCCCCCCCACTCTGTGGCAGCAGGCTGAAACAAATGGGCTTTTGGCAAGCAGCCTCTCAGACGATTGAAAAGTTCCACCGTCCAACAAGGCAAAGGGAAGCAATAATCGTTCCTACACCAGTAGGGCATGATGTACACTCAGATGCCCCCCTGCAGGATGCTGCTTTCCAACTGGAGAAGACCAAGTCAGACAGAGGTGGAGCATCACCAGCAAGTTTCTGATGCAGCTAAGCTCAAACTTCATCATTCTGTTGCTAAACAGAAGAGTTTTGCAGTCCAGATGCAGATACGTCATGTAATGGTGGCCATCATTGAATGCTTCTATTGTTTTTATGTGCTCTCCTGTGAATGTCTTCACGCAATGGCAAATCGATAAAAGAATAACTATGTTTTATGTGCTTTGGCTGGATTCAGGGTCTGTACTTGAAAGCGCACTTATTCAGATGGCAGAAATGTCCTTACCCTTTTCATCTGTGCATCACGAGCCCCGTTCAGAATCGTCTTCACATTCAGGAAGGGACCTGCATCGTCTTCTCTCAGAAGTGGCAGGAGCTGATGTGAGAGCTTACCATTAAATGCTGATTGCTGGATGAGTCATTCAGGATGTGTCATAAAATAAACCTAGAAGGAGAAGCAAGCGTATATGGTGCACTACTTCATCATCTGAAACCTAAACTGTCCTTCAAAAACTCAAGAACCTCAAAACTGATGAATGAGGAGCACTTAAATGAATTCTGACTCCTTCATGTCTGTACTTGATCCTCTTTATGCAAAATATTTTGCATCATGAAAGAACGATTACATTTATGTTTGTTTATTTACTGTTTTTATTTTTTTGTGGGCAATCCATTTAACACGTAGTTGGAATGTCGCAGAGACTAACTGGTCCTAAAATATTTCTGAATGTCTTGAAAGTATGAACGTGTTCACTGTGTAATAAGGCATGATAATATGATAGGTCTCATGATAATATGATAGGTCTCATGATAATATGATAGGTCTCATGATAATATGATAGGTCTCATGATAATATGACTGGACTCATCAGTTTCACCTCTAACCTTCTTATTAGTCTAATGGAGATTTATATAGTTCTCGGTGTTTCTATGTGTCCCCTCTGTATGCTTGTTATAGCTTGACTGAAGATAGTTTAAAGAAATGTTCCTAATCTCCAAATTAACTAGCTCATTATTTAGCCGTTAGGATTCAAATTTCAAACATTTTTGCATGTAGGTATGTCAGATGTCTGTGTTGAAAAGAGCTTCTTCATTTTGATAAACTCAGTAAATTGTGTTCCATCTTGGCACAGACAAACAACCTTGCAGTTATTTTTTTGTAGGGTTTACAGTGGACATCTTTTATTAGAAATCTGGAATCTGTAGTTATGGGATCTAATCAGTTATTGCTTAACATAACACAATATATCATTTTGGCACTCTAAGTTAATTAACTGAATTTTGTGTGAGACAGAAAGACCGAGAGATTGAGTGAGATAAAACACATCAACTGTTTTTACTCTCTGTTAATAGGACAGTGTATTGAGCTGATGAGATGGTACAGAGGGCCGTCTAGCCTCTCTGGGCCCCTGACCTCCCACAGCTGTCAGTTGCTACTAAAAAAGGCATCCCACACAAACAGAGAGTGGAAACAGCTCAATGGAACGAGCCAATAATGGAACTCTGAAATAATGACTTAAAACACAAGAACAAAGAGTTGGACCTTAAAAAAGAGTTTCAGAAACCCAGAAGACTAGACTTGTAATGGTCAGTTTGAATAACAGTGTAAGCTCCAACTATTTGGTTAATTTTAGACTAATAAATTGACTGATACTGGGAGATATCCACCAACACTTCAGCTCACATTACTAATACACTTTGAATAAGATTTTATTCAAAACCCACAATCCTTTTTTTCGGAGTGATTTTAATTGTAGTCCTTTACTAGCGACTCTTTCAACAAATTTCATTTTTGCAGAGTTAGAAAATCCCACGTCTTTATTTAGACTGCGATGTCAAGTTGAGAAAATGAACATCAGCTCAACACACAAGCAATAGCCTGTATTCTCCACGCTTAGAGTTTGTGACACGGCACGTATTAGTGCTGTTATTATTGTTATAGTTTTGCTTAATCTTTTCCTGTTGAACTTTACAATGGAGTGGAATTGTTTTGTGAGAGACTGAAGTTCAGGAGGTTCATGTGAGGACTAATTAGATAGAAATGAACTTTCTGTGATACAAAAGCACCATGGTTACACTGCAACACTGAATTACTTATGATGTAAAATGTTGGTTCCAACATGTAGCCTTACAACACGGACGAGTGAAATCACGCAGAGCTTATCTTGCTTTACATGTTGTAGAGAAAGAAAATGTGAATATCCAGAATATACAGAGAGCCCACCGTTTGTGTTTCTATACACATGAGACATGTTGGAAAATGGGTTAGTGGTTGGGGGAGAGCAGGTGAGTGATCAAAAATACAATGCTAACTATAGCGGTAACTATACACTGCTATCTACCGAGGTAACCTAACTAGTTGAAGACTTGAAAAATGGGCAACACATTTTTAACTTTTTCTTTTTTTTACTTCCCAAAGTAAAATATGTACATTTTATGTTAATCGTCTCTCTATTTTCCGATTTTTTTTTTTTTTTTTATCGAGTGTAGTTTTTGTGGACTGATAGATGCACTCTGAGGGCTCAGATGGAGAATGGAGAAAAAACATTTTTGTAAGAAATACATTTATATTGTGCGGTGACATGTCGAACATTGTTTAAGTAATGGATGTGCTGTATGAAAGTGTAATGCGTTCATTTTTCTGAATCGTATGCAAAGATATGCCATCTATGTCATCTAGAGTGAAATGTGAAATCTGCCTGAAACTATGTGATGAATTTGAGAGACGTGCAACATACCAGTTACGTGGTAAGGACATAAAATGAAACTTTATGTGCAGTTATCAAAGAACAGGCCTTTGAGGGGCCGACAGAGCACTGCTTCTGGAAGGAGAACCAGTGAACATGGAGGACCAGATATGAGAGAAATTTAGACCGACTGCCCCTATAACTCAGAACAACACCTCGCATTTCAGAGTGAAACTGAGCAATGGAGGCGTGTTGGTCTCTGATGAACAATTCCTGATTTGAACCTTTGGTTAAACTTTATTGATGTTTCCCAGACAGTACAGAATTGACTGATAATTCTAACAGTCAGGAAAAGTACTTCCTTAAATTTGAGTGATCAAAATTGAGAAAATTATTACTATTTCTATGTTTATATTAACGTTAACCCATGAAGTGTGTCTCATTCTGTGATTATTCTGTCCTGTTAATCTGGTGGTCTGTTTATTAGAATGAGTAATGTGAGTAATAACCTTTTAGTTAATGTTAATGATTCATTCAGAGTGCTTATATATTTGGCTAAACAAGATAGATTGAAATAAACTTTCTGTGATACAAAGGGTTTCACATGGTAAATCTGTGCTATGTCTAACAATAAGCAGCAAAACAGTGCGGTTTAATAGTAAAGGAAATTCAGCAAAAGGCTTCTTTCAGCAAAATCACCATGGTTACACTGTGACACCTATGTTCCAACATGTAGGGTTAATTTACAATACCTGCCTTCCTCTTCTCTGAATACAGTTGTGTCGCTGCGAAACCAATCTACTTTGGACTGGTAAGTTGACTAATGGGTCAAAGCAGTTTCTAATGCTTAGCCAGGTGTGTAGGCAGACTGTTTAATTCTCAGTATTGATTCTCCTCTCTGCTTTCACTGCGGGTGATCGTTGTTCGGCTATTCTCTATTTGCAGAGAAGAGTAAAGATGAATTTGCTAACTGACTTTCCGACTAAACCATGAATTTGCTAACTGACTTTCTGGTTGGTATAAGAATCTACCTTTTAGGAAGATGGATTACTTGTAAATAAGTGTTTTTTTTAAGGAAGATAAATACTTGCATAGTGCTTTTACATAGTACTTGCATAGTGGAAAACATCAGCTCTACATTTGTACACAGGGTGTGTGACTGTGTCTATCAACCTGTTAACAGCACAGAAAATATAACCAGTCTTTTGTTGTCTGCAATTTAGTTCAATGCATGAAGGTAGGAGGCTCTTATAGGCCATTTCATCATGGCCTTTATAGCATAGACCCTTATCCTGGATTTTTAGCTCACAGGTTACAAATTTGATAACCAAATTTACTGTAAATTCTGTGAGTACTGCAAGTTCTGTTTTAGCACTGTTACTTTAGGTTGGCTCAAAGTTCACTTGCCTGAGTAATAGTACTGAATAATACTGCTTTGAGGCTTCATTATAAATGACTGCAGCTGAGCACATGATCCATGATCTAACTAGAACTTCAGCTTAGGGACAGAGGTACTGGTTATTTCGAATTAAAACATTTATTAAAACCTAACCCTTTGAGCTCCACTTTCAAGGAGCACTGAGAGCTGTCAGGCTAAGATCAATTCTTTATCTTAGACTCAAACAGGCTTTGACTTTTATTTTACTTGCTCTGTTCCATCTCTCTTGTTCTTCTGGGATTTATTTTGATTATTGTGTTTTTAAGTTTTTTTCATTATTGTCATCCATACATGGGAGGGGTTGCTTATCTGTTTCTCTAGAAGTCTTGTACAAGACAATAGCTGATGCTCTCACCCTGGACAAGAAGAGGAAAGATATAGTACCAGTGTTTTGATTACACACCCCTGGAGGGCAAAGAGTTCCTATGCCTTGTAGATTAAGGAAAAGCATCAGAAAGGTTCTACATTGTTTCCTTAGAGAAACGCCAACAGCTCAATGCTATAAAACAACCATGAAACAATTGTGCTGGACAGGAAACAACTTAAGGAACTTTTCAGAGTTTGTATGACCTTGTTTGACCTTGAGGATTAGTACAGACTGTTACATGCAATCTATGGGCTCAGAGTATTCAATGGAGAAAAACACTTTCATAAGAAATACAATTTCTTTAACAAATGAAATATAAATGGAAACTTCTCAACACATAACAGTCTGTCACATGTCATTTGTTATTTGTGTAATGATGTGTTGTATGAAAGACTGAACTTTCTGGATGGGCCTCTCAGTCAACTCAAGGACAATACTGAAATATAAGCCTTTTCTAAGATTTTTCTCCCCAGTCTTGGCATGATGTTATATTAATAGATATGTAAGGAATGAAGTGGCTGTGTGGCTCTGTATGAGTGCAACTACGAAATACTATAACAGTAAATAATAGATTTGCGGGTCAAGGAGCTTATTTTGGCCAAAGTTAAGGCTGTCGTTCTTTCAGATGCAAGTCTCTGTGACTTTTAGGTGCCCATAGTTAATATTCCTGGATGCCAACTCCTCCTGGCAAGTAACAGCCGAGATCCATGCTGCAGCCAGACTATGTTGGGGGCCACAAATAACTATAAATGTATGATGTCTTACAGTGCATTAGTAAGAGCAGTGCATTAGAGCAGAATAGTCAGATTTTGCTATAATTTTGTACTGTAAATGCTGGAAGCCAGCATCGCCATTTTATTGTTGATGCCTTATGCATGATTGATTAGCTTGTTTGTCAGTGCGAGTTCCTGAATGCTTGTTGAATGGTGGTGAATGGTGCAATTATTTCCCAATTGTCATCCTGGAGACTACAGTCAAAGGATTACAGTCGCTGACGGGGTGCATGTGTGTGTGCACTGTTGAGGTGTGTGCCGAGAGGGCAGGTGCTGGCTGGTGTGCTAAACTCTGCATCCATGCCCAGTGTTTCTACTCGTGAAGAAAAGTATTACGGTTGAAAATATTAAACACAATTACACATAATATGGTTCATAGTAAAAAAAAATATGTTATGAACAGTGTCCTATTATGACAATTGTATACCATGTAATTAGGACTCCACTAGATACCATTTGATAAACATTATCACAGTACTGGACTCTGCAAGGCTTATGTCGTGGAAGCCTCAATATGCAAATGAGACAATTAACGAGTCACAGTTGTTTTTGTTTTTTTCCTGTCTGCTGTGCGCTTCATGTTTAATGTCAGACATTCCCAGTGAGTGTTGTCGGGAGCTTTGATTAATCACAGCAGTCAGTAATCCAGCAAACGTAAATAAACGTAAATAATGCAGGAAAATATACATCAGATAAAAGGCTCACCAGTGCATTTGAACATATATGAAAGTATATCACTTAATGTAGCATGCCCCTCTCCCCCTGAGGTGATGGGAATGGGTGGTATTTCTACTTAATTTTTTTTTTTCTAGAGGGGACCGTGGGTTCTCCTGTTTTATGATGGGGCTTACATTTTAATTACACTTTAGAATTTGAAATATTTCTATAGTTTCCTTTGTCTTAATACACCTTAAATGAAGAATTGTTCTGATTAAATGTTAAACACAAACAGGCATTTCAAAGAAATTATAAAACATAACTTTAAAACAACACATAGCAACTCTCATACTTCCAGTCAAAAGATAAGATTCCAACCTGTGTTATGGGCCCCCAAAGACAGAACAGACACACACTTACAAGGTCTGTCCACACACACATCACTTCCTTCATTGCAGGCCTGTGTTGGGCCTGATTGGACTGAGTTGAGGCCTAAAACACAGACGGCACCTTTGCTCCTAAGATCAATAATAATTTGGGCAAAATAGCTCATACTTTTCAGATGGCCCTTCTCAATCAACCTCTACCAACTCTGTTCCACACTGCCAGTGGAAACCTGGCCTTTTGGGTAGAAACCCAAACTGCTGACTGGTTGATAAAGAGCTGACTGGTTGACATAGCTGCTAGCTAATTAATTTAAAATGAATTTACTTTTGCACTTAGTGTCTCTCTCTTCTTATCCCCTTCTACCTTTGGCTCTACATCCTCCAATCCACAACCCACTGATAAAATGATTAAGAGATTTAATAAAAATGAAAGAGAAAAAGAAAAGTAATAGGAGTACATTGTTTCGTATCACAAAATAACTTGGCACAATATAACACCAATGCAATTAACTATAGCACACGGTCACACTATATAGTCAGTTTCCTAGCAACCACAAGCTTTCCATCTGACTTTGTATTCTAGATTTACACTGCAATGTTTCAGTAACATATCTTGTGTTTTAGATTAGCAATAGTAGCCCTGTGACCTACAGCTCAAGCACCGAGTAGCATGAACAGTCTGCAGGTAGTTAGGCCTGTGCAGGTTTTCTATAATTCTGTCTTAATTATGCTTTTGACATCATATACAGCTAATGTCTGAATGGATGATGGCAGACATCCGAGTACCACAGGCTGCTGTAGTGGTTTTGCTCAGAAATATTTTTAATAAATGTCTTTTCCTGGGTTTGGTGTGGTAGGCTACTTAGCTCTTAGCTAGCGCCTACATAATGCACCAACAAAAAGTGTACAACTAATGTACTTGCATGTAAATAGCATGTAATTAATTCCCAAATTAACTCTAAGATCACGTTCTGTACGTGTTTGATATACTCTAAGCCATTTTAACATGATGGGAATTTGGTACATTTGGTTACATTTTCAAATAAGTGATAGGAATTAGTTGTTCTGTGTTATAAGATGACTTCAGGCATGGCTAATTCAGTTAGTCGATTGTTATGGCCATTTAGAGTCACTCAACCACTGTACTGCTCAGTAATAACTGCATCAGTGAGTAATGCTACCATATAAAAAAGTATCTACTTTTGAGTGTGTACTGAACATACAAGCACAGGATGGTGTGCCCTAACATCTGTGCACCTTCAGGTAACTTCAACTATGACCAAACCCAAGGGATGTTTAGGAATAGGTTCTCTTTTTTGGTTCCCATGACAACCTCAAGGGCCTGCAATTTGGATAAGAGGCACTGAGTTACCCTGTTCACCATCTGTCTCCACAACATGGAATTTGTTTTGTCACCCCATGAGGGAGAATGCACTTTGGCAGTGCACCAGACTGATCTTCTGCTTGTTCCCTTAAATTATGCATGTTTTTGATGCATTATGCATGGGTTCTGAAATACCAGCAAATAAAGGGATTGTATTGTTTCATGTCTGTGTAAGCAGGTTGGGTATTTGGAAAGGCACTTCATAAGGCCAGAGCATCTATGGCTTCAGCTGAAGGCTTGGCCACAGATCCCATCAGGGCCCTGTTATGTGTCCAAACAAGCAGAGCTCGATGCAAGTGTTTTGGCAGCACGAAATGGGAACAAACGTCATTAAGCTGGAGGTGAGACTTATCGTGTGTGGTGGTATAGGATCTCGCGCGCAAAACACATGTGCTCATACAAACAGTCCTGAATGAAGGGGAAAACTCTGAGGTTTTTGGAACAGCTGGCATAAACTGGGGGGCCCTTCAGAATCCAGTGGTCTGGCTATTCTTAACTGGTCTCTCCTATGTAACCTTAAATTCCTGAACACTGAGGTAGTTTCCTATAATGAGTTCTTATATTTTGGCAAGACCATGTAAGTATTTCTCCTTTTCAACCAGGCACATTAGACTATAACCTGATATCAAAAATAATAAAACATAAATGAAATATAACATCATAAAAACTGTCTTCCAGTAAAAATGAATCAGAGAGGCAGACCTTTGTACATGGTTGAATTGTTTATAAATTAGCCTTACAGCAAAAGCATCACAGAAGGTAAGGTATGAAAGATTCAAGCTCTCTGATGATGGAACCACAAAAAAATATTTGTCAACACAGGTGTTGCAACACCGTCTAGACAACAAAGCCATAACAGGGGTATGTGAAGTAATGCCGGAGCAGATGACAAATGAAAAAAAAACCCCAGAAAAGACTACACAATAAAGGGGACAGACTTTGAAAGAAAAGATAATCAGTTTTCCTAGTGTGGAGATCTAACATCTGGGTACTTACAGCTTTGCCTGTTTTTAAATACTGTTGAATTAATAAAAAGGTACTTGCTTGATTGCAGCTTTGATAAATGAAGCGAACCCCAAGTTTTTTGTTCCGTGCCTTATTTGCGAGAGCTAGCATAATGCTCTCCTAAGGTAGTGAAGCTACTGCAAAGATGAGCAGAGTCAATGTTTACACAGTGTTCAAAGCCTTTTCAAACATGAAGGATTACTATGCGTCTCTGGGTCAGAAAAGGGAGGGAGAATTTGTTCCAGAACCTAATTCATCAGCGCCCTGTAATACAGTGCTGCAAAACCACCACACCCCTACCTACTACACTCCATCAGTCACTGTGGTTTAGTGTCAACACCTCAGTATATCCTAGCATGCACAGCCTCCCCTCAGCCCGCACTACAACGGCCCAGGAGTAGAGCAAAGGACCAGGCCGTATGGATCTCACGTCTGGCGCTCACAAATGGCCCACTTTAGCCTTCCACTGCACACCTCACCTTTGAGGAAACAGGTTCCAAGGCAGATGAGTGAGTGCTAACAGCCCCCGTGTGAGCCCTCAGAGTGCACTCAAATACTAGAGAGCAAGAAGAAGGGTTCCTCACATCAACTCCATTCATTTCCAGTCCCACAGAGCTTTTTAAGTGCAGCCTCACCTTGAGAATAACCTCGATCGGTGGTGATACTTAATGCCAGTGAAAATAGCAATGCAAATCCATCTGGACTGATACTACCATTTTTTATTTTTGTGGCTGTATATATGCAGGTCCCCAATATATACGCGGTGTCACCAATCGTAACACTAGAGTCGATGTGCTTCTTAAAGGAATTCCCAGTCTGTATCAGTATTCAGCTTAATATACTCAACTGGTTTTAGCTGCATAAAATGTAAAAAAAAACAAAACATGACCCATCTTACACAAAACAACTTTGCAAGCCATTTTGCAGACAGATTTACAATCTTGAAATAAAATCATGAGATTTGCTAGAATGATGTGCTCCTATCAGTTCAGGATAGTTGTAAATATTTTTCTCCAATAAAATCAACAATACCTAATATTATTATGAGTTTTTAATCTTGCCTCATAAAAGTAGAAATATAGATATTGTCAAGAACCAATAGGGGAGTTTCTGTCTAGCACCAAACAGGAAGCAGCAAAGCAAGAACAGGAACATTTTTGGTGAGTAGATGAGACGAGACATGGAGGAGACTCTGGGGAGCCTGGAGGACTCCAGGAAGAATCTGCAAAAGGCTTTTGAGTGTTTTATCAAAACAAACCACTGCACATACAAGGGCAGCTGTGGCCAAAGACTACTTCTGTTTCTGTTCCATTGTTCAACAGTATATCACCTTATACATTTCCAACAGAAGCATTATGGGAAATAATCTCAAAAGGAATCCAGTTTCAGTCTTGAAAATAGTGACCCTGGCAGATCCCCAGTCTTTGCAAAATCATATTTTGTGACTACATTATCTATAGACGTGAGAGGTTATCAGACTTCAGTTTTTTCAACGTTTTATAGTGTATAATAAGCTTTAGACTGCTTGCTTGTTTGTTTGATTGTATTTGAATTTTTTGTAAATTATGTTACAGCAATATAATCAAATATATCTTTAGATACCATTATCATAAATAATACTTATGTAATTGGAGAACACATCTTGAACAAGCAATCAAGACACAGATCCCTGTGTTGTGTTGAGAGCTGGGACAGATCCCTGTGTTGTGTTGAGAGCTGGGACAGATCCCTGTGTTGTGTTGAGAGCTGGGACAAAGCCCTGGGTTGAGGAAGCCTTAAATCTGTGGGTTGTGAAGCTCACAGGAGCCCTGGCCAAGCATTACAATTAGTCAGAAAACCGTATTTCCTGTTTTCACACCAAACAGTGTGAGTTCCTGTGGGGATTCCACCTCCAGCATCCTCTCACCCCTTGTATCCCCAATTTCCAACCACACAGGTGGTTTCCCTGGTGAGTAGAAAATTGGAAAATCTTGATCTGGACTGGCGCTTAGTGGAGTTTAGTGCTCCGGCCCCTGCTCAACACACTGACACTCTCAATTGTTGTTTTACACAGGTAATTGCCTCCTTGCTCAGGCAAGATGAAGCTGCCAACATAACACCTGCTTCAGGGACCCAGGTTGCCAAGTCCTCCATATTCGTGTCCCAGAAGAAGACAACTGGCACTATGACAGTGCAGTGCAGCACAGCGTTCTTGCAAAGTGATAAAGTTGTACTGCAGTGAAATAAAATGGAAAAGCATGACAAGGGAGGAGCTGGGCTTCCTTGCATGAGGAATCTTCTGAAGCTGGAGTCAGGAAGACATTGGAAGGGATTAACGAAGGGGAATCATCCGTATCCGCTTATGCTGGAGCGGAGCAAAATGCAGACCATGAAATCCATCATGTTAGGGTATCTAATTATGCATGGATAATTGCATTGTGCTCAGCACCTTATCAGTTTTGATGAGCGAAAATAGATGCACTTAGAATTGTGTGAAGATACAGAGGTAGCGCTACACACTCCTGTGCCAAGTCATTTAAAAAACAAAACAATTAACAGCACAGGGCGTGCAAATATATCATCACCTGGACCCTGGGATCGTTTTTTAGGGTGTTCTCACACTTTCCCAAATATTTAAGTCCACACCCAGGATCTGTTCTAAGCTTGTTTGTGGGAGAGGTTCATTATATCAGGATTGTTTTCACATGGTTTCCTCCAAACCCTGGATCAACAGCACCATTCCATACATCACTTTTCTGGCACAGGTTTGCAAAATGTTAGCCACTAGGTTCATCTACTGACCACTTTTTAAATTATTATTCTTGGATAAAACGACTCAGTGAGCAAACAGCTCCCCTTTTTGGATGCATGATTTCACAGTGCAAGAGCAGAGACGTGAGTGCTTTACAGTTTTCTCAGTACACATACAGTAAACTTTCTCCTTTCCTGTGGAGGTGTGGCTTTAGTAGAAGTACTGCTTAGACTGGACTATTATATGGACAGTCTACAAAAATACCATGTAGTCATTTTCCTGCCAACATGACACTTGAAAATCGAAATCCCACCATAATTCAAAGCAGTCACGTTACAAAACAAATCAGTCGCACAGCCCCACAAGTTGGAGGGGATAGCTTTCACAAACACAGTGGACTGCACCGGAGATAAAGCCAACTCCACCATCTATTTCAGGAGGACCAGAGATTGGTTCCCTGTATCAGTCACAGGCTTGAAAACAGGTTTAAAACCTGACCAAACTTGCAGAGCGATCGGTCCTGGGTTCGGAAAAAGCTCTAGTGTGGAAACTTCCATAAGATTTGAGTTTAAGGGTTTGTTGTTGTGACACTACAGAGAAAATACAGTGATCAAGGTGACAATCTATGAGATTCAAACCACTGACCTTGTAATTCTGATGCAGCTATATCCATCAGAAACTTTTAGGTAGAGGTAAGTATCGTGTTGGTGCAAGAGAGACAAAAAAAAACCTAATAATTTATACAAATGTATACTTAATTTATACTCTAAAATAAAGATTCAATGTATTTTTTTTATCAAAGCTATTTTCATTTGCAAAGACCTTAAAATTTATCTGGTGGAACAGTTCAGGAATAAATATATATACTGAAATATCAAATAAACTTTGCAAAACTGTTGTCAGTATAAACTTTGTTACCAGCATGGTAAACCTACAGTTCAACAAATTATCTGAGTTTGTTTCAGTGTATTAATAATGTACACCTCTCTCTAGAGATAAAATGTTCTACTACTGTTTCTGAAAAGTAAAGATGACTGGATCACGGCTATTGTCTGGTCCTCTGCTCTGTGTGAAAAGCTACCTCGTGTTGAGGAGGACAGTCTTAACAGCACAGATATTACCATCATAATGGAATTCAGTACTGTCAGTGAGAGGCATTTAACAAAGTGACAATCGAAAGCCTTCCCTGACCTAGTTGTATTCAGCATGCCTTTCTCTCTGCACACCGTGGTTCTTTCTTCGTTTGCCAACTCATTTGACAAGTGTGTCACGGCTCGCTACAAACGGGCACAGGTAGACTCGAAAGTGTTTTTATTTTCCCCTAAGCACAGTGTGAGGGATTTTTATGATGTTTGACTTCCTTAAAGCTCCAGGGGAACCACTGTCGTCGTCTTACTGCTGGTGGC
Source organism: Sternarchorhynchus goeldii (assembly GCA_028565775.1). NCBI lineage: Eukaryota > Metazoa > Chordata > Actinopteri > Gymnotiformes > Apteronotidae > Sternarchorhynchus > Sternarchorhynchus goeldii. The sequence goes on along the minus strand of JAOXYF010000018.1, from coordinate 20,602,736 downwards.
GCTTGTGGGAATGTTTACTCTCATTTAGAGCGACTCCTGTTGAGATTTTTCTTATCTTCACTAAGGCAGTTTTCTCCCTCTGCTATTTTAATTTCAGGATTTTAAGTATGTTAAATTACAGTCCACAGTAGTATGTCTTGCCTTTAACTAGTGGCGCAACACAAACCCTCTGCGGAGAAAACGGTGACCCACCCCGCCCCTCCCCCAAGGCGCTTTAAACTCTTCTCCTACCGCCTGCCAAGACCTTTTTATTTTTAGCGTTGTTTTCTCTGGTGTGTCCGCCGTCTGTGCCGTAACGAGCACGCGTGACGTCTCCTCGCTCGGCCGCCTGCCTGCGGAGCTCAGTGCTGCAGTGTGTCTGAGCCACATCACGGAGAGTGACAGGGTGTAATTAAAAAACCCTGAGAGAGCCACTCGGGAACGGTGCTTCAGCCAGACGCGTCCTGGCCCCCCGAGCACGGGAGTGCTCCACTGTCGAAGCTCACACAGGTGGCCGGGACCCTTTTAATAGCAGCCAAAGTGACAGGGAAGGGCGGACTGTGAGCAGCTGATGGCAGGGTGGAGGAAGGTGAGTATGCCATTACACCTGACCATTATGTAGAGCACCTTTAAAGAGGGAACTGCACACTTTACTGGTCATATTTGTTTCAGCAGTTCCCTGATCTGTCACCTGCTATTCTTCTGATGCTAAAAGAATCCCAGGAACAATTTGCCAAAACTAGTGCCACCACAGATTTGCCTAATTTAGGTGACATCAAAATTATGTTATTTGAATAATTATCAACATTTTAAATTAAGTTTTGAGAACTTTTTGCCACTGGAAACATCGCACCAGCTAAATTAACAAATAGATTGCCTTTGAAATTGAGTTTAATGTCTAGTCTTGTTAAAAATCCTGAATAATTGTTTTCAGCATCAGATATATTTGATATTTTACACATATACAACCAATGTGCATTTATTTTATTTTATATTGTAGCTCTATGTATACTTTAGTAACCATAGTGACCAGATTATCCAGGCTTCTTTTGCAAAAATATTTAATGGCAAGACATTTTTTTAAGGAAAAAGATTCACCCTGGTCTAAATTGCCAATTGAACTAAAAAGAAAAAGAAAAAAAAATGTTAAAAGTGATATAAAGATGTATCTGGTTTCTATGGAAACAGAAGCCCTTTCAGAATCCTTGCAGGTATTGTGGTAAAAAGAAAATGTGCAATGGGAGTAAGTGGTGAGCTTGGCTGTGCAATAAAAATGCATCACATCTTCAACGCATGATGAAAAACTTTTGTTCTAACTCTTAACCATCACTTTGTAGACCCAGTAGGCCTTACCACCGTCACTGTGTATCATAAAAAAGGATTAGCTTCTAATCATGGGTGTGTCCAAGTTCTGTATTGGAGGGCTGGAGTCCAGCAGTTTGGTGATTGGTCTGCTCAAGACACGCCTACTAAACCTGGCAATTGATTTAGAATCAGTTGAGTTGAATTGAGTTGAATCAGGTGCATTTAGTATTTGTTACTGTAGCGTTGTGGTGTGAAATCCTGGTCCTAGAGGGCCAGCGTCCAGTGTGGTTTTGAGAATGACCTACTTAAATGCACCAGGTTTAATAGGTTTATCTGAGCAGAGCAATCAATCATTTTGTTGAACTCTGGCCCGCCATGACTAATTAATGGTGAAATGGTCTAATTGGTCAGTCATTATTAAAGTGTGACATCAGTGAGCATCATCAAAGGTTGGAAGCGACATTTGAAGTCAGTCTGTTGGTACATGATTTTCATAATTTATTTTCCAAACCTGTCTGTGTCAAAACAAACTCTTAGTATATCCTCAAAATATGCCAGAGAAGTGCATGTTCTTATTTTGTGTTCTTCCATGCTCTGTTGTGTGGATACACAGTGCCCGGTGCAGACCTGTGGACATACAGTAGGGGTTACCAGTGTTTCTCATGCTACGGTCTGCATCCTATGTTCAGCACACTTGTAGCAGGACATTCAGCGTTTGCATTCAGTGGCTTGGTTGCAGAGCTGAAAAGAACTGGCCACGCCCTGAATAATGCAGGTCACAAACAGGGATGAAGTAGAAAGAAAGTTAAAATTATTTTTAAAAAAATGTTACGCTGAGATGTGTCCTTTTTTTTTAAATAACATGATTTTTGAGAATTGGTTATTTCAAAAAAAATCTTGGGTATTTAAAAATGCTGAGGATACGTAGATAAAATAAAAACAATCTTTGTAAGAAGGTTCTCTGAAAGGACCGTCTCCATCTTACTGTTGAGCTCCATATAGCGTCTTCGGAATACAGATATCTAGGCCAGGCAGTGTGCATCTTGCAGCTGTTAGCACTTTCTCATCCCAAACTCTTGTAGTAATACTTGGAGAACAGTCCTTGAAGTCCTTCATGTCAGTGTACGGCTGCTAATTGTTTCACTTCTATAATGCACCGGAGAGCTTATACACTAGTCCTAGATTTCTGACTATGTCCTACTTAAAGCTTTATAGAGGCTACATAGAGCATGAGGACAATAAATTATCATAATGGACCTTGTGACACCCATATTTGAAAAGGTTTTATTTTTTCATGTGTGCAGTAAATATAAATAATGCTCAGTCTAGACCATTATTTAAATGTATAAATATCGTCATGACGATGGCTTTGAACACCTTATAGTAGTGATCCACTCGTGCACGTAAGATTTACTGCTGCAGAGAACAGCATGTGACATTGCTGTTATTTTGGTGTTGGATGGCACAACACATATCTGCTTTTCTGATTTGAAAGCGCTGTAACTTGTCTTTTACAGCCATATCGTGCAGGGCTCGTCTTCATTGTTCTCTGCAATGTCTGCCCACAGCTAGACTTCAGCACTCATCTGTCTGATCCCCTCCTACACAGACTGCATGAAAAGGTACTCATTTTCTCCAGGATTAGTCAGTACAATTTTTAAGGTGTACTTTATTCTTTTTTTCAGTGTCTGTGGCAGATCAGGAGATGATGTGTATTACTCTGGGAGAATATCCTTGGTAATTTTTAACCTACCTTCACATTACCAGGCTGAAGTGACTCAAATCCAATTTTTATTTTTTTTTTGTCTTAACATGGCACCGATCTGATTTTTTCAGGGATTTATAGACACAGAAATTCAATCATTTCAAATCTGATTTGAGTCACTGTTGTACATGGTCCTAGATCAGATATGTATTCAGTTCGTGGCCAAGTGACGTGAATGAGAATAGTCAGATTGGAATTCGTGTAGGTTTTTCCTGCATGCATGTGCTTCGCACTGTCGTCATCAGCCAGCAGCACCTCTGCTGGCTCCCCTCCCACGCCCACACATCTCCAGCAATAGCTGTGAAAACAGCAAACGCTGGTCGTTTGGCTTTTTTTTGTGGCTTCTCAACCTCATCATATATATCTGATGAATAGGTTGCCATTCCTCCACAGCAAAATGTGAGGGACACATGAGCTAATAGCATGTGTCCATTTAGCCTGTTTTGATGCCATGTCATCACACAGATATTATATTTTTGTTGTAAGACAGGTGACTAAGTGCAAAAACATATCCAAGTGTGCATGTCTGATGTTTCAGAGGACAGTTGTCTTGAAATTACAGATGGATACAGGTCACTTGCAATTATGCAGGCAAATCTGTTCTGAGCAGAAAATTGGATTCAAACAATGGCGCTTGTAATGTCGACGGAGCCTAGAGTGCACAAAGTGACCTGGTTTGAAATTAGACACAGACTTCTAACACTGGTGTTTTTAGCATATTAAATCTTTGTGCATGTGTTGAAGCTGATATGGGCACTATATGGACAAAAGTACTGGGACACTTACGCGCTGTCACTTCAAGAGGCATTAATATGGAGTTGGTCTCTCCTTTGCAGGTATAACAGCTTCTTCTCTTCTGGGAAGGCTTTCTACAGGATGAGAGTGTTTGTAAGATTTTTTTTTGCACATTCATCCAGACAAGCATTTGTGAGGCCAGACACTTGGCTCTGGGCAACAGGGCCTGGCTTGCAATCTTCGTTCTAGTTCATCCTAAAGGAGTTCAGCTGGGTGGAGATCAGGGCCCTGTGTAAGCCAAGTTCTTCCACAACAAACTCACTCAACCATTTCTTTATGGGCCTTGCTTTGTGCACTGGGGCACATTCATGGTGGAACAGAATGGTCTTCTCCAAATTGTCCCCACAAAGTTGGAAAAATCATCTCAAAACATCTTGGTATAGGGAAGCATTATGATTTCCTTTCCCTGGAACTAAGGGGTCTAGGCCAACCCCTGAAAACAACACCAAATGCATTATCCCTCCTACACCCAGCGGTACAGGTGGCACAGTGCAGGCAAGCAGACAACATTCTCCTGGCATTTGCCAAAGCCATACTTGGTCATCATACAGACAGAGAAATGTGATACGTCACTCTACAGAATGTTTCCACTGCACCAGAGTCCAGGGACAGCATTCTTTACACCAATCCATCTAATGTTTGATGATGTAAGGGTTGTATCCAACTGCTTGACCAAGAAAACCCCTGCCATGAAGCTCCTAGCACACAGTTTTTTGTGCTGATGTTAATGCCAGAGGAGGTTTGAAACTCTGTAGTTATTGAATCAGTGAAGCATTCGTGACTTTTACATATTAGGTGCTTCCCCTTTTCTGAAACCTTCCATGGTCTGCCAATTTATGGCTAAGCTGTGGTGGTTTTTAAATGCTCCCACTTTTCAGTAATACCATTCAATACCATTCAGTTCCTCGTGGAATATCTAGGAGGGAAGAAATTTCATGAACTGACTTGTTGCAATGGTAGCATCCTGTTACAGCACCATGCTGGATTCAGCGAACTGTTTAGAATGACCTTTCACAAACGTTTGTGAAGGCAGACCGCATTGCTTGGCGTTTGATTTTACACACCTGTCGAAGGAGGCTAAATATAACGCCTCAGTTCAATGATTAAGAGGTATGTCCGAATACTTTGGTCCATACAGTGTCTCAGATGTGCAGAAGTGGCTTTAAATTGGCCACCTTTTAAAGTAGATCCGAGTGATCAGGGATCCCATCTGCTCTCTCGTTCCCTCCTGAGAAACAATCACTCAAAGTAAATAATGGCTTCCTTCTGCTTAGATGAAACAGTAAGGTAAACACTGTTATCTGCCAAGCCTGTCAAGGCCAGCACTGAATATAACTTCAGAATTCAGACTGTGGGACTTCCCTCGGGCAAGCACTTCTACCAACCCTCAGATAAGGAAAGGTCATTTTGGGCATGCGTCCAGTCAGTAATGATCTATTAATGCCAATCAGGTCACTGTAGATAACAGGTGTGACCACCTTTTAATCTTGTACGTAGATTGTCATGGAACCCACTGTATAGAGAAACATCATTCATAATCCCAATGCCTGGGAGTCCACACTCTGCACGTCGCAACGCATCTAAATGAGGTTGTAAAGGGCTTGATAATTAATTGCTGAGGTAAAACAAGCATCACAAAATTAGGAAATTCAGAAATTTGAAGTGCACTGGGGTTTCCAAGATAGACCCCAAGAATTACTGATCTAACTGGTTTCCTCACTAGCAATCAAGAGAAATCTATATTTGCGGTGAGAGACAATTACTCTCCTCGACATGTCAGCTTGCCCCAGTTGGTCAGTGCTGTAAATGTAATATATCTGTCAAAAAATATTCTGTATCTAGAATTGGATGTCAGATAATTGGGAGGTAATGAATTCATTTGTGTTGGTAATTTTGTCTGTGACATTTAATCAGTTCCTGTACCAGATCATTCCAAGCAGAGGATAATCTAATTATAACCAGAGCACCTTATACCTAAAGCAAAAATCTACCCAATTTACTCTTACGTACAATTTACTCTTAAGTACAGGCAGACCTGTACTTAGAAGAACTTCTGATATCATATACCACTCAAGAACTTAATAGGTCCAAACATCCTCTGTATATAGGTTCAAAGCTCTGTGAAAATGGTATATGTATTTGGAGCACTATGTTTCAAGGTGCACTGAGCAGGTCTTCTGATACATCAGAGCAGACTGTCCCCAAATCCAAAAGGCCTGAGGGTTACAGCTACTGCTCATGTTCTTACTGGCTTACTGTAATAGTAGAATTATCTTCAGCTTCACACTAAAACCACTGAGTATCATAGGGGCCTCCAGGGAGTAATGGCTATTTGCAAGGATTTGTCTGGGTCAGTGAGTGTTGCACCTTCTTATAGCACTAATCTGCACCTTGACTTTTTCATTTGACCAACTTTCTCTTCCAGCTTTGAATATTAAGTTCCATCTTCGAAAAGGGGCCATGCAGAATTCTAAAGTGTTTCCAAATATATTCTACATCATTACTGAATTTCATAACCCAGAAAGGAAAAGTTAATAAAGGTGAAACTGGTTCAGTGACTTATGTCTTTCAGAGGGGAGATGACCTTAACCTGTCTCATTGTATCCATGCACAGTGGATGTCTTTTATGTTAACCCCTTACTCTCCAAGGACCAGCCTCACACTCTTGAAAGAACATACTGTATCTGTAATATAATTTCATTGTTGTTACTAAATAATTTTTTTTACTAAATAAAATTTATTTTAAAAAATAACAGTTGAGTTTTAGAGGGTACTTAATTATACAATAGCTTAGGCATGCATCAGATTTTTTAGTTATTATTATCAAAAGACATATGTCATACAAAAGTTAAAACTAATTTTAGTCCTGCTCCTGAAGTTCCTGAAGAACTGCTCCTGAAGTTCCTAACTAGCTTTTCTGTGTCTTCTGGTTAACTCATGTCTCAGTGCTTTGAAGAGCTTCTCTGTACCTCTTGAACAAATGCAGGTCCTTGCCCCATGATGCTCGAACAAGTGCAATTAAAAGTAAGAACACTTTTCTTACCTGCAACATCACCTAATCAAGAAGGAAGCCTGGTGTGCTTGCTTACTGTGCCATTATCCAAACTAAAAAGGTATGGGGGAGGGGAATTAAAGGGGGCAGTCAAACATGTGTGTCTATCCATGCAAGGGAGGGTCTGATTGCCGTTTTGAAGATACTTTCAGAAGAGCTTCTTAAAAGAAGCGTCTTTCTAGTAACTTCAGTGTAGACATATTATATGCTCAGACCTTGCACAGCTTGAATGAATCTCATACCATCAAAATAATCAAAAGCACCTTACCAAAACTTACATTTACATTTATGGCATTTAGCAGATCCAGGGCAACTTATAAAAGTGCATTATTTGTCTATTTGAAGGTTGTTTATTTAAAGGTTAATGGTTGGAGTCCAAAAATATTCTCAACTGAGACACTGCCAGAACCAAGTGTCTGAAACCTGTATTGAAATGAAAGTTATAATACTATAGAATACAACACAACTCAAGAGCTAAGACTCCTAGTGCTTAAAGGGAAAAAAACGTAAGCCTGGATTTTACTGTATTTTTGTTCTTTGTTGTTTTTGTTATTTTGTGATGAACAACAGTGTCTTTGGTTCACATGTTCACCACAAATCTATGAAATGGAAGCACAACTAATGAAGCATTAGTCATAGCGACGAGACTAGATTAGACTAGTGAAGCGTGATGTAAACAGACTCAAGTTAGCCCTACCGCATGCCCTAATTGGCTCTACATTTAGCTCCAAGGTGACAGACCTGTGTTAGGCTTTCAGCCCAGCTGCTAATGCGTAGGAAGTAGCCATACTTTAAGAAACACAGTAAAGGGTAAATGAACACGTGGAGTCCATTTCCTCAGAGAAGGAATGCATGAAACATGGCTGGTTGCACTCCATTCAGTCATTGCCATGACGATTGCTTTTACACCGCCGGTCTGTCCCGTCTGCCTGGGTCCACTGAGACCATTTTTCAGGGGTGACGAGCTCGGCTCCTGGGGTGCCACGGCGGTGTGCAGCACGGTGAGGCGTATTCCCTGCTTCCCTACGCCCGATTAAGCTCATCAGATAAGTATTACAACCTTTGCAATGTGCTGTAGCAGCGCAAAAATGAAAAGCAAATCATCATCACAGCTGATAAAAGTCTTGTAAGAAATGAAAAGAATGAAAATGACAGTGGTATAAAGTGAGTGCTACACACAGGGTTGTTGTTTTGGTGTGGGTTTTTTTTATAATTTCTATTCTGCCACATATCATCCGGGTGGCAATTTTTTTCTGTTATGCATCTGATTGAAGAGATGCTATATGAGAATTGGGTTATGAGATCGGGTTAATTAAATGAAATATTGTATAGCCAAAACAAAGGAGCAATTGTCCTTCACTGACACACGTTCCACATAGTCCCTGCAAGTGCTGGGGGGGGGGGGGACAATGACTCATAACATTTTTGCAGTAACGTGTGTGTATAGCTTGGTACCCGGATGTGTGGCCTTCAGAGTATAGAACATGAGCACCTGCCATCACCAGCTTCCCTTCTTGTGTGTTTTGGAAATGAAAAGCTCTCCAAAGGGAGGAGGGAATAAATAAATAAATAAATAATCGGACAGACACAATGATGGTGCATGTGGTCACCATGGTTACAGAGTGGATGTGAAGAGCTTGCAGGGACCCTGGAGGCCGGTGTGCTGTGTGGGTTGAGTCACCGCATCCGGTAAGGATGGAGGTAGATACTCTATATTGGATCTATGTGCTGGATCACACTGTACTTTCCTATTGTAAACCCTGTAATCTACAGTTTGAAGAGTTTCTTAAGGACATCATCATCTTAGTACTGACCTTCCCTTCACAACTGGTTTCTTGACTTTTCTTGACAAAGAATATATATATTTCTTGACAAAATATACATCATTACGATTATAACTGCAATTACAAAAATGCTATATTCTATACTGGGCAGCTTCCACCAATAGCATGGCACCAGAACACAGTCACCACAGTTCCCAAATCCTATCCAGGGCAGTTCCTCCCAGAGCAAAGTGACGTCCTGGTGCTTAATGAAATTACACAGTGTTAGTGTTGGGCCTAGGAAGGTGCATGGAAGGAAAGGAGAGATAGCAGGCTTAGGTCCCTCAGCAGTCTGTGGGAACAGCAGATTAGTGCCCAGGAGTGGTGGAGGTCTCAGTGCCAACCACAGAGGGTGAGAGAGAACTGGAGGAGTCTTATCACAGAGACAAAAGGAAGGCTCCATCAGAGGCTGTGGTTTCATGGATATTTCTTGCCTCTCTCGCATGTGTTTTTTCTCCTGTGTGGAATATCTAATCCTCTATTTCACAGATTTTCCACTTTCCAGACGTACAACTGAAGCACGCCCAACTGCCCACTGCTTATACAGAACATTAACTCGAAAGGTGCAATTTCAAACAGCCTCAGGTCACCAATTCCTGCATGGGCACAAAGGACGGAAAGTGAGAGTTGACAAATAGACTTCTGTCTCTCTTAATCTTCCTCTCTGCATCTTCAGATTTTGTCCCTTGGTATATATCCTTCATAGGAGTGCAGTGAAAAGATATACACCATGAAATGTTTGGTAATGAAATTGTTAGGTTCCAGCGTATCTAACTTGTGCAATTTTATATATAAACCATACTTTTCCTTTTCAAAAGGTTGCTTGTTCTTTTCAGACTGGCAAACACGGCCCAATGACAGCACGAGGGAAAGCAGAGCCTGTGCTCATCTCTGGTGTCGTGTCTGGCACTTTGTATCACTCCTCTTTGCTTCACCTGGTTTTTTTCTTTCTTTCTTTTTGTCTGAGAACTGAGAAGACTGCAGTTCTTTTTGACAGAACTTAAAAGGCTCTGAATCTGCATTCATTGGCCATGCAAGTGGTTTCACAGTGTACACACGTGATGGTTTGAGACTTACAATTATCTTATGTGATGGGGATCTTCAGAACTTTGCCCAGTAGCCCAAAGGTTTGGGATATAGTCAGAGGTTTTTGGTAAGAGTGATTGTTGGGGGAGAAACACAGGTAGACAAACTGAAAGGTGCTACACGAAATAATCTTTATTAGATTTGCCTTTGATTTAGCAAAGTCTACAACAATGTGTTGACACACAGGTAAGAAAAAACTGGTGTTGGAAATTTGTGTGACAGAATTATGTCTCTCTCTCTCCCTTGGTGTACAGAGGAAGTATATTTTACAAAAAGCAGACATCCTTAAAAAATACTTGGAAAATTGTCAACAACTCTTCAAAAACAGAAAAGATGTTCCATGAAAGAAAGAAACAAAAAAAATTAATTTGCATGAAATCCAGCCACTGTTTTCATTCATGTAAAAACACATTTTCCTTTTTTCTAATCTGAAAATATAAATCAAATATTAACATATCTTTGGCAGTTTAAATTAAGTTTTTTTCAGTTTTTATAAATGACTTCAATATACTAAGAGACTATAAGCATTATACATGCAGAAACCTAGCCAGACACAGGAACAATCCAGTATCAAAATGTGAGCCTTTTTAAAATCTGTTCTGTAAGCTGAATCTCTTCTAATCATACTTACCTACTAATTATGACCTTTTATGCGATGCTGTTTGTCAAAGCAACATATGCAAATCAGCAGGTGTTTGGTTAAAACACCAAAGAAGAAGACAGTGATTATTAAAGCTCTAAATTTCTCTGCTAAAAAAAAAAAAAAAAGATTTTTCCTAATGTATTCCATTTGTTACTTCCATAAAGAAGGAATTCAGAGTTGGCAGGCTAACATGTCCAACCCAGCTTACACAGAGAGAAAGAGAGAGAGAGAGGGAAAGAGAGAGATACCTAAAGATAGAAGTAGCATGTGCAAAAAATGATGTAACCTGCTTTGTCTCCTTGGCAGAGTCTGAACAAGACAGACGAGAGCGAAGGACTCCATTTCTGATAATCGCCCGCGTTTGCTCTTGCTGTCGGGGAAATCAGTGCAGCTAATTCACCTTGGCGCATCACAGCAGCCGGTGGGGGTTCCGTGTCAACCAGGCAGAGAAGGACATCATCAGATTTTACAGGGCCGGTTACGCTTGATGACATGCCAGAAACACTACTGTGAAAACCCCATGAAATCACAAGACAGATATTCGGTGGATGAGACCAGGAACAGTATTAAAGCATGGCACTGTGGGCTTGTGGCTCATTTGTATGGCAGGTGAGCAGATACTTTCTCCTTCCATCTGAAGACAGGAAGTGGGGAGAGATAGCATCACTGCACAGTCGAGTAGTGATGGGAATAACACAGGCACTCACACACTGTGGGGAACCACAGGGAACTGGCTCTCATGGTTCTGTTCCTTTTCAAGAGCCCTTCAAAAGAATGACTAATGACATTTTTCTCCTTTTTTCAGATTAGGTTCAGGGGCATTTATATACTACTTATTGTGCTCCACATGGGCATAGCTGTACAACTCCACTTAGGGCCAAAACTGCATAATTTTACCGTCAAACACATACATGAAATATTTTCTTTGTAGCATTAAACGATATGTGAAATGGTCGTTTTTTCTTGGCATCATCATTTCATGTTAGATTAGGCTATTTTAGGCTGTTTAAAATGAGCCTTTTAAGAGGCAGCTTATCGATGTTTCGTTTACTACCTAGCATGAATAACCAATAGCCTATGCTACTATGCTACTGATGACTAATGAATGGCTAATTAGTATTTTGGTATAAATGGTTATA
>JAOXYF010000018.1:20578710-20591049 GCA_028565775.1 Sternarchorhynchus goeldii | reverse complement strand
ATATCATTACCTTTCCTGCTGCGTAGCTGACTTTCTTTAACATATTTACAAATGTCCATTATTGTAACAACACAAAATAAACTAGCTGTGAATTCATTAGTTGCACAAGCCTTTGAAAAACTAGGCATTATGGGAAATGTAGTGCCGGTAGTGAATTTGCTTTTGGCTTGTTCTGTAGTTCTGCTCAGCAATTCAGGACAAAATTGACCTTTAACTGCCTTGATTTTAGAGGGGCGCAGCAACACTTTAATGGGACACGTGCCCCAGTAAATTGGATCTATGGAAACCCCTGGTTAGGTTTACCTACGCAATAATCACTAGGATATTGAAAGGTTAAGATCTGGATCAGATTAAAACTTAGGCATCCCACCAATATAATTTCATTTCACAAATGAAATAGGTTTAGCTACACTAATCACTCATACCGCCAGCTCTAATGTCAATTATCTGTATTATACACCTTACACAAGGTTACTTCCATATCACTCTAGACAAACTGTTTCCTGCAGCGCTGCGTGGAGACGTTGCCCAGGTGATTATTTGTGTGTGAGAACGTGAAGCAGCGTGAGAAGCATCTATCTGCAGAGCCACAGCAGCCCCACACCATTAACTACAGATATGGTGTCATGTACAGGTAAAGAGGCTTGCTATGTGTTACAGAGTCCATGTGAGAAGTATATGTACAGTATATACTGTATATATACAAAGGTGCTCTTTACTGAAGTATACATATACTGAATATACTGAAGTATTCAAATACTATCCATTGCATTTATTCATCGCATATTGCGTTAAATGTGCTCCATAAACCACAATATTTATCCACTTCGTTACGCCGATCTTTGCTAAACATGAACTAAACGTAAACTAATCTAAAGTAGCTTGTAAGGAACTGTTAAGAGCAGTTTGTCAGTCATCTGTGCAGAGTCCTCCCTCTTTTGTTGACCACTTATCACTACTGGCAATATTAGAGGACTTGGTTCAAGGATTTGATTTGATTAGATTTCGATGAACAATGAAAGGATCATCGAGATCACAATGATCAGTGCAGGTGTTTGAAAATATTTGAATGAAAGCACAGAGTGAGCCTGGTGTCAGAGTATATCTTAAATTGTTACTGTTTCTTCACGAAGTGGTCTTTGTAGAGGAATGGCTGTATATCTTTGTTTATTCAAATGTTTTTTTTTGTTTTTTTGTGTGTTTTTTTTTTCTGGGCAAAATGCCTATAAACCTACATTGCCAAGTTAAGCATGAACATGGGGAAACCTTGTTCCTTCAGCTTTAGTCACCAGAAATACCTACTCTGTCGTGCCGGGAGAGACGGGTATCCAGGACCTCTTATCAAGCTTCCTTTTCTTGGTGTGGAGCTTACGCTGGTGCGTGCACGTGATGTTCCTCAGGAGCCTTACAGCGGTGCGAGATACTGCAGTCTTCAAATGTTTCTTCTTCTCCTGCAGCCATATTCCAACAGCGTCATGTTTCTGCCTGTGCTTTTGCTATCGCCAGAGTGTTCGCGGTTATTGCTGATAAGAACCCTGTTTGAATTGGGGAGGGGGGGGGTGCAGTGGTGTACAATATGAATCTGTAGAAGATGTTCCCTATATGCCAAGTCTCTTCAACTCAAGTCTAAACATTAACCGGAAGAGCTACAATAAAACACTGCCAACTTCCCCTCCACTCGTCAAAATGATAAATTGTATACAAGCACACACACACACACACACACACACAGACCCCATGCTAATGTATTTTTCTACGTTATTCCCATCGAATAACTTCATTTACAAGAAATAAGACATAAGTGTTTTATCAAGATAATACATTTAAAAAGAATTATGTTCAATTAATAAAACATCTAATTGATTTTAGTAACATTTGTCTGTTCTTTTCAGCACCATGAACAGGGTTCAGTTCCATTTGCTCTACTGACACGGCAGCACTGTGGGAAGAGAACAGCATTACAAATTGTTTAGATTTATCAGTAAGGGACAATCTGCTGATAGATGAAGAACCAAATGGACCATTTAAATTAATAATGTCTCCAACAGGTCCACCTCTAATTCTTTTGTACCTTCTGCTCCATTTTACCGCGACCTGTTTTATGAAACCTCAGACAGAGCTTAAAGTAATATTTTCCCCAGATAACATTCGTAGCAAAGGTTTTATACTTCTCCCAGGAAGCTTCCTCTGTAAACCAGTGTCTTTCAAAATCTTATAACTCCTGTCTGCCTATGGTTTACTTCTTTCCTATCATCCCAGTGGTAATGAAAACCAGAAGTTCAAGGTGAAATTCAATAAACTCATGTTTTACTGTAACCGAGGTCTTTTGAACTATATTTCCTGGTATTAAAGGACTACTGTGAGAAGGAATAACACAAACTTTCTCCCCTGAGTGCAATATTTATGCAGTTCACATGCCAAAGCTGGGTAATGTAAACGTGGAAGTGGCCATATGCCTCCAAGGAGTCTGAAATGGAGTTCAGGTAACCAGGAATTGCAGTGGTGTCCACCCTGAAGCAATAATGTGGGAAACATACCATGTGTAATAGTTCGACTTTAACCCTTCAAATAGTGGGAGCTCACTGGTTAAGACCATTGACCAGTAATCAGAAGGTTGCTGCTTCAAGCCCTATTTTTAGGCCCTTAAACTTCAATTGTGCAAGATGTATACAATGGATAAAAGCATCAGCCAAATGTTGTAAACGTAAAGCTACTGTTGTGGTGGCCGCTCTGTCTCTTCCCTAGTCCTGTGTTCATGTGGTTGTGTCGGTGTGCTGTGCGCGTTGTGGGGCGTGACACTCGTCTGTTCGTCTGTGCTATCTATCTTCAGTAGTGTGTGCACTACTGAAAAAAAATTATGGAAATGCTTAAAATCACACATAGTATCTCCGTGAGATTCAAGTTGAAAATCTTCAGAAATATAAGTTGTATACAGGGCTGGATCCAGACATGTCCTTCCAGAAGTCCTGAGGGATTTCCTCACAGATCTGGGTCATGGTATTACTTGATCACCTCTTATACACAATGTCCCAGAGGTTCTCAGTTGGATTCATCACCGGGGAACACGAGGGCCAGTCAATGGCATGAATGCCTTTGTTATCCAGGAACTGGAATCTGGCCACATGAGCCCAGGCATTGTCCTGCACCAGTAGGAATCCAGGGCTCATTGCACAAAGCATATGGTCATACAATGGCTATGAGTATTTCATCCTGGTACCTAACAGAAGTCAGGGAACAGTTGGAGGTTTTTGCTTTCAAGGAGAGGCCTTCCCAGACCACCACTGACCCACTGCCAAACCGGTAATTCTCCATGTTATTACAGGCAGAATAACATTCATCACAGAATCTCCAAATTCTCTCCCGTCTGTCATGTGCTTAGTGTGAACCTGCTCTCGTCTGTGTAGAGATTAGGGCACCAATTGTGGATCTGCCTGCATAGTGATGGGCTGTGAGGACCTCAGGCCCTGATGTTACCCTCATGGTTTGGTCAGAAAGATCCACAAACGTGACCATCTGGAGTTTATTTTGTAGGGCTGTGACAATGTTCTTTCTGTTCCTCTTCGCACCAGGGCAGATACCAGTTCTGATAGTGGGTTGATGCCCTTCTATGGCCCTGTCCAGCTCTCCTCGTGTAGTGGCTTGTGTCCTGGTATCTCCTCTGTGCTCTTAGGTGAACTTTTTACCACGACACGTATGGATGTACCATCCAGAAGGAGCTGGACTTACTATGCAACCTGAATGGGCTGCAGGTACTGCAGTGTGAATACTAATTGTAACAACAAAGAATATCTCAGCAGCCTATAGGGTTAATAGATATTTTCAAAGGTTTTGCGGTGGTGGAGTCAGTGTTAAGTAGTACACAGTGTTCAGATAGGCACTCACTGATCCAAAGCACAGTGACTGTAGTTCTACAAAACCAAACTAGATCAAAAATCCTGGGGTAGAGAGGCAGGTCCAGGTCCTTGAACATCAATGGGTAACTCCTGTTTTCACTGCATGTCAAACTGAAGGACTAGGTCATGGTACACAGTCCTTGTTTTCTATAATGATCTGTCAACCAGAAAAGTCAGAGTGGGAAAAGAAAGGAAGGGAGGAATTAATGTACTGTAATGTCCTGTAAAGTTTTGCATAGTAACTTAATTATGTCGTCTTTAATGTGTTATTAAATTATCTTAGGCAATTACCTTAATAATGACCGGGGAACTTTCTGTATGCAGTTTGATGAATCGATATCTCTAACGTCACACCTAAGCTATTGTTTACTGCTGCTAAAGAACTTGGCTGTTTTATTACTAATAGGCTGCACTGCCTTTAGCACATTTCATCTTCCTCCGGGTCTATTCATCACACTGTATTCACAGACGAAGCTGCAAAGTCATTCATTAGGCATTTGAAATCAGGTTGGCTACAGACAAACATGTTGCTTATGGTTTTGTTGTACACATACAGAAGGTCTTTTGTCCTTTCAGATGTGTGGTAGATACACCCACAGACTGCAGCCCTAATTAGAAATGCATGGGAAGTTCTGATGTATATGGAATGTATGAGGGTGAGTCAAAAATGATCCACACTCTGGTTATATAAAACTATAGCCAGAGTGCAGATCGTTTTTTTACTCACCCTCGAATCTCTGCAGTGGTGCTCTTTGCTCCTGTCTCATGTTTGAAAGCCTGCTCTCTTGACTGTCTTAACTAATCATGAACCTGAAGCTGTGAGAGGGACCATAGACAAGAATTCATGCAACACTGAACAAAAACGCTTTCATTTAAAACACTGTCAGACATGAACACAGTCACTTCCAACAGTTGAGAAGCATTCCTGTACATGCTGTTATATCCGGACTGTCAAAGCAAGTTCTTGTCTTGTGGTAGTCGTTGTTGTAATCATCAGATTACCAGAACATGACTGAATCTGAAACTGAAATGTGATGCTGGTGTTTGCTTTTTTTCCACTTTACTGGCCTCAACTGGTATCGCATTTACTAACCTCTTGATGAGATGCAAGTGTCCCATGCATCCTTAAATGAGGTTAATGATTTAAACACCAGCTAAAGATTTAACTTAGATATATTTACCTTGAAAACAAGCAGAGAATTTTCTGATTAGAATAATGCCTTTAAGAATGGAAATTGTGTCTGTGATTCAACTCCAGTCAGTCCATCATGAGATAATCAAAATGACCAAACCTGCACCCTTTTTTATGTGTATGTAAAATTATGGATCATTGTCAATATGAGAGACAAATATTTTGTCTCCAGGCATTTGATTAAGACACGCTGAGTCTTCATTTGCTTATACATGATTAAAAAACAAATATAGAGAGAAAGAGAGACTTTCTACGGCCTCTTTCCAAAGTAATTGATTTATAAAATCAACCCCTGGTGAAGCCGAGCTATGCTGAACCAGATCATTTTTTTTTACAGCAAAGTCAAGTAATTGATTGTTGTTTTCAGATAACAAATTCAATTTTTTTCCTTTTTCTGTCAGCATCACTTCCACCATCCCCCTCCACACATCCTTAGCAAACAATTGTCCATTTCTGTTTATTCTTCATGTAGTCTTTTAAAAACCAAGAAAAACTTGCGTATTTTTTGTTTTATTTGGGGGGTTTTTTGTGACTTGTTTGAAAGTTGTTGTTTTGGTTTGTTTTTTGTAGACACATTATATTAAAAGTTTTACTTCAGTTCCGATAATATGACTTTGTTTTCATACTTATTTGTTAGGTAAAATGTAATGACTTAGACTAATGTTGATCTGAAAGGCCCCTATAGCTATGTGCTCTGCACACTGTCAAACTGATTTGAAACCCTGTCCATCAAATGAGGAAATGTGATTCTGGAAGTTATTTCAGCAACACTCTGAGCAATGGACGATTAAACTATGTTAGATGATGGAGTGGAGCCTGTTTTTCATAAAACGTCCTGACCTTGCTTTGTTTACCTTGTTGGTGTGCGTAGCCTATTTTCCATGCAAAGTGTTAAATGAAGTGTTCTAGAGGAAGGACATTAAAACTAAAAGGTCATTTGTTTGCCATTAGGTTTGTTATTAAATTCTTCTTTTCCCATTGAGCCTGTTTATGATTAATGTCAGTAGTCTTGCTACATCATTTCAGGGTTTTTTTTTTTTATTAGCACAGAAGCCCTTATTAAAATGTGGGACACCGGGATTAAACAGTAATTCTCTCTGTTGCCTCATGCCTTTGAACATTCCCTTGTACAGACACGAGTCTGTGTCATACATTACTGAAAGCAGCCATAACCGGAGTCGTATAATTTTGATAGCAGGGAACGGGCCTGCTTTAGGGTTCGCACAGTGCCGGTTTAGCTAAACGGCTACATAATCCGTCTCCTGGCCCCGAGACCCCGCACATCACAGTACTTACGACTCTCTCGGTGGAAGAGAGCACTAACATTTTTCATGAGTGGCTCCTGGTCCTCATCCTCTCTGATGAGCCCATCTTTAAAACATGTAACCTCTTTCAAC
Organism: Sternarchorhynchus goeldii; assembly: GCA_028565775.1. Classification (NCBI taxonomy): domain Eukaryota; kingdom Metazoa; phylum Chordata; class Actinopteri; order Gymnotiformes; family Apteronotidae; genus Sternarchorhynchus; species Sternarchorhynchus goeldii. The sequence continues at coordinate 20,584,567 of JAOXYF010000018.1, read as the reverse complement.
CTATTGATTCTTATAAAGAGCAGATGAAGACATGGGTTTGCAAACAGTGCGCCTAGACCTCCGGGTCTGTACTGTATGTTGTGTGCCCTTGTTATCCTATTATTTTTACTGTATTTTTAAATTTAAAGTCTTATTATTGTTTCTATCTCTGTGAACTCACTTTGTAAAGCACTTTGTGACTTTTGTCTGGAGCAAGTCCTATATAAATAAACGTATTTTCAGAAAAAATTGAATTTAGTATTAGATTGAAACTTAGATTAGTACTGGGTATCTAGATAACATTTTCTGCAAATGTTCTTTTGTTTTATATTGTACATGATACTCCAGCTGCAGTTCAGTAGACTGCAGTAGGTAACTCCTTCCTGTGTATTAGTGCAGAGTCTCTTCTGAAGCAGCGCTAAGCTCCTGCATCCACCCTAGCTGTGGTGCAGGTCCTACATATTTCTCCATCCCTGTACGAGTTAAGACCCCACCGTCTCATCCAGCGAGCTTTTATACAAATGAATACAGCAGTGGCTGTGCTCAGAACAGTGTATGGAGTGGCCGCCAGCCAACAGGCTAAATGGAACGGACTTGTAATGGAGTTAAATGAGTTAGCGCAGCTCCTCCTCGCCACTTTACTCCCGGCAAGGAACGGCACACACAGGCGCTAAAGCATCCTTGATGGCTTTGGTCTGAACAGGAGGGCGTGGTGCTGGGTGGTTGAATGACCAAATACAAGCTGTTTGGAAAGGCAGATCCAGGCAGAGCTCAGTCGCTGTCACTGTCACACTCTGCTTCGGTGAGCGTACAGTATCTCTGTGCTCTCCGACACCTGAACGATACCTCCCAGCTATTGATCTCGCTGAGACAGAGTGGTGGAGGAAGGGTGGTGATCACACACCTGAATGAGCTCTTCAGTTTCACATCAGTGCCCTATAGATTTGTCCTGTTCAGCTTCCCGGGTGACTCGAAGCCATCACTTGCCTTGATTATTGATTTCTGACAGCTCGAAGTGTGCTCAGTTCATCGGCTTCCCCCCCCCCCCGCACGTCCTGAGCACCCGTCGGCCGACGACCTGTCATGTTTCTGGGGAGCGTTCGTGTCTGCAGCGTGCCCCGACGGCCGCGGAGACCAACCAGGGAGCTTCGAGGAACACGCCCCCTCTGATCCCCCACTGCTGAGCTAATCCATGCAGCCTTCGTGAGGGAGTAATGAGGGTGCAAGCTTGATAAAGACGGCCAAATTACAGAGCGAGAACAGGCTGCTCACTCTGCTTGTGCGAGAGGGAGATACAACAGTGCATGAACCAGACTAGCGTTCCTGCCTATGAAACAAAGCACATTTTCAACAGGTTACATTCACCACCCCACCTCCCTGCAAATAAGGCTGGCTCCTTATTTATGTATTTAATTATTTATTTGGAAAGGTTCTTCAATTTCAAAACTGAATCAGGTATAAAACGCATATTTTTTAAAATAATACAATCACTGTAATCACTGAATTCTCATTCTATAAAAAAAGCTTTTCCAAAATGCTTTTATACATCTTCATTACACTGCATGCATGAACATACACAGCACTTTAATTTCTTACATTTATTTTAATACAAATCTGACCTTAAGGTTTTAATCTATTCAATCCACTTTCACCAAATCAGATCAAATGCAATCATACACAAATGAAATAGAGACACATCAGATATTCGTACATATGTTGATATGAATTTAACACGTACATGTCCATATTTGTGCAACCTATTTGGTGTGTGCAATGTACAAATTACACACACATGCATAGCACATAATTTTCATATGTGTGACATCACTAATATATTTTAATACCTGCTGCTCAGTGAGGTTTTGGTTTAATGCCACCCTGAGTCCCCTGGTAGTGCCAAGAATGTTCTGGATCACTACATCTGTAATAAATCAGAGAGATTACATTTACATTTTTATAATTGTATTTAACTATAATGAAAAACTAGAATATGACCACTAAAAATGAATGTATTTAACAGGGCCAGAAATGACATTTAAATTTAGGCCTTTATACTACAAGAGTAAGAGAGATGTCACATACTGACCGATACCCAGCCAGACACAAGGCAGCACACACACACACACACACACACACACACACACACACACATAGCTCCTCACTCACTCTCATCACTGTGCCGCTTCACCTGAGTACTGATCACACACAAAACACAAACACACACACACACACCTGCTCCCAATCACACAGGGCTACTTAACCCACAAATCTCTACCCACAATGCTTCACATTAGCCTGCCACTCAGAATAAGAAGCGTCTGTTTCTTTCCAACCTGCCATTTCCCGATCAAGTTTAATTCCTATTTTAATTGTATTTTGGTTTACTCTCGTATTCTATTTTGTGTTTATTTTAATTGTGTTCATACAGTACCAGTGTGGAACGGCTTGCATCTTGTTTTTCGGCTTCATGATATGTTAAAAGAGCTTTTCTGTTATGTATATATCAAGCCATTCATTAATAGTAGCTGGCACTGTATTTAACCATTTTCTTGTACGTGATTTTACTCCTGTGTTGTTGTTGTGACTCTGCTGGATGTTAGACTAGCACCTTTTCTGGCTAAGAAAAAACTGGTTCAAATGTTCCCTAAACATGCAAATGAATCCAAAGAAATCAACAGCCTCCTAAATCTTAATTGCTGAATTTCTAATATTTTGGTGCCCAGGACCCACTTAAACACAGACATCTCTATGGTGAGCAATGTCATTATCTTAAACCAACAGAAATATCTGCCAGATTTACTTCCTTGTAAAACAGGAAAGAGAGAGTTGGAATTAGGGCCAGTATGATTTCATCTCAGGGATCGAAAGAAGTAATGATGTTTGTTTTACCTATTGTACACCATATGGCTTATGAACAAGTTCCAGTGAATTTAGGAAAGATTCCTGGAAGCCTCATAACTATAAAACCAGCACCTAAGTTAAGGGAGAGACAGTTCCCATGTGGACCGAGTTGTAATTCCAAGGGATGGTAAATGAGGTTGTGACAAAACACATCTGTGAGCAAAAGCGTAAAAAAAGCTTTGGGGTATGACATTAAGAAGGACTTTTTTAAAAGCTTTGGGGTATGACATTAAGAAGGACTTTTTTAAAAGAATTGCTTATTGCACTTTATAGGGAGACAAAATTCTCACAGCTAGAGAAGCAAAATGTTAGAGTAACTGAAAAGTGAAAGAAGCATAACATCTGCTTCAAACTCTCAGAAAACATGTGAGAGGCTTCAGAGGTCATTAAATGACCAGGAACAGAAATTTTCCTGACTGAGACAGAGACCACTTTAAGTAAGGCCAATGGTCCACCTTAAGTAAGGCCAATGGTCCACCTTAAGTAAGGCCAATGGTCCAAGTCTCCACCTGCATCTTCTTTGTCAGGGCAGCCATGTCACATGACGAGAATCATTTGGCCCAAACTGGATTGTAATTAGCTGTTATACAAGTTCTGATCATTCTTTCCCTCTGAAATAGCTGGAAGTGACAGTGTGCCTGCTCTCAGGTGGATAATGAGGTGAAAAATAACAAACATGACATCAAGGGAACTTGGGAGTGAACGTGTTCCCTTAGATGCCAATACCTTGGATAAAATATCCAAGAAATTCAATCATCCCAGAGAAACGCATCTTTAATTCATTATCTTATGCAAATGAACAAACAACTGTATTTGCTATAACCTAAGGATAAGGATGTCATTGCAAAAGCAATCCAAGCCCTTAACGAGGGCTGATAATTGGACATTAACTGATCAAGGGTCATCATTTCATCATATTAAGATGAGTACAGTTAAAGCTGTTTGTTTATCCTATCCACAATATCTCCAGTAACCAGAAACACTGTTCAAGTGTTATTTTTGTAGGGGAGTGATAAAGAAATGCACAGTATTCTTCCAAGAGATTCCCTCTGTACGGTGTAATTGGTATATTCCATTCCAGTCATCTTCTGTAATATGTACATTTCAGTCCTTTTCCAATTTCTCTTTAATACATATTGTATTTCCAGACTTAACCTAAAGAAACCTTTTATTTAATGTAGAAATTACCTTGTTACATGCCTCCATTTTACATGCAAAAACATTTTCAAAATTTCACCATCATTTATTTCTATTGCTTTAGTTGCATTTTGATTAAAACGGTGGTGGACTTGAAATGATCTATAAAAGTAATTTTGTTCCAAACCGTGTTTCATCTGTAAATATTCAAAACTCATAAAGGTTCTTTTATCTAAAAATATGGAACAGTTTGTAAAGCTTTTTCAAGGCTGGAAGTAAAATCTATTGTCAGATTTGTTTGGGAGAAAATCTGAGTCATATGCACACCAATTTCACAGCATAGATTAATTTTCCGGACCACATAACTGAACTGTTTTCTGTCATGTTTTCAATGCAGTTTTGGCCCCAGGATTATTCTTAACCATTATATTATTACAAAAATTACTATCTGCAATCACAGTTGCCATTGGTAACTCTTGTAGTAACACCTTCTCAGTTTCTCATCTACCTTACTGAGTATGTTGGACTGCATCAGCAAACTAAAGACCTTAACTGAGATGCATAATAGTAATCAAATCAACATGAAGGATTCAATCCTCCCATTTCTTTTGTTAATTTTATTATTCAATTTCCTAATCCTAGACATTTTCTCCTTGCTACTACAATCTTGATATTAGTTTATCCCATTCAGGTGCTGAGTAGACACTTCCACTAGAAAGGACTGAAAAAGAATCAGTAAGACATCTATTCTGATGGATTTAACTCTGCAGTGCAAACTCAAATAAGGGACGACATTCTACCTTGACAAATCTGACTTTATTTAAGGGAATGTAATTTAATTTAAATAATTCTGAGATTTCCTTCAGCAAAGTAACTCTCATGCGTGAATATCATGCAGGAAACAAAGGAGGAAGCAAATGCAAGTCTCCAGCTGAAGAGTTTAATGAAACGAAGGTAACCGAATATAAACAGAAATAAAGAAAGTGACAATGGTCACGGAAACAAAAGAGCTTCTAAAAGAATAAACGTTACTACAAAACAACGGGCTGGTGGCGTGACCAATGAGGCACAACACAGACCACCCGAGGGAAGTGTGGCAACAAATCAAAAACAGAGAGAACGTGGGGAAAAAAATGACAAAATGTAAACACAAAGCCATGTGCAAGGGGGGGGGGTGGTTATGGGTAAGTGTCACTGTATGGGATTGGACACAGGATGTAGCAGAGTCACAGTAAGATATAAATATTTGATTCAATGCATCACGGAGTAAAATGTGTCCTAATTACTAATGTGATTAGGTGGGTCGTAGTTCTGGAATTCTGGAATTCTAACCCTTCTGGAATTTTCTTTTTTTTTCTTGAAGAACATGCCATACTCCTCAAGAAAATGACTTATCTAAGAATTCCATATATATTGCTTTGCTGTTTATATCTCATCGTAGCCACTTGCTCCATGGTTCAATAAATAACAGGAGCTCAAAAGGAGCTGAGAGACCATCCAGCCTTGTTGCGTACTGCTTTCCAGTGTACAAAGATCTGATATGGATCCATTAACTTTAATATGTGCTCTTGGTATATGCTGCCTTGGTATATACATCCATAGTTGAGTTATTAAATCCAACTTGTATAAAAACATCCACCTATAGTTTAATGCTTTTTCCATCTAAGATTATGAAAGCTGCTTCTAATATATATTAGGTAATATGATTAATAACACTGGTCAACTGTGATTTTGCTTCCTGTATACAAACCTAGACCTGAAACCCTATCCTTCATACTTGCTTCCTGTATTTTTGCATCCTGAATCCAAATATGTTTTGTGAATTTCTATTACCTCCCCC
>JAOXYF010000018.1:20553160-20565757 GCA_028565775.1 Sternarchorhynchus goeldii | reverse complement strand
ATGAAGCAGTTCCTCAGGGTTATGAGGATGAAGCATGTGCCTGTGGCAGTGATGAAGCAGTTCCTCAGGGTTATGAGGATGAAGTATATGCCAGTGGCAGTGATGAAGCAGTTCCTCAGGGTTATGAGGATGAAGCATGTGCCTGTGGCAGTGATGAAGCAGTTCCTCAGGGTTATGAGAATGAAGTATGTGCTAGTGGCAGTGATGAAGCAGTTCTTCAGGGTTATGAGGATGAAGTATGTGCCTGTGGCAGTGATGAAGCAGTTCCTCAAGGTTATGAGGATGAAGCATGTGCCTGTGGCAGTGATGAAGCAGTTCCTCAGGGTTATGAGAATGAAGTATGTGCCAGTGGCAGTGATGAAGCAGTTCCTCAGGGTTATGAGGATGAAGTATGTGCCTGTGGCAGTGATGAAGCAGTTCCACAGGGCAATGAGCATTACCCACCTATTAATGATAAAATGGAAGTAACTGAGTATATTTTGTTTATGTTGTTTTTGAGCTCTTGAAACAGATTTAATGTAGACCAGAATTAATATTCTCTAATATTGTTTGTAGTAAAATATCTTATTGTAATCAAATAGCAGTACAATTGAGATCTCTTTCAGCTATAAATTTCTTGTTACCTACACAATTTGGCAATTAACTTTAAATAAATAAGTGAATAAAAATAATTTTTGGTCTGAATCACCCAACGACCCACTTTTCACAAAACCTTAGTATAACCAATTGCAATGTAAAACTATTTTTAGTTGGTACTGAGTAAACCAACTGTAAAAATGTTGCCTTGGTTACAAGAAAAAAATTTAAACACTGCAATATTGTGGGTCTATTTAAAGGGGGAGGGCTTGTCCTGAAATTATAATGAAATAGATGTTATCTGGTATTTTAAACACTAGTGCTGTGATGTAGATAACTATAGCTCTTGGGCCTTTAAAAGTTATGGTACTATTTTGACATCTATGACAATGTTAATATACCCATATCTAAGGCAATGCATGTTATCCACCAATCACCCTCCCATTCACTTTCCTGGCCACAATCACCAAATTATTAGCACTTATCACATACACCTGTCTTGTTCTGTTTCTTCCATCTGCAGCTCTTCACATTAGCCTCCTAAAGAGACGTCCAGATGTCCTTCTCGAGCATCGATTGCCTGCATTTTTAGTTTCTTTTTTCTTGCCTGGTTTATCTGAATAAACCATTCCCATCTATTCATTCGTTCCTTTGATTCGTTCACAATGTCGCAGAATGCCAAGCAAATGTAGCTCAGCGAGCAAATCCCTACCTGACCATGCTTGGCTACAATATGTGTCCATTGGTCACCAACAACAGAAACTGGCAGATTAGAGACATGGCATTTTCCACTGGAACAGTGACAGGAGATTTGGTTCACTGGAAGAGCCAAAGTCCAGGAAACAGCATTGGTGATCAGTGATTCTCCAGTGATGGCATTAATATCCTGACATTGACTATCATCTTAAGTCAGTCTTCTGCTACACAACGTGGGTTGGAGCCTACAGACAAGTCCTGCTAAATCTTAAGCAGCTGAAGAGGTCCTCATTAAAGGTTTTATGGAGGGACTTGGGAAAGACCTCCAGGCCAAGGAGGCGAGATCCCTAGGGAAAATCATGGACCCTGCCATCTTCTAGGACTGTCCCCTGAACCTCTCACTTCTATCCAAGTCTTATCCTCGAACCTCGTCCATACTGTGCCTATACAAGTACAGTATATGGTCCACCTCAATTGAGAGCTCTGATGACTGCAACTTCTCTGTGCCTGCTTCTTACCAAGACTTTGCAGATGCATTCTCATGCACTAAAGGCCACTCCGTTATCCCACAGGACCACAGACTTGCACCGTTAAGCTGAGCAACAGTTGTCCACCTCAGTGCTGGGTCTAAATCCTCTCCCACGAAGAGAACTGGGGCATAGAACAGTATATACAGGAAAGCCTCTTCCGCCTCAGCCAGCATCTTCTTCATATCTCGCCTCACTTGCTCACTTGGCCATTCATAGTAGAGATGGATGCCTCAGTCATATGAGTGGGAGAAGCTGAAGATGAAGCTGGAGGCATTCTATTCCAAAAAGCTCACTTCAGCCGAGAGGAATTATGGGGAGCTGCTGGCTATGAAGCCAGCTTTCGAGGAGTAGAACACTGGCTGGAGGGCAGCCAGCACTCATTGACATTAATAAGAAACCACATGAACTTATAGAACCTACGGATGGCCAACAGGCTCAATTCTGTGCAAGCCCGGTAGTTGTTCTATTGCTTGCATTTTAGATTCCATATCACGTAAAAACCCAGTGGACAAGAATGCAAAAACAGATACACTCTTAGGCCAGTTCAGCCCAAAGGCTGTTCTGGCAACAAGCTGTATGTACCTGGGCACAAATCTCTCTGGGGAGTCTCCCGGGATCAACACAAACTGGCCACTTCCTCTATGTACAATACTGGTGGCTGTCCATGCAAAAGATCTAAAAACAAACTGTGTGCAGAACAAGATCTTCCCATAGGCAAGCTACTCCTGCTGCCCACTCCTGACAGGCCGTGGTGGTCACACCTCTCCATCGACTTCATCACCAATCTCCCCACCAAGTTCCACGCCACCTGGGTTTGCCCATGCACCCAGTCTTCGTCCTGCACTCCAGTCGGCACCCAGACCGGACAAACACACACTTATTCACCAATCAAAATCCCAAACCAATTCACCGGCCACTTATCACTTCCATCTCTCCCTTGTTCTCTTTCTCCTGTTCAGTCCTGCAGGGTTCCAGCTGCAACACTTCACATTAGCCGTTGTGCTGCGTCTTCCAAACATGTACTTCCCTTGCCGTTCTTTTTGGAGCATTGATTGACTCCATTTTTTCTTGCTTGGCTGGTTTATCTCAATAAACCATCCCCACCCATTCACCTGCGTCGCTGTCCTTTGACTCACTCACAATGTAATATGTTACTTGTTTCTTTATTTTTAAGCTAATCAGCAATTGATCGATGCCATTCGATTGATCGATGCCATATATATATATATATATGAATTCATGTCTTTATTACAAAATGCCCTCAAAAGTATTTGCAGTAGATGATGGGAGCTCTGTGACACTCACTTCTGTACACACTGTTGTTTTGTGTGTTTGTGTACTGAAGAATTGAGGTTCTTTTGTGAATTTAATGAAAATGTCAAAATACAATGAATGTGCTTGTATTTGTAAGCACATCCAGCAAAGATGAAAGGTTCCATTTTTGCTCTCAGGACATTTAGCATGTAACAGCAATGGTTGATTCAGTAAACAAATGTTAATAGATATTCCTACAGGTAAATGTTAATAGATATTCCTACAGGTAAATGCCAACATAAATGTGGTTTGTAATCTATTATTATATGTTAACTTTGACACTAAAACTTTAACACTAAAAGAAATGTCCTTACAGTAATCAATTTTCACATTAACAGTACAATGTAATTAAGAATCTGAACATTTTGAAGTTCATACTAGAGTTTTGAGGTCTATTCTGAAGTAATACTAGAGTTTTAAACTCCTCAGGTGCAAAAGTCAGTCCTCAGCTGACTTAATGTTCTGTCCTATCGGTATATACAATGTATATACATTGATAGTATTTGTGAAACTATAAGGAAATGTGTTCAAAATGGATGATCTTTTAATGAACTGCACATCTAGAAAATGCACCACTGTAGTTCCAGATTCTCTGCACCATAGCCGTAATCCTCCAGCTCCTTATCAGTGTTGTACCCATGGCTACTGAATACTGAACACTGAATACTGCCTGTTTGATAATTGCATATCTCTCATTTAGTCCTCCTTATGAACAAATGATCTTTTTTGCTGTTTATTTCAAATGTGGAGTAGAGAAGTTGAATAATGTAACAGTACCACCGGTTTTCTGTACTAAAGCAGATCGCCGTGCTCTCAAAGAAAGGCTATTTTGTGATATTTGACTCACTGAGGATTTTTTTTTTATTTACGATGTGATCTTCCTGTTCTTATTTTGAATTTTTTTCTGTCATTATTTTTTTTTCTATTGTGTTATTAGAACTACAAATATTTACATTTATCCTGTGTAGGCTAGTCAGTAATAGAATTGTGGTGTGAAAATAATTGTTCCCACAAATTTGTGAATAGCTTAAAGAGGCAGTAATAAATGTCAAGAAAGCAATTCAAGTTTAAAAATAATAAACATCCATTTGTCATGTTGATCTATATAGCCTAGTATGTGATTATTTTAAAGATGTTTTCAGCTGATTCCAATTACCTACTCACTGCAAATAGGTACATGTGGGTACATATGCAATGTTTAATCGAGACATCAGACTTTAGTTCTCCATCATCTCTGATATGCACTCATCTTATTTTTAATCAAAGACTATGTTTGAGTTTATTCTCCGTTTTCGAATTTTACCCATGAGCTACTGTCACTAATGAGGGATCGTTTCCTGTGAGCACTGCTTACTGTTGTACACTAATGACCAGTGGATTTCATCATCGTCAGCAGACATCCACCTTTAAGCTTGGCGACAGTGAGAATGCCGTGACAGTATTTTTAATGAAAAGAGAAAAAGAACAAATGTAGACGGGCCTTAGTAGCTGATGTTAAAGATGACCACATTGATGTTGCCATTGGGTGGAAAAGCCCTCCAAAGTGATCGTTTCTCTGTGATTACTGTGTTAGATGTTTGACTCCAAATTAAACATTTTATTCTGAGGTTTTGGCGCAACCCGTTTTCAGAACCAATTACTGATGCTGTCGGAGTAAAGTCTCTTGGGGTACTCATTCTCTTTGTGTTGTTATTTTGGGGTCTTTGTACAGAGTTCAGCACCCAGACTGCCAGGGTCTCCACCAACGACGTGCAGCCAACAATTCTTTATACGGTGGAGCCAGTCAGTGCTGGCCTTCAATGTAGCTGCTGCCAGATGAGGAGCTGTGGTTCTGAGAGGATCTGCTTCATTTACCAGCTAAATCATCAGACATGGCCAAACATATCTCCCTTTCTTACAGGAGCCAAAGACTAAAAACAAGTGCTTCTCTATTCTCTTTGTCTTTTAAATCAGTGAGCCACTTTGATTCACCGACTCATTATTGTAAGTCTGGTAAAGGGGTGGGGTGTTTTTAGATATTTTCAGTTGGAACACTTCCTTCTAACTAATCTTAAAAGTTGAGGCCTATTTGGTGTTTCACGGAAGCAAACATACACTGGGAAATCAGTTTTTTCCTACCCCCCCCCCCATTCTTCATTGACTGTGCAGTGTAATTTTAATTGTCCCTCTCTGTAAGACAGCAGACAGACATAATCAGTCTCTAGCTGGTTATTACACATGCATGCACTCCACAGACATCAGCAGAAGAGAGAGGAGCTAAAGAACCGTTGACAGTAATTTCAGGCTCTCCAGACCTCTGGATGGCGCTGGAGCGTTTAGTACTGCTACTTTCCACACTGGAGGCATCATGCAAAGCAATGATTCATATTCACAAATATCATGCGGAACCACGTTTTTTTTGGCAGTCAAAACAATGTGCATATCAAGTCTTGTGGTTGGCTCAGTCCAAAGTTCTGTTAAGATCTAAATCTGCTTCGGTTCTGGGTGAGAAACCCAGAATCTCTAGTCATATCTCATGAGCATCTTCAAATTATTGTTAAACTTTGCAGTCAGCAATACTTTTAATCTACATGAAATTAAGCAATGTCTAACACGTTAGCCTTTGCATGATACAGTACCAGTCAAAGATTTGGACACATTATTAATTTTCTACAATAAAAAAAAAAACAGAAAATATCAGACCAGTGAAGTAACATATACAGTATATGATTATGCTGTGATAGTCAATATTTGTTCATCTTAGATCTGTTGAAAATCAGTTTATATAAAATGGAAAAAAAAATCAGTTTATAATTGTCTTAGAAACCAATTTAACCATAATTCATCAGATTAAAATGTCTTTGTTACTATTAAAATCATACATTCAGTCAGGTGTGTACAAACGTTTGACTGGTACTGTATATCAACTGCTAAACACATATGGTCAATATACATAAATAGACATAAAATGGTTGTAGTTCTGAAAAAAGGCTTTGAAAAGAGCCCCACTCCAGAGCTCCACCCCCATCCTCTGACACACATGTGGACGGCTGAATTCAAACCACATAGCCCCATAATCATAAAACGAGACTTTCTTTACCATCTGTTTTAGAATATTTCTTCACCTCAGAAAATGTCTCTCCTTCTGTTCGAAGGAAAATATATGAAGCTACGCTCGCCGTGATCTGGGGTCTTCACCCTGTGTGAACAGTGTGGTTTGATGCACCATCTTTCTGGGTAGAAGTGGGTATGTCCTTGATACTTTCCCATTTGAAAAAAAAAAAACTGAGTGGCAAGAGAGGAGAGGTTTGTGACTGACTGAATGGTGAGAAAGGAGAGGCTTGTGACTGACTGAAGCCTAATACTGAAATAATGACCTCTTCCTGCTTGAATTCAAATTTTCCACCCATTTCTACATTTTAATAATATATATCATTTAATATACACTCAATCATATATTATTTATCATGCTGAGCACGTTCAGTTCCGTAGTTTAGTATGTCTACTATGAGCTGAGCTTACTGTACACCTCCAGTTACTTGGATTGAATGTCTCAAATCTGCCGTATTTTAAAATACTGCTTTATTTCATCTTAGAATATATTACCTTGACTGATTTAACACCAAATGGAACGTCACAATGTCCATTTTTATCAATAAATCAATACTGATTCCTAAAAGTAGTGTTGGTAAAATATTGTAATATTGTGTGCAATTTATTTGTAATATGTATTTGTCACAATACGTGAGATGTTTACATTTTAGTGTTAATATGTTAAAACTGATTATATTGTACATTGTCTTCTGTTTGAATTGATTATATTGTACATTGTCTTCTGTTTGAATTGATTATATTGTACATTGTCTTCTGTTTGAATTGATTATATTGTACATTGTCAGTGATTTTCCTTCTTCGGTGTTTCTGTAGACAGTTTGCGAGTGTTACTCAGATCATGAACGTGATGCCCATCACAGGTCCTGTTAACATGACTCCCTGTGAAAGTATGTTTATGTCAAATGGCAAGAGTACTTGTACTTAGATACACGTGTCGTGGCACTTTACTGTGAACTCATATTCTCAGAGAAAGGTTACCGTTCACACGAGGGACACACTAATTATCCAGCAAGCAATGAACCCATTTGCAGTCCGATCCGGCGGCGACGTAACGCTCCTCGCGTTAATGCTCGTCCTGTTCCTCTTCCTCTCACATGTCCTGACATTTCCTCTCAGCTGAGCTGGCCCGGCTCGTACCTGACATTTGCTGTTCAAGTCTCGCCACTCCTCATTAGCAACTCGAACGCCAATTAACAGAGCCTGCGGTCACCAACCTTTCCTAGTTCATTACCACTGCATAGCTCTTAACGACCACAATCACACACCTTCTCAGAGCCGCGAGTCTGTGGCAAAGGTCTCAGACAGCAGGGGGTTTTCCACTGTCTGCATCACCTCCATCCTCCATCTATTCTTAGCAGTGCTGATCGACTGCTGAAGAGACCCTAAAGTTATTTTCCATCTTTTTATTTTCTCTACCTGCGTCGTGTTATTCCTGGTAATGTTTGTCTGCTAATTGTTAATGCTTTGCTTAATTTCATTGATGTGTAATGAACTTTCTACACCTGACAATGATTACTCTCTTCTGTGAGACATTTAGTATATTTGCTGATGAGAAAGCAACCCAATAGAGACAGAAGAGACAGAAGAGACAGTAGAGACAGCAGAGACAGCAGAGACAGTAGAGACAGCAGAGACAGTAGAGACAGTAGAGACAACAGAGACAGCAGACACAGTAGAGACAGAAGAGACAACAGAGACAGCAGAGACAGTAGAGACAGAAGAGACAACAGAGACAGCAGAGACAGCAGAGACAGCAGAGACAGTAGAGACAGCAGAGACAGCAGAGACAGTAGAGACAGCAGACACAGTAGAGACAGAAGAGACAGCAGAGACAGCAGAGACAGTAGAGACAGCAGAGACAGCAGAGACAACAGAGACAGCAGAGACAACAGAGACAACAGGTGAAGGAGCTTGAGGGGAAAACTCGAACCACCCCATCCAAAGCCTTCTAGTCATTCCTACTGCTGTGTGTTCAACAGCAGAAAGACAAACCCCAGTATCCCGCAGGTGTTAAACCCCCTTATACCCATATATCACATTCTCAATTAGCTGCTGATAAGGTTGGATGGCTGGACATATCGACGTTTCATTAGCAGATGCCTGTATAGCAGTGCGGTTGCGGAGCTAATGGCTTGGCCGGCAGCATCTGAATGAAGCAGATGCAGTGTGGTACACTACAGTGACCACATAAAACACCTCTGATTAATTTTACCTCAGGGAGTCGGTCTTGAGCGCGGCAAACGTAAACCGACGCAAAAGGCTAAATGAAGCATTTCAGAATTCCACAGCAGACCTCAACAGTCGCCAAATTCTTTTCTTCTCCATCTGTCAACTGGGGGGATGCATACTACAGTGTCATAACACCTTCTGAAACACGGTGATTTGGGACACCAGTGAAGAGCCATCTATGGCTCTGACAGGCTTAAATTGGCTGTCGATAGAGAAACACCTGTCTGGACCTTTTACACCTTTGCTTGCCACACTGTAGGATGTTTGAAACTGCTGTCTTTTCTGTGAGTCTTTTCTGAGTCTTTTCTGTGCTTCACTTTAGATTTTTTTTTTTTAAGGTCTTATGATGATTGCTGGAAACAAGACCTTCCAAATAACAATATTTATGAAACCTCATGAAACCCTGGGAGGACTGATCAACATGTAAATAATTATGTATCAGAAAAGTGCAGAATAAGAGCAAAATGTAACTACAGATGTTATTATTTTATTAATTGTTGTCTATTAATAACTGCATTTTTGTTTTTAACAGAACTGTATGCATTCTCTATGAATGCAGTTTTTCAGCCAGGCCAGTTTATCAAGCTGTAATCTTTTTTGTTCTATGATTTGTTTTTTTTGTTCCGTAAATACCACTGACCTTTTTGTCTTATAAATCTATTATGCAGTACTGATAAGATCTTAGGAGGACGTGTCCAAACCTGGTTCAAACAGCATGCAAGAACATTGGCAAATCGTTTTTGTCTATATCGAGTAAATAAAGTCGTTTGATAACTGCAGTTGCCTGTATAATGGTAACACACTCAGCGAGCAGCTTCATGCGATTTCTATTTTCTATTTCTATTTTTACAACAGCATTTTTCTTATAACAATGTTGAATTATTAGATTAAACATTTTTATACTGTTCTACAAAAAAACTGTTTTGTTTGGGGTTTTTTTTTCACAGCCGATTTACTAGTCTGATATTTCCAATCGCAGTGTGCGGCTGTTCTGACTGGGCTCTCTGCTTTCCAGATCTGGGGATTAACAACCCCTGGAGATTATAATCCCTCCAAGAAGGTCAGATCAATCAAGCTCTAAATATACCAGTCATGTCCAAATGTCTATTTCTGCCTTGCTGTATCCCTGGTTTGAGGGACAGCATGCCCAGATGCAACTGTACTGTGTGATGTGTTAGACAGGTAAGCAAGGGTGAGCCACAGATGGAGGAAGTGCTTTGATTAATAGGAAGAGGGGAAAGACTGTGACCTTTAGCCACACGTTTCAGTTGGGAAATTACCCTGTATCCACTACACCCCCCTCCCCACTCCCCCCACTATCCTGCCGCTCATTGATTCACTTAAATCCTGCTAACACCTGGAAAAGTCTTTAAAGGAATCCTATTCCTATTGCATTTTTTCTGCCTTTCCATTTAATAGACTGTAGTATGTCTACATGGTGTATACAGCTGAGACAGCATTTCTGAGTTAGTGGCTTCTCATATATACATCTACTGGTCCGTGTGTAGTTTAATGTAAATTTCTATTGGACGTATGTGGAAAGATGACATGATCCACCATATCTAAGCATTTAAGCTCACAGAGAAAAAGCTCATGTTTATCGGAATAAAGTTTACCTCTTAATCACATTCTGTCTGCGGGAAGTTAACATTTGGTCTTCCAGAATGCTGGATCTCCTTTACGCGTTTGAAATATATATAACTGCAGTAGTGTAGATCTTGCAAATGGAAATGGGCTTTTTGAAGAGCATCTTCAGTAGTGAATCTCCTGTTGGAAAACCGTGAGTGCCACCTAGAGGGCTAATCTTCAACTACAGTTAATGTCAGGTTGAATTATGGTAAACTTTCACAGATAACCCAAAACAGAATAAAGCACACAAATCTAGTTTAGTTTATATAACCCATTCTTTATAATATATATATATATATATATATATATATATGCATGCTTTGTAATCAGCTAACAAATAGTAAAATTCAAATCTAAACTGTTTTATTCTGGACATTAAAGCATTAAAACTGATATCCAAGCTCAGGAGCTGTAATCTGGCTGCATCGATTTAGTCTCTGAGGTGTTAGAGAACGTGTGCCGAGTGAGAAGTGTGTGAGGTGGGCAGGGCTCTACTGGGGGCCTCTTCCAACTACAACATCAGTCAGGCCTGGGAAAGGGGAAGCCATTAAGGTTCCAGGGACCAGTGCACGCCTCATTGTGTAAACACATGGGGGGGTGGGTGTTTGTTCCCACAACCGCTGAGTGACTCCCGCATGACGTTGACAGTGTCCTGCACAACCTGACAGGCGGTCCAGTCACCTGCACCAGCGTTCTCCGCTCCCCCACACATACCCCCCTCTGTCACTGGCATGGGTTGCATGATACATTGTGGGATTCTCGCCTGCCTTGACCGCCACCTCTCGACGTCCCGTCGTCCTGACGCTTCACTGCCGCTGCCGTCAGCGCAGGATGGAATGAGGTCACAAGGCGGGAGGAAGCAGGACAGCCTGGTGTTGAACAAAGAGCCCGAACCCCCCCAGGTCTTCCTCTCTGAGCAGAGCAGAGCAAGAAGAATGGGATGGGAGAGAGAGAGAGAAAGAGAAAGAAAGCGAGAGAGAGAGACGGACAGAAGTGGATATGGAAGTTCACTCTTCTCCCTCCGGCATCCCATGGCCATCATCTGCTCGCTCTGCGGCTGGCTGGTGACTGTGTGAGGATAATACTTGGACTGCTGTTAGGAAGACTTCCATGAGAGGGCGCAAAAGCATCTCGAATAGCTCTCCACTCCCTACAGACTGAGCTCAGAGGACACCAGAATGAACAGGCTTTAGGAGAACTTCCTGAAAAAAATTCAAACGCTGTCATCCCAAAACATCTTGTGGTCTGCTGAAGAATTAATAAAATGCAAAACAGAATGCAAAAAAATTATAACTCAGCTCAGCTAAGGCAGCCTTGATGCTAGGGACTTGATCTACATGCATGTGTCTAACGTAAATGATAAAGTGTGAAGTTTTAACATGGGAAAAACGAGAGGCTGCAAACACCTCATAGAGAACTGTGAGAGACTGCACAGCAGAACAGAGAAATCTGCATTAACAGAGTATTAGTGTGGAGGTCTGGTGTTTGGGAGATTGGACGAGGGTTGAAGCAGAACTTTCCACAGAAAGCATGAAGGAGATTAAGCAGGAGGAGTAGATGGTTCCCAAGGCAACCTGCTGCTCCACGGACCCCCTGAAGATGCAGTTCGAGCAGTCCCTTATCTACTGATGGAACAGGGCCAAAAGCCAAGTGAGGGACACGCACTAGCAATTTATGTTCAGCAATCTTGAAACACAGTGCATACAGTGTGTTTAAATTCCCTTCAGCAGTCCCTGTGCCCTGATGGTGCACTGGGCCTGGTGTATGCAGGATGGAGGAGGCCATGGTGTACACAAAGAGATGTTCCATGATGTTCCATACACATAATGTTCCACCTTTGTGTTTTGCTGATTGTAGAAGAAAGTGACAGGGAGGTTAAAGTTTGGGGCAGGCTGGTTAAATGTTCTTTTGATCAGGCTGTTCTGGAAGCATTTCTATCTCCAGATGACATCACTGTTTCCATCATGTGGCTTGCGGTGAAGTTAAATATCATGATGTTACAGTAAAACTCACTGCTTGTGCTAAACATATTACATATTATTCTGTATTCACAACAAGTGTCTCACACACACACACACACACACACACACACACGCACCTGCCTAAGCCCTTATTGTCTGCGTCACGGTTCCTGCATGCTTTTGAACCCCGCGTGTGCCCTTGGTGAAGTTCACCTCACCGCTGCACTCACTGAGTGACTGCATCGCCCTGTTTGTGGATGGCAGCTCCTGTTGACTGATGCCGAGAGGCTGCTCCACCCACCACCCCCACCCTCAGGGCCCGAGTCCAGGTCCCCCACCTCCCCTCCTTGAAGATCTCTGCATTTCCTGTTAGTCACAATAATGGAGGAACAACGAGCTGAGCTTCCTGTTTCTCAGGCTGGCAAGGAAGGAACCGGCCGTCTGGTCACACGGTGCTCACTTTTTCCCCTCTCTCTCTCTCTCTCTCTCTCTCCCTCTCTCCCCCCCTCTCACCCCCTCCCTCTCTCTCTCTCCCTCTCTCTACCTCCCTCTCTCTCTCTCTCTCTCTC
>JAOXYF010000018.1:20535949-20550102 GCA_028565775.1 Sternarchorhynchus goeldii | reverse complement strand
TCTCTCTCTCTCTCTCTCTCTCTCTCTCTCTCTCTCTCTCTCTCTCCCTCTCTCTCTCTCTCTCTCTCTCTCTCTCTATTCATACCCAAATTCTTACTGTTTCAGATATTGTCACATTTTCCTTATTTTATACCAGTGCATGTTAACCTGCCCACCGTCCTCCACTCCTTCTTTCTCGCTGTGTCTCCATCTTTGTCTCGCTCTCACTTTCTCTCCCTCAGTCATCATCTCCTAGACATACTGAGACATGTAATGGTACGTGCAGTATTCAATAGAATGAATATTTCATTAAGCCACTACATGGTTTGGCGAGTGGTCAGACACGACGTCTCGGGTTTCCTTGTGGCCCCGGCCTGAAGGGTCTCTCACCAGAATGAGCACATACCAGTGGAAAGAGAGGCTTGTCATCTCCTGATTACAACTCTGATTGGGGCCAGATAAGGGCAGCCACTTCAGGAGATGCGGAGACGGAGTCTAACCCTGAGCTGCCATGGAAGGGATTAGCTGTCTCTGGGTGAGGGGGCCGTGGGGCCACAGGGCCGTGGGGGCCTCGGGCTGAACGGACGGGTCTGATCAGAGCTGTCCGCCTCTGCACCCCTGTCCTGTGTCCCTCTAGTGTGGACAGCATCACCATGGCTTATCACAACCAGAGACCCGTGCAAGCCTTTCTGCACAGGAGCTGCAGGATATCACCCGGGTCGGACCTCAGCAGGGCTGCACAACTGCGTTAGAGCTTCTGAGTAATAGGCAGGATTTATCGTAACAAAAAGACAGGATTTATCATAACAAATGATCGTGTTCTGCGCACTACCGTGATTTTACAGACTGTGCTCAGGGTGAGCGATGCAGAGCAGCGTAGCGCTCGAGGTTCAAACTCTGAGTGACGGAGGATATGGCTGAACAAACAGGGCGAGGCGGCAAAGGGGCGGAGCCGCCCCGAGGGGGTGGGAAGGCATGCGAAGGCAGGGCCTAATCTTCAGGGAGGAACACACACCCCTCAGTCTCCAGCGGGCTGACCAGGGGCAGGCTGAGGCCCTTGGAACATGCCATGGGAAATGGCCCCACTGTCATTCCGATAAAACACGCACACACTCACACACACACACTCACACACACATACACACACACACGTGTACCTCTCTTGCAAATATAACTGAAACCTTTTATAAAGTTCAGAGAAATTGAAAGATTTTCTCTACCCATTGATTATAAGACCTTATAGAAATATTAGTATTGTTGATTAGTACTATTGATTAGTACTGTTGATAAGTACTGTTGATTAGTACTGTTGATTAGTACTATTGATTAGTACTGTTGATTAGTACTATTGATAAGTACTGTTGATTAATACTATTGATTAGTATTGTTTTTCTGACAGGGAGATGCTGTGCTTATTTCCATTGGTCCATTTGAACTTTATGGGGTCATTTATCAGCAGGTTTTGATTTTATTGGGTGAAGCCATTTTGCCCTCCGTGAGGAAGCCCACCATATTCCAAACATGATATCTGCCACAGAAGACCTTCCGTTTCCTAAAAGTGGGTATTGTTCTCTGTGGTTGTCACCATGGTGATAAATGTCCCTTTTGTGGTGCCAAAGAGAGTGTTTGTTCATGTGTGTGTGTGTGTGTATGTGTGTGTGTTAGAGAGAGAGAGAGAGAGAGAGAGAAAGAGAGAACTACTGACTGGCAGATTATTCCTTCACAATAACAGGGTTTATATTGTTTAAAGTAACAACACAATTTTAGCTCATGCTGGGTTCCCTTTTCAAAAAACTAGAGTGAAAATGAATTGAGATATTATTCACATCCCCCGTCCACCACACAGCTGTTTGGCACAAGCCCGAGCTGCATTCGCCCTCTTGCCCATTTCTCCACAGCCTCACCCTCCCTGCTTGCCTGTTCTCTCCAGCACAATGAAAGCACCAACCAAGGAAGATGTCAATCAAAGGTCTTTTTCCTCGGCCTTGCCCTGGTCACGGCTGAGCTGCAGGAGGGAGCCTCTCACGCAGGTGCCTTTAAGGATTTGGGGATTTTTAAGGTAGCACGTGATGCAATAACATCTCACATGGAGGTGGAACAGGAGTGCAAAGCCGAAGACCCGTGAGGCGTGGGAGAGGGGAGAGCACCAGGACAGTGGGCCAGGAGGCAAGGGCTCCTCGCGCTTTAGAGGAGATCCCGGCTCAGACATTCCCGTTTCCCAGCGGGGCGAGGACGTGTCTGCGGGAACGCCGAGCTTGGCAATAAATATCCCTCGCTGGTGTTTTGATCTGCGAGAAAAGGAAAAGCTTTGATCAGCTTCCTGGAAAACAAGGCGCACCTATTTCATGGCCAAAGCGCGTTGTTGTCCGCGGACAGATAACAGGGAAACCCTCACCTCGTTTCTGGGAAGTGGGCAGAAATCACTGTTATTGTATTGTCACCGCTGAACAGGTTTTTGGAGAATGGGTCATCAGTGAAGGGAAGAAGTCCCAGGTGTCGTAGGCAGCCACTGAACGTTCTCGCAAGTTTGCCAAAGCCGAGTTTTTCGATTGCCGCTGAGATTGCAGTGGGGACACGTACAAGTAGTGGAGTAACAAGAACAACGACTTTAATAGGGAAACGCGAACATGCTCTGCAGATCAAACGCTGGTGTAGTGGAACCCATAGCAATAACTGAACGAACATGATGTCTGCCTTTCACAGCGTGACGTTAAGCCATCCAGTACTGCTTACAACAGATCGTCCGCTCTAGCAATGTGGTTGGGGTTCAACCACCCCTAGGAGCAAGTTCCTATGACATATGCAGGAACACACACACACACACATCATTGAAAACAAGAGGAGACATGAGAATATCCACCAGGATGCTTCTCTAATTGAGTAGTGTACACATTGTGAGCAGCAGGGTTCACTCCAACTTCTCAGCTGCAGTGGGCAGAGATGGCTTTATCTGCACCATGTGGGCATTTAACTCATAGAGAAACACGTAAGTGGGTCTGAGTGACTTTGTGAGCGCAGGCCAGGCACAAGCAGATCTTTGTGAGCACAGGCCAGACACAAGCAGATCTTTGTGAGCACAGGCCAGACACACGCAGATCTTTGTGAGTACAGGCCAGACACACGCAGATCTTTGTGAGCACAGGCTAGACACACGCAGATCTTTCACTCCGCATTGAAACTTGGGAATGGAACCATCTGGCCATGATAAGGAACAGACAGAGTGGCTTTGGCAGGCTGAGTTTGCCTCTTCCTCTGCACATTCAGTCACTCAGCTGCAGCACCCTCCTCGGCAGTTTTACTACCCCGAGCTGCAGAGGCTTCGCGGGGGCAAAGGGGCCACTCTCTCTCGGCCGAACGGCATCTGCTGACTGACAACAGCGGAGGCGGTGCTACTGCGGACGGCCGAGGGCTCCCCAGATGAGCTGAGATCAGGAAGGGGCCGGTGGACACGACCAAGCCCGGACCTCACAATCCCACCTGAGGCCATCTCTCACCCGGGCCCGGTCCCTGTTAATGGAATGTGATGTGCAGGGGCCCCTGCAGGGAGCACAGGAGCACTTCATTAGCAACAATAATTAGCATGACAAAAAATCTGGTGCCCAGGAAGTGCCGGTGTCTCGTCTCAATTAGGCATCGGCAAAAGACGTTCATCAGCTTTGAGCAAAAGCACATGACGTGGGTAAATTGGACCTAGTCAAGAGAATAAGTGCAGTGTAACAGGAGTTAATGCTCTTCAAAATAGGACATCCAAAAGGGCCCAGCTGCATAAGATCTGGGTTTGCCATGACTAAACTTACAGCACACAGATACATTTGTTTCCTTTGAATCTTCTTCGTAAAGCCAAAATAGTACCATTTGGCTTGGAAATAAGGAGACAGAGTTGAGAAATGATGCTTAAAATTCCTTCCAGCGCCTTTTTCTGATTACTCAGCTGTCCAAGATAAACACACCACAGCACTGTTTATTCTGAACTAATTAATCTGTCACTTACAGCTTAAGTCCATCCAGAATTATCTCACAGGCCTCCCTTAAGTGTAGGCAGCATTTTACACAAAGGATGCACTCAAAGTAGGTTGACAAAACAGGTAACTAATTAATTACTGGATATGGTATTGGACTGAGGAAAGGCAATACATAGATTTCACTGGAAAATACATGAATAGTTACTTGAACTGGGCTACAAACCTCAGTCCTGCTACCAGACAGCAGTAACAAGGACACTTGTCATTGCATTTAATGATGAAGACTAACACCTTACCATTCTGAACGTTTTATCTGGATTCAGTCAAGCAAATTGAAAAAAAAAAAAGTTATTTTTATTATTAACTTATGCCATGAGATGCTTTAACGAGCCTGGCATTGTCAGTACTTACATAACATTGACTGTAAAAAATAGAAAATAGAAATCTGGACCAGTTATAGAGAATATCTAAACAACTGGTGGTGTAACACTTTTAGGAGATTACTGGATGCTAAGCCCATTATGTCATTATGTTGTTTATTTTTCATCTTTGCTTGATCTCTTCCTCCTGTTCTTTAATGTAATGAACTCAGTTTCTTGTAGAATTTATTTTAAATGTGGCACTGCTTTGCTGTTCCTAATCCACATTGTTAGCGATCGATGAAAAAACGTGTCTCCATGAAGATGCCTTCAGCTTTGGTGATTCTATTCCTACTTCACAGTGTTGTAATACTTTAGCATAGCTTAGAAATCAAGACAACATAATCCCTGATCCCAGAATGTGTCTATACACAGAAAGCTTAATAGGTGGACTTTTAATAGGTTCACACCTTTGCAAATATTAAATTCTCACACTGGATGATGCACATGGCCGCTGTAACATCTTCTTTCTCAAAAAACATACCTCTTACTCTGGAACTTTTTTCTTGTGAGCTTTCTAAGCCATGTGCTTGCAAGCTGGGTTAACATGTTTGTTTTCACTTGATGTGAAGTGCAGCACACAGTTGAGGCAGCAGATGAAATCGTTCGCATCATCAAAAGTTCTCGGCGACCTGCACGTTCATATTGCCTCACGGGCTCATTGAGAAACGTCCAAGTGAAAAGTCGAGATTCTGGTAAAAGGTTTGGTTCTTCTCCCGGTTCTTATTGCCACAAGGATGGAGAAGAGCCATGAAAACAGCGCATATAGAGTATATGACACATGCATGCACGCTTCATCTGGTTTATTGGCATCTTATTGATCAGAATGGCTTTCTCCGCCAGTATGATAAGCATAATGTTCCATCCATGTGTTCCTCTACCAGAATAATGCATGGGAGTGAATGATAGGGTACCACACCATCCAAGCTGAATTGCTTTTATGGTGGAAACTTTTACATCTGCCTCATTGCACACTGTGTTATTTTATTTCCAGCTATTACATTTTACACATTTATAATGATGAGATGATGATTGCTTCAACATAGCCATATCACTTCACATGGCACTGTTTAGACTGAGTAGGATCGAGTAAACATTTGTTTGTTGACAGTATTTGTAGCCATGCACCACATGGTTAATAGCAGAATGGAGTTTTTTGTTTGTCTGTTTCTTTGTTTGTTTTAACTGAACCAACCCTACCTATTTGTTTATAGTGCCTAATAATTTGTTTTTTCATACATATTTTTATACATTACTGTAAATTGAATAATAACAGTGATATGGAGATGGGTATGTGTGTAGGAGCACTTTAACTGTTTTTTGGTTTTTAGGTTTTTTTTGGTTTTCTGTGTTGTTTTTTTCTCTGTGTTGTATCCTGTCTCCATTGTTTGGCATTTCAGATATGTGGCCTTGCAGTCTCCAATCCTGGTCAGTTGCTGGTATAAGGTTGGCCACCCAGTGTGTTATCTGAAGGTCCAGCACCAAACGCAGTCAGCCATGCTCTGTGCCCTGCCAAGGCATCGGCTCAGAAGCCTGCTGGTTTCTCTGGTCTCTGGGCCGCAGACCAGTGTGGCCAGGCTCCCGGTTCGGCCCAGCTGCAGAGCTCTGATTCCAGAGACAGTGGTGGGCCATCCACAGACCTCCGGCCTCCTGCTGATATCACACCAAACACCAGCCAGATGTGTGTGAATATTCATTAAGACAAGCTTCTTAGGCACAGACTTGCAAATGCCTGAGGCTATCCCGGGCTCTTTTATCTGAACGAACGTACCGAGCTCTCGTTCCTAATTGGTTCAAACGTGCAAAGACAGCAATGGTCCAACTTTGTTACTTAATTGCTTCGAATGACGGAAATTGGGTTAAGACGTCGTCTCCATAACAACTGAATGCACGGACAGTGGATAAACAGAAGCCATGGGACAACTGCAGATCACCTCCCTGAATAACTGGCAGTGAGAACACCAGAACAGATGCCGCTGGGCTTGGCAGAGAGCTCTGTCCCAAAAGCACGGGCAATGGTGAGGGGGAGGGCGAGGGGGAAGGGGCTTCAGATGGCAACAAAGTTATATTGTGCCCGCACTTGCTCTCGCAGCCAGCAGGAGCGTAAAAAAGAGGTCGATGCCTGGCAGAGGCCGGACAAATCGCTACTTTCATGGGCACAGCGGTGCTCTAAGGGAGCCCCGCTGCCCCCAACCTGCCCCGCCTCTGCTGTGAGGCAGAAGGAGGCAATTCTGGGGTGTCTTTTGCCCACTGTGGGTGATGAAATGGAAGCCAGTTATGGGGTAAGAGGAGCTCTATATTTGGAAAACAGGAGCAGATGGTCAAACCCCTGTGATCTGCGCACCCCCTTTTCTTCTCCTCAAATTAACTGCAAGGGGCGGCAACAAAGCAACACAGGATGTTAGAGAACAGAGATGCAGAACTGCAAGATTTATCTGCTGGGTCTTAAATTTCCTGAATATCTCTTCTTCTTGTTCTTCTTCTTGTTCTTCTTCTTCTTCTTCTTCTTCTTCTTCTTCTTCTTCTCTCTGAACCATGAATCCTAATCACAGTCCAGATGCCACAAGGCTGATTCTGCTGTGCTGGTTCTCTGTGCTCTCAGGATTTATCTGCACCCCCTGGCCTAATGTTTCCCTCTGCATGTTCAGGGAGTCCCACCATGACCCACGTGCAGGCAAACACCACGCCCCCCTCTCCCCCAGGGCCACGTGGCAAGCTCCGCCCTCCGCCACACATACAGGACCCCGAAGCCGATCGGGTGTTTTGCCCTGGTACCTTGAATAATTAAGCGCCGTGTTGCGTGAGCCTGCTCGGGTTTTATGCCGGATTCAGATTACCTCCACGTGCCCATGTACGCATGTGTGTACACACGCTTCTCAACGCGCCGTGTGTTCGATGGAGAGGCGTATCAAACGGCATTATCAGCATCGGTAGGGCTACCAGTCTGTTCAGCCTGACAAATCAGCTTCAGTCTCAGAACAACTTAATCCTCTAGGCTGGCACTGCACTCATAGCTGGGTACGAAAATGAAATCACCAGGTCGTGTTACTCAGTGCCTTCCATCTCTGCTGGGAAGATGCTCACTCCAGGTGTGAAATTTCACACCATGTCCCACTGCTAGAGCTGTTTGTTTTCCAACAGTTGGAAAAAGCATTTTATATCACTGGCTCCTGGGTTAGATCCATTCACTTCCACAATGTGCAAGTTCAAGCAAAGTCATGCTAGAACTACAAGACAAGATGAAACTGATTATTTATATTTAATTTTGAATATTCAATCAATATATTCTAATAAAACAATGATAGGTGATTACATCATTGCTTGGCACAGCAGAACTGCAGTAGTAATTCAGGTTTGAATCCCACCAGCACCATGTAGCCCGAGTAGCACCATGTAGCACCAAGTGACTTTTCTCACTTGTAGAGCAGGCAGGATGTTTCACTCCCCTCTGTCATTACACGTGCCTGTAAGGTAACCGAGCTCAGTACTTGGTGTTCTCCTCTGAGCATGATGAGATGTTTGCTGGCATATAGTGTTTGCGTGATGTTATCAGTTTTAAAGGCACCATTAAATTCTTACTGCTAACATACTAAAAAAAATGTTGTTTATAATATGCAGGTCTAAATATGAAGATCTACTTATTTTTGGAACTCACAAACCAGTGCTCAAGGCAACAGATGATGTAACTCTCTGGGCTCAGCTGACACCACAGAAGAAACAAAAACAGACAGCTCATAGCTAATATAACTTTTGCTGACTGGACACCTGATCTAGCTTGGCATGACCTGGAACTACTCTGGGGGGGGGGGGGTAGTGCATGTTTAATTCGACAGCTTCTACTTGAGCTATTACATAGATTATAGCAGCATCCTGATACATAGCACTGGAGGTCTGATTTGCTGTTCATCTCTTTCAGGAATATGGAACAGATTAAATTAGAATTCTAGGATTTATTAAGTCATCACTGGGCCAGTGGGACTGATTTTCACTATAATGCATTCATAAAGGAAAACAAATGGTTGGCGATTTATAAAAGCTGACAGATGGTAAGGGACTGCTCCAGTGAGTGTAGTGTTTAAAATGCTAAGGGACTACTCCAGTGAGTGTAGTGTTTAAAATGCTAAGGTACTACTCCAGTGGTTGTAGTGTTTGAAATGCTAAGGGACTACTCCAGTGGGTGTAGTGTTTAAAATGCACCAAAACTATATAAAATTTGTCAACTTTTTTCACTAAATTCCTGTTGGAATTGTGAAATGACTGTAACTGTAATGTTTGTGTGAACATTTAAGATTTGCATGTTTGTTTCCCGTAACTATATGTAACAGATTTCATAAACGCAAACAGCTGTCGTTGATGAGTCACAACACAATGATACTCACCTATCCTTCACAACCCTCAGGCCTTAAAGGAAAAGCAGAGTTGCTTTCTGTTTCACTCTGAGTTGTTAATTGTGACTGAATCAGCTCACAAAATGTGTGGAAAGATTTCAATCGGCTGTTCCCACAAGCAAAGACGCCTTTTGCACCTGCCAAATTATTTTTTGCTAAAACACTGGAAAATAGAACAATGGTAAAATACCATGTTAATGTACCATTACTTTCATTCCTAGTAGGTAACAGTTCAAAAGAGGAGAGGAGCAAACATTCACCTAATCCCCACTGTTTAATTTCAAGATGTTCAAAGACCCCTTTGATGTAATGGATTTACTGACCATCTATCAAACATTAATCCATAATACATCAAAGCATTTGAAATACACTGATTAATGTTGCTCATAAACAAATGTAATTTTCTGGCTTTAGGAGTTACATGTGACAGTGTGACAGGACAAAATGACACGTCATTGTTCAGAATCAACAATCAATCAACGACTGAGTCTCGTGCACTCAATCGGCCAAGAGAATTAGACAGAAACGTGACTAGGTGAGAGATTCATGTCATCATTAAACGTGTTTAAATATGGCTCTGCGTATGTAGCTATTGTTGTTGTGTTGTCTTCTTGAAGGACACCTCAGATATTATCTACACTGCAATCTGTTGCTGGAAATCTGCCTTGACCAAACACCATACACAAAGTGCTCTCTGTACAAGTGACAACCACACCTGAGTCAAACACACATCAACTGTTCATCTTCTAATCAAAATAGTTTGAAGATAAGCCACTCAGTAAGATAAGAGTTGTCAAGAACTGTAGAGATGGCTGTCAATAGCCCACCCATAAGTGTAAATTATTTCCATGGGGAGTGAAAGGCAATTTTGCTGCATAAAATAAAGTGAATCTATTTATAGATGCATAAAAAGCGTTTTGTCGTGTTGCATAATAGGTGTAATGGCATGCAGTAAAGAGTAGTGTAAGAGTCTATGCTGGGATCCAAGGGGAATGTCCAAATGTTCCTTCAAAACAGCAGCAGTGATGAGCGACAACAACAGGAATGCAACTTCCCCACAAGTGCAGGCCGGTTTCCTGATGCTCGAGTGTTTCCTGCTCCTCCACGCTGAGATTTCTCAGGGCTCAGGGAGGAAGAGAGGGGGGTGAAGGGTAGGGAGGCTGGTGTAGTCCAACCCTGGGGTGTTGGTTCATCACAGTGGCCCCCTGCACTCATCAAAGGGGCAAAACAGCAGTGCCACAAACAACAGTAGGCACTGGGGAGCTACATGGCTACGGATAACATAGGCCGGAACCTTTTGCAGCGGGGAGGGGGGCGGGGGGCTTCACTAATGGAACACAATGAGGGCTTTTAAAAGCCTTTATAGTATGACGATGGCCAGGGAGACCAGACGGCCCTGCTGCCTGACCGAAGCGCGACTCATTAGAGAGATCCTGCGCGTTTTCAAGCCGGGACGCGTCCCAGCTCTAATCATATAATAACACGCTTCAGTCAACAACATCGCTTTTCCCCCACCGCGAGTGAAACCTAGGGAACGTGTAATCAGAGCAGAGCTCAGGCCAAGTGTGGCAAGGAGTCTCTGCGATATGTTCGCATGTACTTAAATCTGCCATTTGAAAGCAAATAGACGAGAAATTGCTCCGTTCATTTCACTTGTAGTATTTATTTTTAATTTTTGTTTGGTCTCAGAAATATGTGCCTGCCTAAAAATAGCAAAGAACTTAAGGAGTAAAGTGCTGAGCAATCGCACGTTTAGTTATGACCACTAAAATCATTTTCTATTAATGGACGTTTTCTTGGGCGTATTCGTTTTTTTATAAAGCTTCGTCTTGCAACTGGTACAACAAGTATAAAAACACACGGTGTGTTGTAGGCTACTTTATTATTGTGCGTATGACCAATCAAGTATTATCATCTATGGTCACCAGAAGGCACTGATCCGATTCCTGGTAGGTCGCAGGTCTCCAAACGTACAGAGGATGTATTAATTGGCTCCTTAAGAAATTGCTTTGACGTTTTATTCCTGCGTTAAAGCGGTCTTCGGGGCATATGCAAGCTGATTAAACTGGCGGAGAGAGCGCTAACATTAGTTAAGAAAACACGAGGGGGAGCGTCCCGGCTTATCGGTGCTGCAAGCGGCTCTGTTAATTCATCACGAATTAGCCCTCGCGTGTGCGCTGCAATAATCAGACGCTTGTTTGTTTGTTCAGGCTGGCGAGTCCTTTTATTGGACGTCCGAGCCTCTGTTCGCGCTGAAACTCTCGTCTGGATGGAAATGGTCATTTGCCAGGAAACGCCCGTATGATTGTTGAAATCTACCAACCCTGACTTGGCACTCGTATCTGGGCCCCATTTAGCATCTGGTGCAGCGGCTCAGTTGGGTAACCTGAGCCCGCTGTCAAATCCCTCCTCTGGTGTCTAATGGAGGTGTAACAATTGGCAGAAAGACACTATCCACGGACACACCTGAGAGCAATTTGTGGATCTGATCTACTGACCTTTCCCTGGAGTTTCTCTGATTGGGGTTGTAATTGTGAAATAAAATATGTCGAAGAATTCACAAATTTATTTTGTTTATTTTTAATTGTGTCAACCATGGCCAGAGAACACAAAGTTAATGTTATATAATAACATGAAGGAGTAGAGCTTTATTTATCTTGTTTCAATGTTTCAAAGCATGCTGGTATAATCTTTGAGAAAGTCATAAAAGATCAAGACGTTGCATCATATTTAAATAAAATAAATAATACATGTAAATTTAAAAAGAGTGTTTAAGAAAAATATTTGTGAGAAAGCAAAAAATTGCAAAGTTTTGCCAAAAAGGGGGGTATCATATGTAATTCAGGGTTACCCTACAGGCCATGAATGTTTTACCTTATAATAAACTAAATATTATTCTCTCTTTCCAGGTTTCTCCAAAGAGCTACCGTGTAAAACACCAACATCACTGCATGGATGAAATATGTATCGTTACAGTGTTACACTGTTTTACACTGACATATTGTTACAGTGTTACCCCGTTGCACACTGATGTATCATACAGTGTTACACTGGTAGTCATTGTTGCATTTCAGCTTTGTACCATTACTTCATGTAAACAAACCTATAATAAAGTGAAGTGTGTTCACATGATTGATCTCATAATCTCCTCCCATGCACAGTATGAAACATCCATAGGTGGGTTTGTCTACAGTTGGCCTAGATGCTGCAACTTTCATTGTGGCCTAGTCTGTCATTATGAGGAGCTAGAACAATAGTGAAGCACAGTTGTGCCACATTAAATGTGTCCCGTGTGGGTTGAACACAACGGTTTTCCAGCGCAGGAACACAAGGACATAAGCACCAGGCCACAATCGTACAAGGGCTCAATCACTGGCCCACATTGTGGTGGCCATAAATGTGGTTCCTGGATAATACCCTCATATCTCAGTGATGAGGAAGCCGTGGGCCAGGCCAACGGCTGGGGTAGAGCCGGAGGGGGGGGGGTAGTAAATAATGGCACGGCTGAACCGAATGTGAACTCTGTGCAGTCATAGGATACATAAAGAGCGGTGACTGCTTGGTACTGCTGGGATTGTGGCATGTCTCACATGCTTGAGTTAACAAAAGCCACGCAGTGAAGCCTCTGGTTAATTAATTCCTACAAAGTTAACTTTAGAACTTTAGACCCCAGTAGTTAAAATAGAGTAAATTTAACTATGTAGAAGTTAATCCAGCACTGGTGATTTTCCTGGTGTAAGCGATCGCTCAGGCTCTGCTCGTTCATTAATTTCTGTCCCGCGTCTCTGCCCGCCCCCGGCACAGTTACCCCAGCAGTGAGAGGAGGCCTGTGACAAAAGACCTCTGAACTTGGGGTTTATTCTCTCACAGCTTGTGACCTGTTTTTTTGGCAGATGTGTGTATACTCAACAGACCAGAAAACTATTCGCCACTTAACAAGCTGCACTGCAGTTTTGAAATGCTTATAATCCTTACCGAATGTTGTCACACCAGTTTGTGACACTGATACTGAAGATTTCATGGGCAGACTCCACGCAGGATTCCACAGCATGGAAATGTTCCCTCTGCTAAAGGTACTCTGATCTCCATGTAGAATGATCTCCATTCTTTCTGTTGTCTTGGCAACAGCAACAGGAGTGACCATATTACAGGGAAATCATGGAAGTAAGCTAAGTTACCTGTCATTTTAACACTGAGAGAAAAATGCCATTGACAAAACAATGGATTACATTACATATGAACAATATATATATAATGGACATTTTGTCTTAGAAAGTGAACGTTTATTTTCATTGTTATTTTTGTTTGATTTTGTCAGTGTTTGGGTTTTTTGGAGACCATTAGAGAGGAATGTTTTCAAAGATCATATAAATGTTTTCTTTTTTTCATTTTCATTCAGAAGGTAGAAGCGTCTGATTTGTTCGTTATGAAATTGAGCAAAAGCTGAATGAGAACGGAACTCCTCCGTCCCAGCTAACATATCCAATGCAACACTTCATGCTAAAAAATGCCCCAAACCTCTTTTCACAGTTCTGCTGTTCTCTATTAATTCCTGAAGCCACAGCTGATTACCTACAGGCCTGAATGCAGGGTCTCCTACAGTCAAAATATTATTCAGCAGCAGCTGATGAAGATATATTACAGCTGATGAAGATGTATTACAGCTGATGAAAGTGTATTACAGCTGATGAAAGTGTACTGCAAACATGTTCTTCACCATCTGCATAAAAAGCAGAAATGCTGAGGGGGAACTGAACTGAAGTTCACTGCCATTGGCTGTTCCTGTTATTGGCTGTTCCTGTTGTTCATGTTTTAGCTTTTCCATCACACTTAAAGACATAAACACCATTCCTGAGTGCCTGTGGTTTATCTGGGCCATTTCTTTGATCATTATAATCTGATGTATTCTGTGCTTCTCATCAGGATCATTGCAGACAGAACATTCAGCGGTTGGAAAGTCTACCAGTAGCAGAGGCTAATATTAACAAAGGCACCAGAAATATTATTTTATTACTTTTTTGGATATCATGGCCTCTTCAAGCCTTTTGATTTTACTTAAGGGCTCATTAAGAGCATGCAGTGTTTCATCATGACAATTTCTGTCTTCTTTCAACTCTGAGATGTTTCTCTGGCCTTTCATATTACTGTAATGCCCATCTGCCCTTTTAACACACGCACACATTATATTATATATATGTTTATATTTATGTACAAACAGATGAAGACAGGATGCTCTCAGATTATATTATTGCTTCTACTCAGATTATATTATTGCTGTCACGTCCCAGCGCACGCCCAGCTCGCAGGCCACGCCCACCACCCGTGGCATGCCCCGTTCCCAATCACCAGCTTATTGACGCCACCTGGGACCGGCCTTCCCAGGCCTACATAGCCTGGACTCACTC
>JAOXYF010000018.1:20505774-20532460 GCA_028565775.1 Sternarchorhynchus goeldii | reverse complement strand
TATCCATGTTACCTATAGGTGTTACATATCCATGTTACCTATAGGTGTTACCTATCCATGTTACCTATAGGTGTTACCTATCCATGTTACTTATAGGTGTTACCTATCCATGTTACTTATAGGTGTTACCTATCCATATTACCTATCTAAAAGTCTGAGGTAACTGGGGTAATAGAGACAATTTTAGAAATGGACTAAAAAAAAGTTTAAAAAAAACAGTTAAGCATCTACTTATAGTATATCTGGGCAGCCCTGCACACTGGCCTCACCCAGTCCCACCTCCTTCCCGTTTGTCCCAGCATGCCGAGGGATGTTACAGCCAGCAATAACATACACAAGCTGGAAAAGCTGTTTAAATAGACAGCCGTATTGATCTTGAGGTTGCGCCACGGAGAGGAATGTGGAGGAAGCCTAAAGGCCTAAAACGCTGTCCCGCAGAAGAGGAGGTGAACGCAGATAAATAAACTCCCACTGAATCACCAGCACAATGTTATCTCACCAAGTCGCCCTCTGCGTAAGGACAGGACTCACGCATCAGCACCCTAACGCAGGAGAAACCGGATTGCACCTTCAGGATCGCAGGGACTCGGCTGTTTCTACGTTCTTTGGACAGGGAACCTCCACCCTCGCTAACCTGCGAGATTGTAAAACAGTCATGTTCCCAGAAATTCCTGTCCTGCGTATTGCAGGGGTTGAACGGCGAATGGGGTGTTTGAACAAGAAGAACAGCAGTGAAGACGTGTATGCAGCAGGTCTGATGTACCTCCACTGTACATCAGCCACTCTCTCCTATCCACTATCCAAAGAGCTCATTCCTCAAAAGCAGCGCTGTGTGGTTTTAGACAGCTGGATGGCAAAATGACAAGAACAGCAGGTGTAAGTGCTTGGATCAAACATCAATGCTTTGCTGTTTTTGATCACTGGAATAAAATGTCTGATGATCTGAACTGATGTCAGCGCTCAAGGAGAGAAGCAGCTCCTGTTAGCAACCCTGAGCAGGCTTAGCTCCGTCTTTCCCTGAAGAACTTTAGCTCTGAACTATGTTTCAGTGGTCACATGTACTCTCTCTGTTCCTCACCATTTTTGTATGGACCTTGGAGGCCTGTCCAATATAAGACAAATCACAGCAGTTCTCCACACTTCTAAAGATCTGCATGGGGCCCATGTTCTTCAGAAAACAAACACAGAAGTGACAAATTGAATGCAAATGTTCATATAATAAACCCAGAGTGACTGAGTAAATACACACAAACACTGAAACAGGATAAGAAGCTTTTCCTTACTCCTGCTCTCCAGTTCTGCTGACTTTTACAGATTTTATTTATTTCGAGTGAAGTGTAGTACCTGTCGATAGAGCTAGGGCTCCAGCCCATTCCACTGTGTGATGTAGGAGGCTGATTTTCTCCCTGGGCTCTGGTCAATGTCACACCCCCCAGAAGTGAGATATCCATGGGAACCATACCCCTGTTATCAGACCCCCACAAAATGTGGCACTCACAGAAAGGAAATGAGGCACAAGGGGGGAAAGGCCAAGGAGGACAGGTTTGGATGGGTGGGGGTGGTGGTGGGGGTCGGGAAGGGGTAGCGGAGGGGTAGGGGTGGAGGGGTGACAGGGTGGGAGGGCAACGTAATGACAGGAAAGCGGCTATTGAATCGGCTCTAAGCCCACAGCATCCACAGAAAACCATTCACAAAGTGGATGGCCGGGCCTCCCAGCAGGCAGGGCTTTGTCAGGGCAGGGCAACAGCTGACGAGACTGAAGGGGACGTAGGACTGGAGGCCCTTCCTGCAAAGGGGGTATGGCCAAGAGCAACGGATGAGCAACGGAGAGCCCAGCATGAGCACACACTGAGACATTATCCAAAGCCAACACTGTGAGAGCAATTAGGCATTTGGCATCGGAGAGAGAGAGACTCGAGTGGTTTAAGGGCTCATGGCCTGCTGTAACGAGAACGATGTGGATGGGCCTTTATCCATGGGTCAAGCCTATTAAGGCACATGCCATTTAACCCAACAAAAGCCATCAAACGCATAACTATTAAACAGGAAACGATCTTACAAATTACCCCCGCTGCCATTACACTTGGTACGGTCTTCTCGGAGATCCAAAGCTAGGAACGGCAGTGCAAACCACCGCCGTGGGTAGACACAACAAAGAGGCCAAATGTTGCGAGGGAAAGGGAGGAAGAAACACCTGCTGGAAACCGAGATTAGAGAAAAAAGCCATTTACAGCAATGGGTAATGGTAACACTCCCAATAATTTCCATCTGTGATGTCCCTTGTAAAACCCATTGCAGTATTGCCCGCCTGGGAGTAAACACTACTCCTGATTGCGTGCTCCGATAAAGCAGTGATAAGGACGCAGCATGTGTTTAACATCCCCACATTATGTGATAACAGATGCTGGCAAAAGGCTGAGGTCCATGACGCTGATGCTACATGATATTCTTTGGCAAGACTTTTGCAAGGATACAGAGACAAAAATAGAGAGAGCTGGCAGATGAAGGAAAAAACCAAGAACCACTAATAACTTAAAAACCAAAAGTGGACAAAGATGATTATTGTTATAAAGGGGAGCATTTGAAAAATAAAACAATCATACATTATGTATAACTCTGACTATTTTAAGTGACAATAATCTATCAGATTTTCAAAAATCTGTATAAAGGTGCAAACAACATTATTATCAACGGGCATGATAATAATTCCCAGATAGGTACTATACACTACTATTCTCCGGACTCATGTTACCAGAATGAAATAATCATTACCATAACACCACCTACATTAATTACTTAATTTCATCCTTGAGCTTAGAGTCATGTTTTATAGTTGCTTAATACTTTCCTTAATATGCGACTATGTGTAGTTTGGTTTGGCTTTGTTTATTTGTTATTTGATTTGATCACAATGTGCATTATAACCTGATGTATACACACAAAGGTAGAGAAATAGACAAAGTTCACAGTGCTCAGTAAAGATGAATCTGCAATTCATCACCTAAAGACACTGAGACCAGTGAATGGCTTCCTCTCTAAATGTACCTGTATGACCTACTTGGTAAATGTGACTTATTAGCCATAGAGTTTAAGTGACAATAAAAACAGTCCATGAGAACCATTCACTTACTAAGTAATTAGAGAAAAGCTGTGCACTCAGGACTTCATCGGTGACGAGGGTCACCGCGGTGACACAGAAGGAGGTGTGGTAATTGAATTGCCTCACGGAGCCCATATTCGATTACTGTCACTCAGAAAGACCCCACTGTCTATTGACCTGAGTGCTCTTAATGCAGAAAAGCAATTTCTTCAGAGAACGCTTTCCTAATCCATTAAAAAAGGGTTTTTTTCCATTGTGTTTTGGGGGTTTTTTGGAGGGGGAGGGGAAGGTTGGAAACCCTGTGGATTTTACCACACACTTTGTCTTGTGATTTTGTCTGCTCTGTTTATTGGCTCAGGCCCGACCCAGGCCTTCAGAAGAGACCTAATGAAGAGCAGCCGTCTGAGACGGCGGGGTGTATATGAACGCTGGATGTGGTGTGTTTACTGGTGCTCTGGATCCATCATTTAATTTCTGAAATGTTCTGCAGCACATTAAGCAGAGGAACAGCTCGGTCAGCTTTCGAGGAGCTCAGCACCAGGCCCTCGCGCTGATAAACAAACAGCTCGGCCCTGTAGCTACTCGAGGAGGCATGCAACTAATAGATCCCCCTGGTCTCAACGCTCCCCTCCCGTTTTCATAACCATCATTTCTCTCCCAAGGCATGATGCTGAAATTCCATTCCAGACAAATCGAGTCAAGTAATTTGTTCTATTCATCAGTTTATAGGAAGAGAATTAATCTTTGCAAAAGAAAGGATATGAGCAAGATTTTGTGCGTGTGTGTGTATGTGTGTGTGTGTGTGTGTGCGCACATGTGTTTGTGCATTTGTTTTTGTATGCGTGTGTGCAAACAAAACCAAACTTTACTGCACTGTAGCTGCAAGCAACAACCACTGTACGTGCGTATGTGTGTGTGTGTGTGTGTGAGAGAGAGTGTGTGTGTGCATGCATGCATGTGCGTAAGAAAGACACATGGGAGATGTTCAGGGTGTGGAACTCCAACACCATCAGACAGATCCCCAGAAGCAAAACTCTTGTCCGCCACGAAACCAGGAAGCAACAAGCCTGGCAAGATCAATGAGGATGGCGGTGGCAGGAAGAGGAGGAGCAAAAGCCAGCCAATGACAGCTCGGCCTCAGGGAGCAGCGACTGACGCACACCAGGAAGCCACCTGATGTGACTGGGGTCAGATAAATGCAGCAGTGGAAGAACAGGTGCTTCCTCTGAGCCTTGCTGCCTGTTTCAGCCATGTAAGACCTGGCTTTTCCCAGCACACCCCCTTCCCCCCACTCTTTGTGTGTGTTTGTGTGTGTGTGTGTGTGTGTGTGTGCACTATCCTGCAGCATCCTCAGGCAGGCTGACACGAAGGAGAGGGCACGCACGCAGGCTGGAGAAAACCTCTCTGTATGGGATGTTTTTGCTTTTCGCCATCCTCTTTGCTGGTTCCGTGCACGGCTCGAACGCCGACCATCGCTCCTCACGTGCCAATCCCACTGGCCCGGTTCTCCCTGAAAAAGCACACGGAAGCATTTCCAAGCCCTGCTCCCAAGTACACGCCACCAGTACGGCCGTATTCGGCCCCCCGGGCTCCTGTCTGACAGCGGCGGGGGTCCCAGAGAATGTGTGACAGCGTCGGTACGTGCCGACCCCGTCGCGATATAAAACAATGAGACGATGAGAGGTGAGGATATCGGACGGACGGGATAAAGGGGGAGGGGGAGGGTTTGTCTGAGTCACTGCGAGGGAAAAGCACGTATGCAACTCCTGCTTGGCCTTGCACACGCATTTGGAACTCATTAAACTCCTGACCTGAGAATGGTTCTGTAAAGACTGAAGACAGCCAGGACTGACTCCGTCATTCTCGCTGATCCGAGCTGCATGTTGGAGGCGGGGCTTCTCCACAGCTGATGACATCCATGGAGTTCCTCGTTATTTAACTGCCATTGAAGTACATTCATCCACTCTGGCTGAATATGCTTTAAAGTTTTATCAGTGCTTTGAGAGGTCATGCTGATGACCCAAGGAACTGGTATATTACTAATTATTAATGAAGTGAAGTCCAAATAATAGATTCTTTGTTTTGCTAAGGCAAGCAGAGAGGACAAATGAGGGGAAATTAGATAATGCAAAGGTTTGTTTTTTTATAACTCTGTTTTCAAGCCTGTGTCCATCACATTTTACCCACACACACATACACACACGTATCCTGTTTTTTGTCGATAGAGTTGTTGTTGTTGTTTATACGGCCTGACAGCACAAAGGAAAGATTTCTTCCAGCAAAGCAGTCCAACATTTTCATTATTAAAATACTTCATGGTTTTTGCCAGAAAGCTTTAGTCTAAAACATTAACCAGCAACCTACCTATGCTAGAGTTGCTTCTCCAGCAATATATGCCAGTTCAGCCCTTCATGAGTGACTGTAAGTTGGTGGCAGTGATGGTGTGTGTGTGTGTGTGTGTGTGTGTGTGTGTGTGTCAGGTGTGGGGGGGGTTGTTTTCAGTGGCTCATAAACAGTCTGCATTAACTGATAGAAAAAGTCCTGCTTCCCTTTTGCTCCATGATTCCTCGTTCACACTCCTCAGTCTTTGCAGCTCTGGGATTGTTTTGAGCTGCTGTCCAGCGAGGAAGGAAGCCAGTGTGAGAAAGTGCCTGTTTTTTTGCAGTGGACAGGAATTCGCCTCATCGCGCACGGTTCCTCTTTTCGCCAGCCGAAACAATACAGTGGCGTCACACCCCTCCACTGGAGCTCAGCTTTTCACATGGAAAAATGTTCCCAGAATTCCGCTCCCAGGCTCAAAGGTAAGACTGGGAATGGAGGGAGGGAAGGAGGGAGAGAGAAGGAGTGAGACCGAAAAAGAGAGAGAGAGAGAGAGAAAGGCAGAGAAAGAGATGGACGGCAAAAGAACAGTCCACAGGTCACGTGGCGCAATGAATCAATGTATCCATGGAAACGTACCTCCATCGTACAGCCAATTACCAGTCCGTTCATTTTTATCGCAAATAAAAGCTGTATATATAAGCAATAATGAATGCGGAAAGCAGAATCCAAAGTGTACCTTAAATTCAGGAGTGAAAAAAGTACACCACCTCGACACCTTTCACTGATCTTAAGGTCCTCAGTATTAGCGAGGTCACACTGAGGGCGGCACCGGAACAGTTCCCATTCTGTTGGCACGCAAAAGTCATTTATGAGACAAAGAATGAGATCCAGGCCAGTCTGGAATGTCTGGAACTGCTTACTGGGAGCTGAAGGAGGGTGAGCTTGGGCATTGCCTAGTGGGCTCCCTGCTTGACCATCCAGCACACCGCAGGGGGTTCCAGCAACACCCTTCATCTTGTCGGCAATAAGGAACGGGCCTGGGAAATAATGAAATCATCTGGCCATCTGTCCTGCGTCCACCTCGGCCACGCAGGGCTTCAAACACAGGCCTGGAAGGGTGATGTAGATGAAGGCATCTACAGCGGGCAGAGGCAAGACGGTTCCTGGCGGATAAGAACCGACATCGAAAAAACGAGACATGGAAGTGTAAATGGGCAGAGGCAGAAAAAGCTTAGGGAAGAGACTCTTCACCACCTGAACGCTGCTAAAGTTAAACCTGCAGCACTGATTGCCTAATAGAGACAAATATGAACCTCTGTGCCAATGTAAGGAGTGCCAGAAAGAACATTTTGTGATTTTCCGATGTTTACAAGCTGAAATGGTTCCTGCTGTTGTTAAAGCACCAGCCACAAACCCAGTCCCACTAAAGTGGAAGCACAACAGTATTGCAGTAGAGCAGTCTTACTGACACCCAGCAGTAAACAACGTGTGGAGAGAGGTGATTAGAATAGCCAGTGTATGTAAGCTGAAGTGTGGGAATCATGATGAGGGCTGGGCCAGATTGCCTGGGTGTGTGCAGTGGTCTGGGCAATAACTGATGCACTCCCAAAACTCATTACACACCCTGCCCAGCCTCAGGATGTTTACATGGTCAGTCAATAGCTGTGTGTGTGTGTGTGTGTGTGTGTCACAGTGGACATTTAAGATGTGTTGAGGGCATGTATATTTAAGTAGAGAAAAATCAGTCCTGTGCTGAGACTACAAGTAAGCAGTAAACAGCTGTTTCTATCCACTGCCTTCTATGCTGAGAAGGGAACCAGAGCAACAGAAGCTAGGGCAGAGCAGAGAGGTTTTTCAATAAACATCACACATAGCTGCACCAGGAAGCCTCTTTCTGGGTGGGAGTGTCCATTTGTGCCCCATTGGTTGGGAATGTGAGTCTGAAGAGGAAGCTGACTCTGAGTTGCTAGGGTATGAGGCCGGGGGGCTGACCCATGTAGTCTGTACACCTGGGTGTGTTTAAGACTGCAAGTCCATTTAGCACTTCAGTATTACTGCACAGTATAACCACAAGCTGCAATTCTATAATTACAAAAATATGCACAAACGTACTTGATCAAACATTCTGATTCAGTTACGTTACTTGTGTTGCAAGCATAGTGTTCCAACAGAAGGTTGGAACAGAAAATGTTTAATATTTATATTACAAGGTTTAACTTTACATATATACACACATACATACCCACACACTCGCTTGAATCTTTATAGATATCACTGGACTGGACTGGACTGGACTGAACTGGACTGCATAGATGGATTGATGGATGGATATTCCAAATTCAAAGTTAATTAAAATCTGAACATTTAATTTGGCCCTTATTTTTGCCCTGGAGTATATATATAACCCTGCTTGCTACGATGGCCAACAGCTTTGCACTTCTGTTCATGTATAACAATGAAAATCAGCCTCACGCCACAGCATGAGGGTGAATGTGAACCTTATCAGTGCGCTTTTATTCTCTATCTGTGCCCGACATCCGTTCCTCAAATGCACGTATGTATCTGCAAAAGGATCTACAGAAGCAGGGCTACTTACAGGTACTTGTCATTCCTCTGCAGTGCTGACCTCAGATCAGCTTGAGCAGTGACAGGCATGTGCATTTGTGCACGGATCTTTCCCTGTAATTGCATGTCTTATGCTACAGTTTCGAGGATGCAAACACATGGTCCAAAAAAATCGACACAACCAGCCTTAACCAAATAATGACTCGAAGTTGGAGCTGGAGACCACTGACATTTTTATGGCCCAAGTGTGCCTGGAAAAATGTGTTCTCATTTCTGCTCTTAACTCTTTCATTCCTGGTGTGGAGTATAAAAACTATCTAACAATTCTGTTGGCTTGCATATCACTTTTATTTGGCATTGTTTGTTTGTTCATTTGTTATGTAACAGAAACAGTCTGTGGCATTCAACCAGTTCTACCATAACTGCCAAGTACATGCTATGAGCAGAATAACAGTTCACAACCTTATACATCATTATATATCATACACATTTCCAAAGCAAAAACCAGGAAGAACATCAGACGTTGGCCTCGTAAAGTATTCACCTTGAATCCAGCCATAAACAATAAAGTGATGTCAAAGATGATCCTAGAGCCAGGAAGGTCACAGTAAACAGGATATTGCTCAGCAGCAAGCTGCATCCCATATCTAAAAGTAAACTCAGCTAGTATTTTAGATCCAAGCTAGTGTTCTAGATCCAAGCTAGTGTTCTAGATCCAAGCTAGTGTTCTAGATCCAAGCTAGTGTTCTAGATCCAAGCTAGTGGCTACCATACTGAGTTTCATTTACATTTAACTTTGAAGTGTTTAACAGACAATTTTGTCCAAAGCAACTTACACAAGTTCTTTGTTGCCTCCTTGTAGAACATCTGCTTGTACTAATAATACTGCACTGGAGCCTAAGGATCAAGCTAAAGGACTTCTGTTATGAATACACATAGAAACTTTCAGTTGTTCTGGTTTGATTTTGCAATTAATTGAAATTTAGTGGTGAGAGCAATTATGTAAGTATATAAAGTACTGTTTGTTCCTTTTCTCCTTACATCTCCTTTTCTGTGACAACCCAAGTGTACATCCTTTGAACAATTAAAATTTCTGGTTTCTTTAAATGCTGTTTTGTTTTCCTCTCGTTGCAGTGTTGGGTCATACCAAAGAGCTCACTGAAGTAATTCTACTACCCTTGTATAATTCAAACCAAATCACAATGCACAAATGTATTGGCAGGCTGCCGCATCTTAGACAAAACCGTTTGCACGCACTGGCTTCTGAACCAACGCATACCTGTCCACGCTCTCAGACACACAAAAACACCTTCACACGCACACATTGAGTTGTCTGGGAACCTCAGATAAGAGAACCATGCCATGAAGAGGCAGGATGGGGGTGGGGAGAGGGGCGGAAGGTGGAGCCTCTGAGGGACGAACTGCATGAGAGACCAATCAGCTTTGAAACGGACTGCGGGACAGACCAATCGGCTGTGAAAGATGCAGGCTAGTCAGCATTTTGGTCCTATGTTAAGCGATAACTCTGCCAGATTTGTTTAATGTTCCTATTAATGCACTGCAATGAGTAAGATGAAACGGTACTTTCCTATTGTCGTCGTTTCTATGACTCTGAGTTTGACATCCTGCTGTGACCCTACTGGCTTACCGTACAATCGTGTGTAATGGCTTATTGAGGTGAATTATACATCTAACAATAGTGCTGATAAACTAAACAATTCCCATGCAATACTTGAGGGGAAAAAAAGTACTTGGAGAGTATGGACGGAACACCCCTTTCATTTCCCTAACAAGGCCACAATGAGAAGAGAGGCAAGGCCTTCTCAGTATTGTGTTCTCTATGTCGTTTGCTCAGACATTCAAGTTCCAATGTAGACACAGGAGGTACTTCCAGGATGACAAAGGCTGCTAGCAACCGAGCCGCAAAACGGCATCACGTTTACCGTAAAGGAGGACTTTTTATCAAGAGTCAAGTCGGATGAGTCATGCAGAATCAATGTGAAGATTCCAAAAGGTGTGGGCACTCTTCACAGCTCAGCTTTGCCTGCAATCACCCACACAGACAGACCGGAAGGCCCCAGGGGGGTTAAGGCAATTATTTTTACAAGCAGGTGCACCTTTGAAAGGAGACATTAAAAAAAAACTGCTAATAACTGGATGCAGCAGACACTCAGACACACTCTTCACTCTGTTCCAGCCTACCTCTGTAAGCTCTGGTCAAAGAGTGAGTGACATGTGTTTATGAATGAGAATGGGTCACTGAGATTTCCTGTGCCTTAGTCACACCAAGATGATCGCAAACCCCCTCCCCATGACAGGACGGGTAGTCTGCTCCATGTGGTTTGCAACACCCCTCCCACCTGGAGCTTCCCCTCAGCTCCTCGTGGTTCTGCCACAGCTCACACAACATGAGTCA
The DNA here is from genome assembly GCA_028565775.1 of Sternarchorhynchus goeldii. NCBI lineage: Eukaryota > Metazoa > Chordata > Actinopteri > Gymnotiformes > Apteronotidae > Sternarchorhynchus > Sternarchorhynchus goeldii. The sequence goes on along the minus strand of JAOXYF010000018.1, from coordinate 20,522,057 downwards.
TGTGAGAAATGTTGAACCAAGGTCTAAAATAAGTTCCAGTCCTACCTCACATGGATTCGCAGTCTTTCTTTCTATTATGCATGGAATGAGGTCATTTTGCTCTGTTATGATCTTGGTAAAATTCCAGTGCAGTGTTTCCAATCCAAGAAACCATGAGAGAGGTTTAGATAAAGTGAACAGCAATAATGCAACACCATAAATTTGTTCCTAATATTTGGGACATCATAAACCTGTACTTGTATGTATTTTGATGAATTGTTGTATTGATGAGGCTGTCCTCTGTCCATGAAAGAGGTCCCATTGGCTTTTGTCCTTTAACTTCTCCACAATGAAGAAAGAGCCCCTCACATAACTATTAACCCAAAGAATGCATAAGTCGTGCTCTAAATTTAATGTGACCTGAGAACACATCCAAGAACAAGTCTCAAAAGTTGAAAATCACCCATGACGATGAGCTGTAGGGGCCGCGTAAACATTCCTCCCCAGCGATAAGAATTTGGTGCCTAAGATTAATCTTCGAGGCTGTGTAGCTCTGGTTTTCATTATAAGTTTAAATCTTCCATTTTCAGACAAATCTGGACACGGCGAGACTAGAAATATGTGGTCAAGCAAATGAAACCGAGTAGGAACAGAACTATGAACATTCAAAATGGTCACAGTCATTTAAAGTAGAACAAGTGAAAGGGGGGGGACTTTAAGCGCTCGTGTCCTTGCTAATCAGTTACAGAGTCTTGCATTGTACAGAACATGTTGGCTTATCACACAATACTGTGACACTGGAAAGCTTTGAAGCACATCTTACATTTTAATGCTGGCTGTTGATTCTACGGACTATAAATGGCATAGCTGAAAGTTGCACAAAATGTGCGCATCGAATTTATCTGACCAGTCTGGGAGAAACATTCGAGCACTGGTTATATTAATGTTGTTGTGGGGTTTTTTTTCTCAGTAAGTGATACAGATGTCTTAGCCTGGTGAGGGTGAAGGGGTCTGGGATGTTGAAAGGGCGAAAGACATTCACCTTTAATTACAAAACATCTTCTGTATTGTCTATGGAAAGATGTGAATTGTACCAGCAAACAGGAGGACCTTCGAAAACCAGCCTCCCTCTGCTTTGTCCATCAGATGTAAACACATGACACGTTACTTGTGTGTGCCTCACCCTGAAGCACACCCCACATAAATATTTACACCCAAGCATTCATCAGTGAGCCCCTATCTGAAACTGTAGACTTATTCCTGGCAAACAGCTGACGAGCCAGGAGATCATTTATGGTGGAATACACTATCCATGTCTGAAAGTGAACTTTCTCTAAAATAGCTAATTGCACCCCTCAGGCCCATCAAAGAGATACATATGATGCTGGCATCCCAGATAACATTGGCAAAGACTGACTGGGTTTACTGCCAGGAGACAGACAATTCCTCTGTTTACAGTTCCCCCGAGCAGGGATCAGAACAGGGATCAGATCAAACTTGTGAAAAGCCTGGAAAATTGATTGAGTGATTAATTACATTTACATTCACGTTCGTGATGTTTGGAAAATGCTATTATCCAGAGCAACTTACAAAAAGTGCTCTGTTATCTATTTATAGAATATATCCTATCAAGTACTGTAGGTTAGAGTCGAAGATACCATTGAACTAGAATACTGCTAAATACATCAATCAGTGCTGATACCTTGAAGAAATGCACAATACCAAATCATCCAAACAATAAATGCTAGCATATTCAGCTATTCAACAGTAGTAAATGTAGGATTAAATGTAGGATTAATGGTAATTTAAGTACTCCATAAAAAGATTAGCCTTCCGTCTGCGTCTGAAGACAGTGAGGGACTCTGTTGCTCGGACAGGCAGTGGAAGTTCATTTCACCATCTGGGAGCCACGACAGAATAATCTTGATGCTTGTCTGGAATGTGACTTGAGCCGAGTCGTACTTGAGGTTTGAAGTACTTGAGGTTTGAAGTACTTGAGGTATGGATTAGGCTTTGACTCTTGTCCTAATATAAAGAGAGGCTTGTCCATTTTTGGCTTTGTAGGCAAGCATCAGAGTTTTAAATCTGACGCTGCTGGAAGCGAGTGAAGGAAATGTAGCAGTGGAGTTACGTGTGTGGACTTCGGACTACCGATGGCCAGTCGTGCTGCTGCATTCTGGATCAGTTGTAAAGATCCGATGACCTGTAGAGGAAGACCAGCAATTAGCGAGCTGCAGCAGTCAAGCTTTGAGATGACATGTGAGTGCGCAAGCACCCGGGGGGTAGCTTCCTGTTAGAGGTAACGCCAAATCTTTCGTAAGCTGCAATAGGGAATGCATGACCAGGTCATGTTTGAAACATGAGCAGAGAACAATAACCGAATGTCCAAAATTATGCCAAGGCGCAGAGCAGCTTCAGACGGCAAGACTAGGGAGCTAATTAGTTAATTGAAAAAAGACAGGACTCATCTGTCTGCCAGAAATATCTTTCAGACCTGTTTCAGTGCTTCATTCCACTGTGCTGTTTAGCACAACAACACTAGAGTGCATCAGGTTAGCAGTAAGATTAATGACACTGCAGAGAGACCAGACTGACTTACTATTACTAACTCGTTTTGTTTTCAGGCTGCATTCCAACTGCCTGTTTATAAAAGATGCGTGCTCTTTCTACGAATGAAAGAACAAAAACTGCTGTGCTAGGCCTAAGAGGAATGTTTGAGCAGACTGGTTTCTCTGTAAACATACTGGACGGCCTTGTGGTTCGGGCTGTTGGTGAGGCACCACAGCTCTGTTTTTATGTCAACAACATGCCTCAGGCCACGACAGTTTCTAAACATCACAAACTTTGGCATATGGTGTTCAATGATGGACATATTTGTTATACACACATACTTGTCTGTCCTATTCTGTTAACTGTTAGCATTAGCCAGTGACCCTATTCTGAAGGAGGACTGTCTATGGAAAGCGGTTGTTGAATTTCATGGCATCCCCCAATAAGTTGTAAAATTCTTTTCAGCGTAAACTGTGGGGGTTGTCGGTCTTCTGTCAAACATGCTCTCCCACCAAAGGAAAACCACTCTGACATTCTGTCATAGTCTTTCATTAAGAGCAGGAAATGTCTCCTCAAAGGTATATAACCTTTTCTGCAGAATAATAACACTGATAATCAAATTTCATTTTCTCAGCATTTTTGAGAGGATATTTGATAGCTGTTTCATTGGGAGAAAAAAAAACTTGTCTGTTGTCACTGTTCTGATTTTACAATATTTTTCCTTCGGCGTATTCCTGCAGAGATACGGGTGGTCATATTTGAGTTATTTTTGCATGACCAATTTTTTATGATGCTACAGTGATAAATGTCACCATTTTTTATGCTACAGAGTGATAAATGTGTATCAAATTAGCTTCCACAGAAGAGTTGTTGAATGCACAAATTAGCCAATTCCGGTATTCAGTCGACACCAAGTTTACTCATTTTCCGATAACATTTCAGTACAGAGGAACCTGTCAGCTTGGAGGAAGAAGAAGCCCATCTGTGTGAGTTGGATTAAACTCTTCCTGTCTCTCCCTTGCTCCACACACCTCCCATCAGCAGCTGGGGCTAAGAAAGTAGCACTCGTGGAACTGTTGACATGCACTCCCCACATCTTCTAATGGCCATATCCTCCACACCCTATGTGCACTACACACACACACACACACATTCACATGCACGCACACACACATGCACGCTCAGACACACACACACACAAACTTCCTAGCAATCAGTGGCTGAGAATAGGAAGAAAGGAGAGGAAGTGACCGTGCATTCACAGGCTGGGAACAAGGGGTGTAGAGGAGGGACAAGGATGGTGGGGGGGGGGGACGGAACCTGGAATTTGCAAAGGAAAAAACAACGGGCTCCCAAAAATACCTCTGACCCATCCCAAACACCAGATAAACAGAAATATTATTCCTCTGTTGCTCAAGCCATCATCTTGCATTGTGACCCCCCCCATCACTAACCAGGAAACTGCAAGGTGACCTGCTAATTACTGAGCTCATTAGCCTTGCGTGTAATGATAGCATAAAACTCAATCAGCATTCGAAGAGGAAGGCTGCACGTTACGGAGATGAGCGGGAGCAGGACAGTCCTGAGTGTTTTATCCTGTCCCTTCCCATGCATCTCTTTGGATTACATTACGGCTTCCTATATACGAGGCCAGGACGGCCAACGCTGGGCAGCGCTGGGTCACGCTATTGATTCCCGGTGGTACCAGAATAGCAGACTGGTTTCGGTTCCTCTGACACAGCTTCTTTAGAAGCCTCAGATCATCATCCAGTAACATCTAATGTTGTGGAGCGGTTAGGGTAGGTGTACTGTTGAGAAGAAGTAAAGCTGGTGTGAGTTAGACCACACACGTTCTGCCCTGTGCTGACATTTTGGCCGTCTACTGCAGAGTCCTTGCCCTGAGCAATTGTGGAAGGGGGGGTGTCGTGCCCGGAGGTCATTTCCTCTGACCTCAGCTTCCTAAGTGATTCAATTTTCTACTTGTAGGCCCTGCAATTAGCATTTTCTAAAAGAAAACCTCATTCTGATGTTCTAATGTCTTCTTAATTATGATAACCCAATTTTCATTCAGGGAGCAAATCTGATTCTTAAGACATATGTTAGCATATGTTGCTAAGTCCCATCTCACAGACCCAACACAGCACTGACACAAGCAGAATATGAGCACCAAAGACGAGAACATAGCTAATGAGAGACAGCATCAGCTCCATCAGTGAGTCACAAAAGTGAGTCCTAAACAAGGTGAAGGACAGTCATGCTGAAACCCTTTAAACTAGTATCTACTGCAAACTGCTGGCTGTTTAATGAGGGCAGCATCGTGCTACCATTATTGCCAGGGACTCATGAACCACACCCAGATCTAGAGCATCTACTTTTGTAAGTTGTTCCTGGGGAGAGGGGGGGGGGTCTTGGGTTGTTTTTTTTTAGAATAGTAATAATTTTCTGAAAAGTCAGTGATACTTGATCTGATATGCCTGTGGCAAAGTTATTCCACATTAAAGAAGATTAGATCTAGTCTAAAAATAGTAAAGATTTACACCTATGTGCCCCCCCCAACTTTCCCCCAAATTCCTGAGAAAAAAAACCTTCAGGTTGTAGGCTGCCTGGCAGAAGCACCCCACAGTAGCCCGACAGTGTCTCAGTAATGGTAAGGTCTATGAACACCATCCATGAACCCCTCCATGAACATCTACCTGCTGGTGATTCTTCTCCATAATCATATCGGTTTCACGCTCGCCCAAGTTGTCTGTGTCACCAGAGCTTCACCTTTATGTTTCAAGGGAAAAGTGAATAAACTGACCGACCGAGACACACAACTGGTTCACAGCAGAAGTTTCAGCATGTGGATTTTTATGTCGTTTGTTTATTTGTTTGTGTGATAAAGGTTTTCTAAAAAACGCAGATAATCATCGCAGATTATTAAGGACAAAGTCACCTTCATGGTGATCTAAATTTACTTCGGTTCGCAATGACAGTCCCGACATAAAAAGGGTGTGTAAACTTAAGACACCTTCTATTTTTGGACAAGCACTTTTTGTTTATTAAATACCATTATGTTGTTTAATCATATTTCAAGGATGATTCATGTAAATTCCCTACTGTATACCTTCAAACACTGAGATTCCTTCTGGTTATGTTGTATTTTACTAGCTTTTATCAAACATGTCTGGGGTGAGTTAATGGTGTTACAGAGCTGTACATCACAGTGACAGCTGACAGCTGTATTATTACAGCGATGACTGAAGACTGTGCTTTATTCGGGAGATTTTACAACGCCCATGTATCACACTGAAATTAGTAGGTTATTAGACAAGCTGATTCTGTGTTCTTTCATTTAAGGAAGTGGTTTCCCACCTTTGCTCCTGGGACCTCATCATACCCTTTTGTGTTTTCTTAATCTGACTCGGCTGACCCAGATAGGGGTCTGATCATTAGCTAATGAGGGAAATCAAAGTGAGAAAAAGCCAAAACTGTTCAGAGAATGGTGTTCCCAGGACACAGACTGGGAATCACTGATTTAAAGGTCCAACCATGTGCGTCCTGTTGCATTGTGAGTTTTCCTATACAATAATAAACTGAAAGCCTCATTTTAGGAGCTGGTTTGTACTTGTTACAGATACACATCTTAATTCATTCTTAGTTCAAGGCAGTGTAGAAAACATGGTGGTACGCAGGTTTGTCTAACCCCTACAAGCGTAGCCTACTGTACACCGGTCAAAAGTGAGGGGGAAATTATAAAAACAAAGGACAAAATTTCATTCAATCTGAATTATCCCTGTGCTTCATTATGATAAAAACAATGATAATTTTTCACACTGAAATAGCTTATTAAATAGCTTAATAGTTATTTAGCTCTCTGAGCGCTATCAACTAAACCATAATGCAAATAATTATGCATTTTATTATACTGCCATTAGAAATGTAAGATACAGAATTCATTTTCCATGTTAAATTGCATTTTAAAAATGAGAAAACAATGATGCATCATGGGGCTTTTCCATATAAAGGCTTGAAAACCCCTACTGACCCATGCTGCCACTTCTCTAATTGCTTTGTTATTATATGCAGTCCAGGGACCTCCATCAGTACTAAGACATTTCATTAATTTAGAGCATTTGACATATTTTTATTTAAACACTTTATTTAAACAAGCCCCTCTGTGTTATGCTCAAAGCAGGGTGGCTTAAGAAGGGATTTACAAAGCTAGGCTTTTGGTTTATTGGACACTGCCTCTTCTATGAAACACTACAGCAGAACACAGCGAGATGCTGATGGTTAGGGCTAGAGACCTGCTTGTCATATCCTGTTAGAAGTGACCTATAAGGACATTCTCTTGTCCCGAGTAAACAAACGCCAAAGTCATCCAAAGGATGAATCATACCAGCATGGAATAAAGGGAGGTGGGGTGTCCTGAGTTTAGAATGAATGGCCGAACACTGCAAGGCAACAGGATGAAGCATGAGGCTAAAACTCACATTGTTGACTGATTACTATTGTATCCAGCACTGAACAAGAGTGTCTGCTAAATGCTGTAATTGTAAATGATTTTACATTTGATTACTGACCACACCTACCAATAACTAGCAGTATTCTCCCATCTTGAAGGACTACTCAAGATGTCTTGAGACCAAGCTGCAGCCATACCGCCCACTGTTGCAGTAGGTAGAACCAATAAACAGAGTGGTGACGCTGTAATAAATCATAAAGTCCATTATTACCCAGCAACTCTATTCTGGCCCTCATCAGCCACCTTTGCAGGGTGGGTTAGCATGGGTTAGCTGGAGACAGCTGGGATTAGCCAGCACTGAAGCTTTTAATCCCACTGTGGTGAAGGCTTTACACAAACGACAGCCATATCTGTCACGTTTGGCCGTGCTCCCCAGATGCCATGAATGTTACAACTCAGATCTGCCCTCCTGTGCCGCCCTTAATGCATGACGATCAGCATCCAAAGGTAACAGGGGCGTACATCTATAACGTGCTGAAGAAGAGCTTTAAACCTGATAGCACCAAGGAAGCATACAAAGTCGATTAAGTAGGAAGCAAGCCTGGCTTTCAAGTTTCAACCTAAAATTATAGACTTGATATAACATGTCCTTAATGGAAAGAGTATGTTTACAGGGCAGGTTATGGTGTATATCCCTTATTAGGCCACAAGTGGACCGTCTAGTATCTATACTCTATCAGAGCCACAAGACTATACTGCTCAAACAAGACTAAAAGTAGAGCTTGGCTGTTTCTAGTGGTATCATTGTGCTATGTTCTGGTCCTATCATCTTGCTATCTTCTGATGCTATCTTCATGCCATCTTCTTCTGGTGCTATCTTCATGCTACCTTCTGGTGCTATCATTGTGCAATCTTCTGGTACAATCATCATGCTATCTGGCTTCATCAAGATCACCTGCTGCTCTGCAGATTTGGGGAAAGGGGGTGGGAGTTTAAATGGCATTTACAGATTAATTCAGCTCTATCCTTAGTCTATAGATTATGTTTCCATAGTTACCTCCATCAAGAGCTGTGGTCTTTAAATAGGTAAAACCTTGAATACATCTAGGTCTCAGCAGCATCCTTGGCAAGATGAGTTGTGAGGATCATTTTTGTCTTTGTTTTTTATTTTTAGTGGATATTTGACTGTTTTCTTTTCTAAGTTTCTAGTCAACATGTTCTCTATTTCTGTGAACATTATTTGTATGGAGGATAATAATTTTAAACAGAACATATTCAAATAGTGCACTACTGTATTACAATAGATCAATGTTAATCAATATTAATGTCAGTGTTTCAGTAAATAATTAAACAGCTTCCAGTTGAGAGTATTAGAGTTGGAGCCGGAGCCAGTTGACCACGGACACAGCACTGTTTCCTAAACACAAGAGGGAAAGCATGGCAATAAAGTACCAAAGTGTGTGTGTGTGTGTGTGTGTGTGTGTGTGTGTGTGTGTGTGTGTGTGTGTGTGTGAGAGAGAGAGAGAGAGAGAGAGAGAGAGAGAGAGAGAGAGAGAGAGCGTGTGTGATGGGGTAGGGTGTGTGCTCTGTTGGAGAGGTTCAATATCTTGCCAGCACATAAGAGAATATTGTGGTAGTCTAACAAACACTGCATTAGGTGAGACTGTATCCATGGTAATGACACTTTTGCGTTTGTAGATGATCATTCATCACCCATTTTTTACAAAGAAATGTATTAGTATAGCAATTTTAAAATAGCTGAAGTTACACCAAAGTTCTTTACACACAGAAAACAACAAACAATACTCATCCCATATAGCGATGGTGATGGGGAGTTAGGGTGGGGGTGATGGGGAGTTAGGGTGGGGGTGACTGAAAAAGTCCAGTCACCCTGCATCTTAGTGGGAAGAGGACTTTAAGAAAACCTGATTTGAGGGTTCTTGGTTTTATAATGTTAAATCAAGTGATAAAAAAAAGAAGAAGAAGAAAATGGCCCATTTTATCCAGAAGTAACAGAACGTGCTTCACAAACAGAGATACAACAGATGCTACAACTTAAAGACAAAAGATTACGAATTTAAGAATTAAGAAATTAATAAGTCGGAGATTTAGTACTTTAAAAATAAACAATAACACCTTAAATTGAATTCTAAATTGAAATGAAAGTTAATGCAGGGATGCTAGGACTGGTGTAATATAATCATGCATTTTTGTGCGAGTGAGTGAACTATAGCTACAGCATTGTGGACTAACTGTAGTCAAGCACCAAAGTTCAGAAGAAGGTCCAAATGTGATGAGACCAATGCATGAATCACCTTTTCCAGGTCACTGACAGACAAAAACAGTTTTAAACACACATACAATTTACGCATATACTATTAACCAACTAACTGGAGAAGACTAAATTCACAGTATTCACTGAGAGAGTTTAAAGAGACAGACCAGCGCAGGGTCTACCACTCTAACGTATGATAAGCACACTGCCGCACTCATATCAGCACAGCACTCACTGCCATGCCCCTAGAGCGAGGGAAAGTTTTGAGAAAGGTTCCCAACTCAAATAACATATGGTAAAATAAATAAATAAATTGAAACCACATTGAGTAATGATGAACAGGGTAAAGGGCTGGCTAACGGCATGCTAACAGATGGGCTACAGTCTGTAACTGGACACCTAGAATATACACCTATAAGATATATGTACCCTTATAGTGGCATATGAGTGCATTGGACTTAATAAGGTCCTAATAAGGTGTCTAATGAGTGTATATATAATTTATACCTTTTTGCTTTAGGTAATGATTATTTTATAGACACAGGGATAGTTTTAGGAAAGATAGTTTTTAGTTTCTGATGAAAAAAAAAAGCCCCGACGTCTGGGGAACACATCACCAGCTCTCTAAATAACATCGGACGGGTGCTGTGGTACACACCGACCTTCTAATCAAGAACCGGAGTGTTTCACAGGGAGTTTCACATCAAACACAGCGGTGCCAGTGCTGCGTTCGTGGAGCAAATACAGTCTGGAAGGAAAACGAGAGTAGCAGGTGGCTCTGATGTGCAGCACCTTAACTCCGATTGCTCTGATGTGCAGCACCTTAACAGGGAAGTCCGCCAGTAAGGCAGAGGAGCAGCCAAAGACTGGTCGCAGCTCACAGATCAAATGTAACATTAAGTAGTGCGAAACTAGCATGTTTTTAATAGGAGTGCAATTTAAGTTGACCAAGGCCATCTGCCTGCGCTGCCAGGACGGTGATAAAAAAAATAAAAAGTGTAGATGTGCATTTTCCCTACTGATCTGGGGTCAGCAGTTAGGATCTGGGACCAAGAAATCTGTCAGAGAGCAGCACTGAGAGGTGATTGCACGTGGCTAATAAAAATACCCATTTGTTGCTATGCTATTGTTGATAGCCCAAAGTCCTGTGTTATATTTACACTAATTGTCAAGATAACATTTTCTGACTATCAAATATTATATTAAATAATTAAATATTAACTACTGTTTGGTTTTTTTTGTTTGTTTGTTTTTTGTGGTTTTTTTTGGTGGGGGGGTGTTGCAGGTTACTGAGATTTAAATACATTTTTGCTGTCCAGCCATTATAGTAAATAGTAAGAAACTGTAAATCAAATACATTGTATAACATCTTTTTTGAGTTTTTGGATCAACAAATGTTCATTCAGAAACACACACACACACACAAACACACACACACACACACACACACACACTACAGCACTTTGTAGCTGCATAATTTTCATTGCATTCAAAATAATATGAATTTATGCCCATTTAACATCAGTTACGCACTCAGTCAGAAAAACGAACAGGGCAGGAACGGCAGCATCCGGAGGAGCAGAGCTGAACGTTCTCCTGTTCTGTCTGCGCTCTGTCTCCTTGTGCCGAGCCGTGGCATTAAGGGAAGTGGACTAGACACAGGAGGAAAAACAGTTACTGATCCTGTCTTCCACACTCACCAGGGGGTGATGGAGGATCACAGGAGGTTTGGTCAAAAACCACAGTTACCCCTCTGTCACAAAGGGACATAGATCAGTTCTGGCATGTATAAGGGCTTGTATTCCTCTGTCTTGTGGTTTTGTTCAAAGGAACAAATACCATTGCCAACAAAAGTATATGGGTTGGTTTCATCTGCTTTCTTGTGTTGCAAGACTGCATAATAATTCTGTCTAAGACAGACAGAGAAGGCCATTGTCTTCACTAATGCACTGAAATAATTGGGGGGGGGGGGAGAGTAAGTGAGGATGTTCAAGCAAACAACAGATCTGAAACACATCTCCACATCGCAAATCTGTGTTCATCACTTACAGGCATTGTATTAAACCTTGCAATTGTCCCACTGCAAATATAAACAAAAAGTTTTAATTACACTGTCTGTGTAAATTTAGCTGTGTCCAGCTATAAAATACAAGTTTACATGTAGTTGTTATCCATTTATAACAGAGACATGTGGTGTAAGAACAGATAAGATAGGTTGCATGTTCTAGCAAATCCATTATCCAGGATCCATAATCCAGGATCTTGTCATCACAAGCTCAGAAGTGCAAATAATATAAAATTGTACCATCTGGCTGAAATCCTCCTTTAACAACCATGTATCATGACTTTTGACAGTATATAAAATTATATGAGGACAGATTCAGTTTTGAAATGGTAGCCATGTTCTTTAAACAGGTGCACAGCAGGTAGTGCAGCAGCATTGGTAATAAACTCTTATCTGGTTCATTTTAGTTTACACTACTAGTATTTAATAAGCCATGTTAGAAACACTTACAGACTTCTCTTATCGCTTCACTTCCACCGACAATGGCAGCAATGTTCACCCAGAGTGTTCTACAAGAGCAGAGCACAGTTAGGAACAGATATCTGAAACAGGTTTATTATCACATCCAGTTCTAAGCAAGCATCTGGAAACGCTAACTTCCACAAGAATTTCCACAAGTGCATGCATAAATAAAGCCGCGGATCGTATATATAATTATGTGAACTAAGTTTACTCGAATATATGCATGCAGTTTCAGTTACAACTCTGTTTACTCTTCTTTTCTTGTAGGTGTTTCATGAAAGAAGTATTTGATAAACTGTACAAATCATCGTCTCTTTGAAGGAAATTATAAATGTCTCTGTTTGCGTGATATAAATGACTCCAAAACATGAATATGTAATTCAGTTTTATATCAGTAACGTGCAAAATGTATTGCATCTAAATCAAATTCACCACTCATAAATTGAAAGAAATATTCAACGAATGATAGTCAAATTAGGTTTTTTATTATTATTTTAATGTACCTAATCCTCCTTTACATGATCTAACATAATGAAAACTTACTCGACACGAGAATTATTCGGCATTGTTTGACATCTTAAACGGCAGTTCCTTTGTATGGTTTTGCTAAGTCTCTCTGAACTAGTGTTTCCGTAACCCCTCCTCCTCCTCTGCGTTTCCTAAGAGTCTCCGTGTGTATGTGCCATGATTTACACAGGCTTTAGATCGCAGTATCTGCGTGCGTGTGATAAAAGTCACAATGGGTTGAGGAAAGGTCCGTTATATTACTGAGCAGCGGACGATTATGCAGTACAGTCTGGATGTCAGAACGTTGTGGCACGTTAGACCTGAAGGTATAATTAATTTGCTAAGTATTAAGGCTGTCATTTATCGTCTGACATCACTTAGTCAGCTTTAAATACTTAAATGGCTATCAACAAGTGTTAAGGACTGTGATAAATAAGAACGTTTTGGAGTACTGCGAATTATTTATTTTGTTAATGACGTGCTTAACAATCCGTTATGTCAAGTCATAGCGGCCCATGACGTGTGGTCTGAGATACGTAGTGCAGATGCACCTGCACTACTATGTGTATTTAAAAGTCGTAGTTTCTTAGCTGAAATTAAAATATAAAATGATTATCTTCTGTAACCAAAGAAACGGGGCAACAGATTATAGCGGTGAAAACAGCTCAAATGTCACTGCTAGCCACAAAGCAATTAAACCTTCTTTCATAAGCTCTCACCACCTGTGCCTGAGTCTAGCGGTCTTCTGTCATACCTCCCCACTCAAAGTGCCTGGCGAATGAGAGCACTCGTTAGTGTAATTATTCATCATTCATCATTATATTGTAATTAATGTGCTTGTGTTCAGATGCACTAATGCACTAATTTTTTTCCAGTACAAGACCAACGAAGCCAACTGGAATTTAAATTAACAGTTTTAGCAGCCTACGATTTTCGCCGCTCAGACAGACGTGAGTAACAGTACACGAGTTCAATCTAGCACCAGATGGTAAGTGGAGAGTCCTCGAGCGGCACGGCAGTCATATAGCACAACCAATCAAAAATCTCTGTGGATATTGGCAAACTATTGTGACCAAATTACGATTAGAAACTTAAGGGAAAGAAGGAACATGCGGTCAGACTGAATTTCGCTATTGAAATTCCCCATTATTGCATTAGCAAACTATGGAAATAATACAGTTTACATTTGATCAAGTATGACCCATGTGATTCATTCTAAAATTGATAATCCGAGCGGAATTGGTATATTCGTTTGATGCAGACCTGAATCATAAAAAGAAAGTGATCCTGGCGCCTTTGCTGGGTTTATACGATCCTATTCCCTCAATGTACATTATTGTCTTTCTAAATCGTGTCCGACCGTGATTTAAAATAGACTACCATTCCACTGTGTACGTAAAAGGCTATGTGTTATCCGAGGTCACGTGTCCTTGCACGACAGGTAGCCTACATTGACAGGTGAATTAGGAAATTAATATTTTACATAAAATAACGCAGTTATGAAAACTGAAAAAAGAACATTTAGCATTCTTACTGTTATTCTGAGTCGAGTGCAAGGAATATTATACGAATTATGGCAGTTGTGAATTTAAATAAGTGCTCATTAACATACAGCTGAATAGTTATCTCAACCCCCATCTCTGTCACAGGCCCGTATGAAAAGCCTCGTGAAAGCGCCCTCAACGCGCTTCTAACGAGAGGCACGCGACTCAACAATAAATGACACGCTGCATTTGAGATAGAAGCCGTTCGTAAGCCGGTATGTGGCAACAACGTTCATTCTCTAATCCTATTTCATTTTTTTCACCCCTTTCATTTTTTTATTAATTTTATTCAATCCTTTCATACAAATTTTAGAACATATTAAGGCAAATGAAATCTTAATTAATTCTGAAGGTAAATATATTAAGATAAGAATCTTTTTGTAAATAAAAACTTATATTTGATCTTTGAATGTTTAAGACCTTATAATATGGTACGCAGGCTACCAGTGTGTTACATAACAATTTTCAGTCACATTATTTAGGGGGCACGTTCCTGCCCAGCCTAAAAGGTTGAATTCATTACGCATTAAACCGAAACTAAAGGTCGGGATTTGACCCCGATCTGCCCGTGCACTCATTTAATGATGTAATCGTTCGTTCAAGTTACTGGACCATGTTTTTTTCTGTTGTTGTTGGAGTTTTCCTGTTGTTGTTGTTGATGATCATGTTGTTGTTGTTATTATTTGTTTGTTTCTTCTTTGTTTTTTGGTTTTGTTTTTTTTTGTTTGTTTGTTTTGGTGGGGTGTTTTCCGCTGCTGTTTATCCATAAACGGCGTTAAATGTTTGTATAAAAGATTTGTATTAAATTGCGTCCGTTATAAATATGTCAGCAGATGTCAGTTTTGTTAATAATCACCCCGCTCTCAATTGGTGGTCGGCACTGAGGTGGTGGGTATTAAATGTGGATATCACTGTTGTTCTAGCAAGGGGGAGGCTGAAGTGGGCGGTGTTTAGTGATGGACAGTTTATGTAATGAGCAGCGCGGACACAAAGCCCATATAAATACTCCGAGACTCAAGAAGTAAGACTTCATTCACGACTTAGAAGAGAAGCGTTAGGACACCCCACGTTACAACCCTAACGCGCAAAGTACCAAAACAAGACATTACCACTGACGCGACATACATCGAGGAGATCATTGTGGAATACTGACCATGCACGTGGGGGCAAGCAGAGGATAAGAGGGAAACGACTGGATATTGATCTTCCGTTTAACCTTCACCTTTCTGGATAACCTGGAAATTTGAATGTACCCTTTGCGCATAGGAGTGAAGGACGAGGGAACTCAACGAAGCTGACGTGCAGAGGAATATATCTTGTCGTTCTCGTACTTTTGTGTTTATATCGAATCCTTACGTTTTGGAGTAGGAGCTTTTAGGGAATATATAACCGCGGGTGACGCGGCTGCCCACGAGCATCGAAAAGCATGGCAGCTTGGTTCACCTTTCTCATCCCCTTTTTCTCGACGCTTTTAACGCAGGTAAATAATTGCAGGTAGTGGCTGAGAAGTCGTCAAGACCAGTCCTTGAGGACTGGGTGAGAAGAGTATCAGGCTGTAACTACAGCACTGTCATAGCTATGCAGATATTACGGTGCAATGTTGTAATGTATGTCATCTTTTCTCTTTAGATATTTGGAACTGGTGTTTTCGAACTTGACCTCCACGAATTCAAAAATTTCAAAGGTTTGCTTGCAAATGGCAACTCGTGCAAACCTGATTGCAGGACGTTCTTCCGAGTTTGCCTTAAAAACTACCAAGCAGTCGTGTCTCCAGGTGACTGTATCTTTGGAAATTCAACTACACCAGTACTTGGGACAAATTCATTCAGAATAGGAGGAGACACTTTCAGCACACCGATTCGACTGCCATTGAACTTTGGATGGCTGGTAAGAAACAGAGAAATTGCTTTAAAGAGTAAAATTATGTAGTGAAAAGTCCATAAAATTAATGATCTAACGGCAACAAATGAAAACAGTTTATATAAGACAACAGCAGATACATAGTCAAGCCAAATGAAATTCAAACTATTAAAACACCTTAATCATGGTTAAGTAAAATATCACATGTCCTTCTATACCATATTTGTCTACTTCATTATTTTATAAGTATGAATTGTAAAAGTTCATGAGGTATCCTATATACGATCCACTCATGAAGCAGTTTAGCAGTTTAATATGCTCCTACATGTAATTTTCTGTTCTTTGAATATGTAATTATAGATACAGATTTCTATTTTTCTTACCCTTTAGGGATCATTTTCTTTGATTATTGAGGCCTGGTATTCACCTTTTGGGGATCCACCTGTAGGTAAGTGGATCTATTTGTAGCCACTAGAGGGCAACACTACTATATATATATATATATATATAATATTGCACTATAAAGTATGTATGTGTGTGTATATATATATATATATATATATAATATTGCACTATAAAGTATGTATGTGTGTA
>JAOXYF010000018.1:20486738-20505674 GCA_028565775.1 Sternarchorhynchus goeldii | reverse complement strand
TACTTTATAGTGCACTAAGCATCTTTCTCTTAATTGTTCTTTTTGAATTATAGTGTATATTACTTTAATATGTCTTTTTTAAATTTTCGATTAAAAAGTCTACCCATGGTAAAAAAAATTCTACTCTTAACACTAAGAAATGACGCTTTCCTCTTGCTTCAAAACACCTTCACGTTCTCATACTCGAACACAATTGAACTTCCTGGGGTTTATTTTTGGCGTGGGAAAACGCAGTGGGCTTTGGTGAGAATACTCAACGCTTGCCAAAACCATCCGACTGCGTTTTCCTGTATTTTACACCTTTCTATGTCCCGCCCTTTGGAATGGGATTAATAGCATGGGAATGTTTTGCTTTACTTAAAGGGAAAAGGAAATTCATTTTACCCTATATATTTCAGAAAGGCAATAAGCCAAAATTACAAAACGCCAAAAAGTTTTACATTTATTTCGAAAATACGCATAATACAAAGTCTAATGTTTTCTGATGGCCCAATAAAACTTAAACCACAGCACAAACTACGGACGTAGATTGTAACCGTGTGTCTTTCTTTTTTCCTAGACTCAACCAACCCCGATTTACAGATTAGTTCTTTTGCCATCCAAAGAGAGTTGGAAGTAGGGGCTGAGTGGTCTCAGGATGTTCAAACCAGGCAGCAGACAGAGCTAAGGTATTCTTACCGGTTCATCTGCAATGAAAATTACTACGGCGACAGTTGTTCGAAAATATGCACGCCCAGGGACGACCGTTTTGGCCACTACACCTGCAACCCAGATGGGCAGTTATCCTGTCTCCCTGGCTGGAAGGGAGAATACTGCGAAGAACGTAAGCAATCAGAGATCACAATCCACTGGCCTTAAGGCGACTGAGGCTTCACCTTCTGTCATCAAACAGAACAGTTATTTTCTCCTGTGCAAAAATGGTCTCTGCTTTCAATAGTTTTCCACATAAACCGTTTCTCTACGTCTAATTTAAAATACGAAAAAATGAATAAAAAACTTACGTCGTGTGGAAACGGGTTCCTTAAATGCTAGATAAAATGCAGCTTTTGTTTATTTTGGTAATTATTTTTATTTTGATCATATAGTTTTTAATGTTTTTCACAAATGTGGGCTAATCGATTTGGGTGTTTGGGACAAAGTTTAAAACAGCAGTATCGTTGTATCCTTCGTTGATTTTAGGCGCGCATTGCTACAGTAGTCTGGATAGCATCCATACAGTGGCGTGCCAGGCAACTTCCACGAGCCATTTGGATTGCGAAGGGTTTAGTTCTTTTTGCTTAATTTATGTGCCGGTTATTCACTGATACATTTCGTCGTGGTCTGGGTTGCATATATTTTTGGATGTGACCTAATTATTTTCAATGCAGCCTAGTTCTCTAGAGTTCCTCAAGAAATTCGCAGTCAATCACACTGACATACTGGTTTGTGTATACTCCGCGCGCGTGCTTGGTAATTTAATCCCAGGCGAGCAGCGTGGCCGGGGGAGGCAAGCACGCGCCCGCTTAATCGCAGCATTATTATCCGCCACGCGCCACGAAATTGTAGTGCCCATTGTTGCTCTACAGCGTAGCAGCTGCAAATATGGTTCGCACAGACTACGCACAACAATAGGGACAGCTGTCCGTTATTGAGAAAGAGCATCTGTTCTGGCCTCCTCAGCAGCTCAGTGCGGGTCAGATACCAACTCAAAATCAATGTCACATACAGCAGAACACAAACAACAGTAAATCAGCCTGCTTCCATGGCAGTTGGCCAGTTTAACAGGTTCTCCTAAATTGTGTGTTGCAGCAGAGAAGGGTTTAGTCGAGTTTGTTTATTTGTTTTTGTCGTTCTGCACCACGATACACCTGCTCGGTGAATTCAGATTGAGTTAGGTTGTACTTTTTTAAGATGATGACAACCAATGTGTTTAGCTTCTCTTCAGCGAGTGAGCACGCAGCCAAGCGTTTAGTCAGTGCTGGAAACGTTAGTGTCACAGCAGCCCCTTTACTAACAACAGTTTCTGTTTATTGTTGCAGCTATTTGCCTCCAGGGGTGCAGCGAGGTCAACGGCAACTGCTCCCAGCCTGGAGAGTGTGTGTAAGTACGCGGGCTGGAAAACGGATGTGTGGCCCACTTCTCGATGAGTTAGCATTGCTCAAATATCCCTGTCTCATAGCAGGACAGTCTCAAATATCCCTGTGTCATAGCAGGACAGTCTCAAATATCCCTGTGTCATAGCAGGACAGTAAAAGGGAGCCATTCATCTCCCATAAACTAATGGATGTCTGTCGGTGCGTCCAATACGCCTGAGGTTGTTATCCCGACCTCACACCAGAAATCTGTCTTCGCATCTACGGTCTAGCACAGGCTGTCTCCATGCTGTTGTTTTATTTTCACTCTACTGGCCATTTCTGCCTGGTTTTGAATACAGAACCTTGCAAGAGTAGTTCAGCCAAGGTTATCTCATTGAGCTTTGATGCACCACTTATTTTCGAACCACCGTTTGGTTCCAAGTGAGAGAAATCACTATACGTGTAATTTGGTTAAATATGTGGTTACGATGATTAATATAAACATACGATTATAGCAAATTTAGTTTGCATTTCTTTTGTTTCCTTTGTTCAACGGGTGCTTTAAAATCCCTGATGTGTTAATTTGGAACTGTTGTGTGCTGCAGCTGCAGAGAAGGCTGGCAGGGTACCTTGTGTACAGAGTGCAAGAAGCACCCAGTGTGCAAGCATGGCACCTGCCAGCAGCCCTGGCAGTGCCACTGCAAGGAAGGCTGGGGCGGGCTCTTCTGTGACCAAGGTGAGACTGAATCCCATCCCAAAATGATGTTTACCAGCCAGCTGAATGTATTGCTGAATCCGTTTTTGAAGAGCAAAATGTGAAGGAATGACTGAGTATAATCCTAATCAAATAATTACATGTAATTCAAGGTCGGTGTAACCGAGCACTGTATATATGGACTGTGTGTGATGTTCGCTCGTATGCTAGGGGTAGTAGCCGAAATTGCATTCCCCCGTCAGTAGGGGATAAGAAAAGACACTTTAGAACTGTAACCACCAGGCACTGTGATCGTGCCAAAACAAGTAGTCTGAAGTGGAAAGTGGAACCCAGGTCCTATTTTAAGTGGTGTCGTTGACGTTTGACACCAGATCTGAACTTCTGCACCCACCACAAGCCGTGCATGAATGGAGCCACGTGCATGAACACTGGCCAGGGCAGCTACACCTGCACGTGTCCTCCGGGCTTCACCGGAGTCAACTGCGAGCTGGAGGTGCGGCAGTGTGACAGCAACCCTTGCAGCAACGGGGGACACTGCGGCGTAAGTCACAGGCTCAGATCTTCCACCAGAGCCCCATTCATACGTCCTTTCACCGCCGTTTGTAACTGCATGCACTGCGGGACGTCATTATCGAAGTTACACGCTTGGGATATTTCCCGAACCCTTGTCAAATTGGCTAAATATCGGATCCAGTTTGGTTTTTTTGCTGTCCTGAACAAAAAGAGGGATTGAATCGTGCCCCAAAGATCCACTGTCTTCTGTTTCCGTTCAGGAGCTGGATAATGGTTACATGTGCACATGCCTGCCAGGCTACGAGGGCACACACTGTGAACACAGCCTACTCACCTGTGCCGACCAGCCCTGCTTCCAAGGGGGCAAGTGCCACGAACGTGACAACGGCCGCAGCTACTCCTGCGACTGCCCTCGAGGTTATACCGGACTCAACTGTGAGAAGAGGGTAGACAAATGCACATCCCTGCCCTGCACCAATGGTACATCCCACCCCAGCTCACCCAATCGCTCAGCTTAGACAAACCTTTTCCTTATCAGCTGTTCTTAGATCTGATTTGATCTTCTAGAAGTTAGGAAGAGTATATCTCTACCCAGTATGTAGCAAACCTGATGTTTTAATGAGGATGCATTCCGTTCTTATTATGTCAATGTGTTTCATGCTTGTGACTATAATTGTAATATGAAAAGTCTGGAAGCAGAGGGGTTGTTTTTGTGGGGTCCTTGTAGGATTTGAAAGCGGAATTTATTTCAGTTCTGCAGTAGTTCGTTCCACTCTGTTAGCCCTTGTATTGGTGACTTGAATGAGCAATTAGGATGTGTTTGTGTATTTGGCGCATGTGTAATAGCCTGTGTGTTCCTGCAGGTGGCGTGTGTGTGGTGCTGGCAGGGGTGCGTGTGTGTAGCTGCCGACCTGGCTTCACCGGGCCGCGCTGCGAGATCAACATCAACGACTGCGCTTCCAACCCTTGCTCCAACGGCGGCACCTGTCACGACCGCGTCGGGGACTACACATGTTCGTGCCCGCCGGGCTACGCTGGCCGAAACTGCCACCAGCTGGCCGCGGCGTGCCCGCCCCAGCTGTGCCTCAACGGTGGCTCCTGCGGGGCCGCGCCCAGCCTCCCGGCCGCCTGCTTCTGCCCCGCCGGCTTCACGGGGCCCCGTTGCGAGTACTTTGCCGACACTCTGCCCGTGCTGCCCGGGGAGCCCCGCGACGGCTTCCAGTGGGTGGCCGTATCGCTGGCAGTGGGCCTGGTGGCGCTGCTCGTGCTCCTGTGTATGGTGGCCATTGCCCTGCGCCAGGTTCACAGGCATGCCTCCGCCGACAGGACACAAACGGATGCCATGAACAATCGGTCGGACGCGCAGAGGGACAACCTGATACCCACTTCGCAGCTGAAGAACACTAACAAGAGGGTGGGACTGGAGGTAGACTGTGGCTCAGAGAAGTTCAATTACATACACAAGAACTATCACTTGGACTACAACTCATCAAAAGATTTCAAAGAGACCCCTTTGCAAGAGGACAAAAGTCACAACTATGAAAAGTGTTTAGAAGACAAAATAGCTTTGAGTAGAATGTACAGGTAAGACACGGGTAATTGCACAGATGTCACTGTGGAAGTTAGCATTTAGAATGATTTTAAATATTAAAGCTGGTGCTGTTGTAGAATTTAACAGAATTTATATCAGTTCTACTGTAATACAGTCCCCCCACAATACTGTTACCCATTACTGTTTTGTTACCCATAAATACAACACTATTACCCATTGTTTTGATGGTTTTAATAAGCATTACTAGGTTTCTATCTTTCCTAATATAAATGTGTATACTGTCAGACCCCATCCATATTTTAGTAGCTCTCCTCACTCGTATGTGTAACTTATGCAGTTGCTGTGGATAGAAACTGCAGCGTTGAGTGATGAAACCTTCTTCACCCTTTAGACAAGGTGTCCGTTGTAATTAAACCAAAAAAAGGGAATATCAGTCAGAAACGTCTGTAAACGGGGGAAAATGAAAACAGAATCTCGTAATATCTTGAAGCCCGAGAGTTAAATATACTTCACAGTTGATGGAGGGAAGCTTTCGTGTTTTCACCCTGTTCCTAAAACCCTCCCTTACGCGTCCAGAGGCTTTAGCTTTGCATTAACACTGTGTGTGATTTGTGTGTGCAGTGAGAAGCCAGAGTGTAGAATATCAACGATATGTTCCCCAAGAGACTCCATGTACCAGTCTGTGTTTGTAATAGCAGAGGAGAGAAGTGAATGCGTCATAGCAACTGAGGTAAGCATGAACAGGAAACTAATTCCTTAATATGGCGGTGGTGGTGGTTTCATGTTAAGTGCTGTTGTTATTCATGTTAATAACTGTTGTTATTTATAAAATGAACTTGCTGTACACGTCAAAGCGCGTCTAAGACCTGCTCTCTTCCCTGTTTGCTCTCTCCTCAGGTATAAATGACGGGAGGATGTATCTGAAGAGAAGGGTGGGGAAAACACAATCAAAGCAGAACTTTCTGGATTGTTTACAAAGACTGACAGACTGGAGAGACTTAGTTTGTGAGGTCCACTGCTGCTCTGAGAAACTTGAGAAACTGAAGAGAGCAGAAGCCCTGCTCACTGAACACAACAGATGAGCGTTTCTGTTGACGTGTGTTTGTGTACAAACGTGTACAGACCTGGAAGGGTTTTTGTTTTTTTGTTTGTTTTTTTATCCCTCCTGCTACGGTATGTTTTTTCCCCTCACAAACTGTAAGCAAAGATGGACTTACACTGAAAGAGGAAAAAAGTCTATGGCAGAGAGAAGTGGTCCCACCCCCACATGGAGTGAGCATTCTTTCTATCTCTCTCTCTCTCACTCTCACTCTCACTCTCCTTCACCCTCTCTCACTCTCTCGTGGTAATCATGGACACATCATCTGCCAACTAATCATTCGAAGGTGCCAGGGACATCCAACACTTCAGCCAGCATATCGCCACCAGCTATGCAAGCATGGGGGAGGGGGGGGGAGCAATCAAAGCCAGCCCACCCCAGTCATGAGAAGAAATGAATGTCTGAAACAATAAACATGTAAAAATGTCAATCATATCAAAAAAAAAAAAAAGACTGTTCTAAGATTGTATCCAGCCCAAAATTTCACAAAAAGCCTTAAAAGGATGGAACAGGATGTTCATTTTCTTGCATTGTTTGTAAGAAGGGAAAATGCTTCTGTAAAGAACAGGGGGTGGAGGGGTGGTAGGATCGCTTTATATTGAACTGTGCCACAGTCCAAGAGGAAGTGTCGTTGGCTTCTTTTATGCAATATGGCCCGTGAGTACAAGGCTGAAAGGACAAAATACCTGAAATCGTGACCTGCTTACCACTGACTGCCTGGCATTCATTTTGAGACCAATAATGTAATTTTTAAGAAAATTATTTCCAGAGTTAATTTAATTATGACACACTGCTCTTTATATGTTTTATACTATTATTTTGTATATAATGCATATTTATAAGAACCAAACATCTGAAGAATAAAAATGTTAATTCCTTTGACGCATGATTCTGCTTTGCTTTGAGAAACATTTGGGATACTAAATTACAAAACATGGTTTTTCTGCTTTGCGATTGTCTGGATTTGTCCTCATCTAGCAGCACCTCTCGATCCTGAAAAAAACACCCTCGGCACCCCAAGCACACACGCTCGCACACTTCCTCAGTTGTAAATTGGCTTGAAATTCAAATCCGTTGCCTCGGATACAAGCCCCCTGAGCTGGCGATGAGCGTACGCACCATAGGAGTGGCCCCTCCTCAGAAAGCTGAAACAGATGCCCCAGGGTGCGACCCAGCTCCACCATAAAAACAGCAGCATATGCCTCTCTCTCTCTCTCTCTCTCTCTCTTTCTCTCTCTCTCTCTCTCTCTTTCTCTCTCTCTCCTGGCTCCACGTGGTCGAGTAGCACACGGGTTGAAGAGCGTTCGCGCACACACACGCGCCTGCAGTCTCAGCCGGTCTTTGCCTCCAGGGCTGAAGG
Source organism: Sternarchorhynchus goeldii (assembly GCA_028565775.1). NCBI lineage: Eukaryota > Metazoa > Chordata > Actinopteri > Gymnotiformes > Apteronotidae > Sternarchorhynchus > Sternarchorhynchus goeldii. The sequence continues at coordinate 20,498,381 of JAOXYF010000018.1, read as the reverse complement.
AGAGATGCCTGCTTCTGCTTCTCCTGCTGGCGCCACCCCCCCCCCCCCCAGTAAACCGCAACAAAAGGGTGGGCAGACCCCCTGGCACCGTGTTCCTTCAGCAAGAGAGGAGGGGGGACTACAGGATCTCTAGAAGTCCAGCTGACCCGTCAGAGCAATCTGGCGTGAGAGGCCGAATTATTTATCGTCACTTTTCAATATGGTCGAAACAGGGTCACCTGGGGTCTCCATTTAAGGGAAGAAGGGTCAAATGTCATCTGTCAGGCAGACTGGAGGTAGAAGAGGATTTACACTGGCCATTATGTGCTCAGCCAACTCTGGCCTTGACCTAAACTGGGACTTGGTGAGAAATAAATGCAATATTGATAAATCACTAAAACAAAACCGCAGAGTAGCTGATAAGGACCCAGTTATCCACATGATGCTCCGTGTAACGACAACTACAAGCTTCCCTCTCCAGCCGAGAGTCAAAGAAGCAGACCAGTCCAGCCCTGTAAATCGTCACTTGGGCCAGTGTCAGCCCTCACTGAACCCATGCAAGAGAGGACACGTTAAAAGACATTAAGGTAACAAAAGTGCCCCAGCTAATGTTCCACGGCAGCTGGAGTTTGCCTGCCCTATCATTTACAGATGCTCCACCAGCACCAATCCACAACTAAGAAAATTCATTCTCTCTCACACACACAGACACACATGGAGAAACATATGGAGACAAGCAAGTGATTCTCTGGACTGAGAATATTTGGACTATACTTCACTATATGATCCAGTGATCCAAAACATACTTTAAAACTTTTTAGAATTGTTTAAACAGGAAGGAACATCAGTGGAAATACGGCCCACACATTCTGGGGAACTTTACTGGTCATATCCCTGATTAGACGAACACGACCATTCAGCAGGACGTAACTGTCAAAAATGACTTCTGGAACAACTTACAATGGTCTTGAATGCCACACCAGTCACACACTTGCTGAAGCTTCATGAAAGTATACCTGAAGTATATCAGATTGCACCCTAAGCCAATGAAGGATATTTTGAAGGATACTAAATGTAACAAAAACAATTTAAGAATCAGTTGGAACTATTTTGCTGAGTGATTAAATGTATTACTTTCTGGTATCTCTGGGGCAAGTGTAAATGTCATGTTTATTTTGACAAAGGTGGTGTTGTTTAAAGACTGTTGGCCTGTGGTATATACATGGTGTCGGTCAGTGTTAGTCATGAAATATCATGTGTCTGAATGATGCCCAGAGTGAAACATACACATTTCACAAGGTTAGGAGAGCGCTTCCTTTAGCAGCCTGAGTGTAAAACACACTCGTTATCACAGCAATTAGTCATGAGACTTCCACTGAAACCTGTTCAGGGAGAAAGAGTGAGAGAGAGCGTGTGTGTGTGTATGTGTGTGTGTGTGTGCCATACTCTTTGGCCTCTGGGTTTCCATCACATGGTCAGGCATTCTCATTGTGTTATAATCACAGCATCCTGTTTGTGACCTAGTGACATCATTTCCTCCTTCCTTTCTGATTAAAAAATGCAGAACATGCCGTCACTAGCCAAACGCTTTTCTCACGCATCTTTTTTTTTTTTCACTCTGGTTTCCATGGATATCACAGATTTCAGGATGCCAGTTTATAACAAACAACGAGGAGGAGGGGAGCAAATTAAGAATATTATTATTATTTGATTTCCAGTTCCTGTATGTATTGTGTGTAAGTTCTGTAGCAAGCAAAGGTCAGTCTGACACTTGCACTTTTACACTGGACGCTGTCTTTCTCAATAAAGTAACAAGAGGGGAACAGGTCTTCAGCAAGGTTGAGTTGCAAAAGATCAACATCACTGCAAGGGGTTTTTAAATACAGCTTACAAATTTTCAAGTCAAATGATTTAAAATGACGGACAATTAAAAACGAGTGACAAATGATTCAGACCTGACATCTTCCAATCTGCAGTTATTATTAATTAACACTAGGGGTCGGTAAGTTGCACGTTGAGAGACAGAGAAAACCGTAGCACTTAGTGAAGGTGCCGTCTCGTGGAAGGTGCTGTCGCACTCATTTAATTATGTGATACCGGCTTTGGTTTATCAGATTTAAATAGGTTTTGGGTAGAGATCAAAAAGAGCATCTTCAATTTCTGGATTCAGACCATTATCTCCATATCTGCCTATTTACTAAAAAGCTTAACTGTTTTTAATAAACACCAATGTAAGGTTCCAATTTTGTTTCATATAAAAACATCAGAGAAATAAAGACTTAGTTCTCTAGTGGTTCTAGCATGGGAAAGTGCTTCTCACTTCTCTTTATTTTGTTATTTTGTGTTTATTTACAGATTACTGGGAATAAATCCCCTAGCCTACAGGCAATACACCCCACAGAGAGCATTCTTCAGTTTGTTTGTTTGTTTTTTGAAAGGGATCTTTTTACTTTTCTTTCTTTCTATTTATTTTTTTATTTTTGAATCTTCCTGTAGGACTTGGTCAGCAACTCATCTCAAGCACAACAAACCTATAAAACATCTTCACGTAGACTAAAATATAAATGAAGAAATGAAAACCATTCTGTGGAATCTGCACGTAAGCATTTTTTTTTCCTATGCCATGTTTACTATGTACACAAGGGCACCCAGCAGCCTTGAATACCAAGGCCTAAGGTTACTCATGGAGAGAGTAAACAGGCTGTTCCTTGAGAGGTACGACCATGGGAGATTCACCACCCATTCGTTGGGCAGGCAGAGAAAGCCCACACAGTTGTGCAGGCTTTTAAGGAGCTTATGAACGCTTGTATCTTATGATACCAGCTAATGCCTCTATTTATAGATAATCCTATTTTAACTACAGAGGAAAGGGGACCCTGGACTAAAAAACATAAGGAAGTGTTGGTGGAGGTGGGGGTGGGGTACTTTGTTTAGAAGAACCTGAAGTAGGCCAAATTAGGGGAAAGTTCACATGAAAAAAGAAAGAGTCAGAGAGAGAGAGAGAGAGAGAGAGAGAGAGAGACACTGCGGGAGAGTGAGACTGAGATTGAGAGAGAGAGAGAGAGAGAGAGAGAGAGAGAGAGATTGAGAGAGAGGGAGGAGGTACCCTACCTAGGAATGTGGCACTGTCACATTTCTTAAGGTTCTAACCTTTAGAGTTTGTCCTGTAAAGCCTAGGAGTTTCTCAGTAATTGTTTTGATTTTTAGATTAGGGTTTTTTTTTTAACTGTTTTCAGAGCACTGAGCATATTTATCCAGTTACTAATAGGGCAAGGCGAAGACGGATGCTAGACGCGTGTTTCTGTTCTTAGAGAAACCCAGAGATGATGAAACTTAAGGTGTGAGTTACAGTGATACAAATAAACACTTGGCTTTCCAGTCCCCGTCCTTAGGGTAGAGCTTAACTCAATCCTGTCTACATTTTCCAGTTCGATACAACTGCCCATTTATGTGGTAGACATAAAACAGAAAAAAGTACACCCTACACCATAGAAAGACATAATACAATATATTATCTGTCAGTAATGTCATTCTCAAAGTGAAACAAAAGGCGAAGAAACTTTTTTCAGTGTTCTTGGTCGCTTAATTCGGACAAGCTGGGAGTGTGGATAAACCAAAACAAGTAGTCAATCAAAACCAAGTGGGATCGGACTGTGAAACAGCTGACAAACTCCAGCAAATTTCCAGCAAACAAATTCATCAGTAGGTTATTGAGCTTTTCAAAAGCTGTAGCAAGCACCTGAACAAATAAAACACCAAACACGTTCTTAGGAAGAAACATTTGTACACGAAGTTGTTTTTTTTACAAGGAAATAAGTGATACAAAGTCCAGGCCAAAGCCAAAACATTCATCTCACATCTTTTTTTAATTTATAACGACTCTCTCTCTCTCATTTCATATCATTGTAAAGCTCATAATTCGATCATGAAATTTTCTTCTGTCTTCTTCTTAATAGCGACTGATTGCAAAAAGGCATACATTTTTCGATGTAATACTTAGCCTAGATTGCTCATTATCTAGGAGGGCTTTACATGAAACGCAAGAGAGAAATTGCATCAGCCTTCCCTCAGAACAGAAAGACAAGAACATTTTAAATAGCAGATCATTTGACGAATAGGCATACGGAACAACTATGATTGATAGTTCTCTAACCAATTAAATAAACTAGAATGAAGGCGCTGTTTACGCTTTTTGCCCAATGAGATGTTTGAATCATGATGCAATCAGGGACGTTGTACATCTGAAAAATTACGATTGGATAAGAGGAATTAAAGCCCACCTTTTCTAGACTGTCATTGGTATAGAATTTGTGCGCAATGACGTACTCCCACGGATGCGTAGAGCATATATGTAGCCAACACCTAAACCTTCATTTCATCACCCGGTGAAGAACTTAGCAGTAGACCAGGCAGCGATTAATGAAGCTAGCTGGCTAACTACAATATTAATAGTTGGCTAATAACCCATTCATTACTAGACAGTCCAATGATCTAAAGGTTTTTCCTTTAAGAACTCTAGCTGCATTTACCGGCTAGTGCACTAGCCAGCCAGGCGATTCTGATTTAGCTTGAGCCGAAGGGGCGAAATGGCATTTTAAGGCAATATGCGGCAACACTAATGCATCGGCATGCACCAGGCAAAGAAAAACGGTTTGCGAAATTCCATCTTCACAACTGCCAAGCAGTTGGGCTCCAATACCGTTCGCGGTATAGCGGTGAGCCAACCGATACCTCTTCTTCTTGACCGGAGGAAGCTAACGCTAGGAAGTTAACTAGCTAGCTAGCCAATTTTGAACCAGCATCTAACTTGCTAAACTAGCTATTATACGTCGAAGCCATTAAGTTATTCCATCAGTTATTGTGATCGTCATAATCGACCAGAGAAGACAGCTTAACCTATCAAAATGAAGCCTCAAGATATCATGGCTGGAAAAAGCCTCTGGATTTTCGGGTACGGTTCACTGGTTTGGAAGCCCGACTTCAAGTACAAGAGGAGCAAGGTCGGGTATATACATGGCTATAAAAGACGCTTCTGGCACGGGGATAATTTTCATCGTGGAAGTGATGAAATGGTGAGTTGATGTTTAGTGATGACGTTATACCTAGAAATGACGCCTGCTTTTTACAGTGCTTTTCGGCTCATGGCCTTCATACTGAATTCTTTTTTTTTTCCTCTGACGTCATGATAGCCCGGAAGAGTGGTGACGCTTATTGAGGAAGAAGACGTAAGTAGAATTTCCCCTTCGTTCTTCGTTTAATCATGGCTTTTTTAAATATGGCATCAATATGTCAGTGTAGTAGTAGTAATGGTAGTAATAACAAATTTGCCTCCTACACAGGCCTGCACCTGGGGTGTTGCCTTTGAGGTGACTGGCTCTCAAGTAGAGGAATCTCTCAAGTACCTGAACGTGAGGGAAGCGGTGCGCGGAGGCTACGTTACGCGGGTTGTTGATTTCATTCCACGTGGCGAGAACCAAGTGCCCATTCAGGCCCTGGTTTACATCGCCACAGCTGACAACCCGATCTACCTTGGGCCTGCCGGCGTGGAAGAGATCGCTGCCCAGATCTGTGTGTCCAAGGGGAAGACGGGCCACAATCTAGAGTACCTGCTTCGGCTGGCTGACTTCATGAGGCAGAGCTGCCCGGATGTGGGCGACCCTCACCTGTTCTCCATTGAAGCAGCTTGCCTAGCTATCATTAGGCCCATCCTTTTCGCAGCTCAGCTTCCTGTAACTGCTCCATAAAGCTTGGTCCAGTCTTCTAACTCGCCAACGTGGTCCTAAATGCTATGTTTGTTTGTTTTTTGTTGTTGTTTGTTCTATCCCATATTGAAGTGCATTGCTGTATCTTGATATCATAAGGGAACAAAGTCCTTTAAATTTCTTGTAACCAAGTAGCATGATGTGCACTATCCTCATGTTTCTTAGGTCTCCAGTAAATGAGCCGTCTCCATGATGGCATGATAAAAGGATCTGTTACACAAAAAGTATGGAACCTCTGCATATTTCTGATGCATGCATAGTAACTCAGCAACAGATTTCTCAGTACGGTTTTCATTTGATGTGCACTCCAAAGCTGACTTTCAGCAGTCCTGATTTATTTGGTCCATAAAAAAAAAAAAACCTTTGTTGTAAAAGGTTCCTTAATTGAGACTGTTTGGTGCCCTGAAATAAAACATGTAAATGTGACAAGTGTTTTTGATCTCTTTCCTATTGGGGAAAATATTTTGGAAAAAGAAATTTAGTAGCTTTTGTTTAGAGAAAAACTTATGATTCACAATTTATATTGCTTATGTATGGCCCTGCACACCTGTTACATTAAAAACAGGTGAGCGAGGTGCCTTTGCTATCCTGCAACTCTGCCTATCTTCCTCGTTTCCACACAGCTGACTAACACTTGGCAGGTCTTCTGGCCGTGGCTGCCTCCTGTCCTCCCACACATCCAGGGTTACGCCAGCTGGAGCAGGGAACACACTGCCCTTGGAAGTCCTGTGTTTACAGTGTGCTCTGCTCTGAGCTCCGCAGGAACAGGAAGGAGAGACAATGCAGATAAAGCCCAGAGTCTTGTCTTAGCTATGAACCTGCATACATTAGGGCAGATCCTCACACTGTTCAGGCCATTACTTAACACTCATCAGGAAATGGGTACAGAATTTTCCTGTACAAAAAAATAAAGGAAAAAACATTACCCCCCGTTTGTCAGTACGATAGAAATTTGGATGCTCTATTTTAATCTTATTCATATGTCTTCACATTTCATCATTGCAAGTGTGCGTCAAAATGACTGCAAAACCCAGCATTAACTAGCTATTGGCTATAGCACGACTCATTTTGCAAGCTTGTGTAATCAATGCCCCTTTTACTAGCGAGTATGAATACAGGCTGTGCTAACGTAACTGATGTCTTTGTGACATTGTGACAGCGATGTCATTAGGACCAATTTACAGGGGCACGCGCCCTACTAAAATCAGGGCGAGAATGTTTATACTGAATTGCTAAGCAGAACCACAGGATACACCAAATTCACAATTCGCTACAGGAACTACATTTCCCATGATACCCAAGCGGTTTTCCAGATGTTTGAGCAAACTTTTGAATTTAAAATTTATTTCACGCAGTTATAATTGATTTTTGTAAACTTTTAAGAGTGAGTCACGCAGCAGACAAGGTAATAATAGCTCATAGCTATGTATCTTGGTTATAGCCACTTAAATCCCTTTTAACCTACTAAAAATACATCAGACCACAAAATCCAAAGGCATGAATTAAGCTAGCAAAGACATCAGTTACGTTAGCAAAGCCTGTATTCATACTCGCTAGTAAAAGGGGCATTGATTACACAAGCTTGCAAAATGAGTCGTGCTATAGCCAATAGCAGTAAACCAATGGCAGTAAAACTTATTTTAAAAGCCGGTGTTATCTAGATAACACGTATTAATGATGCAGAAACACATGTACCATTTCACATGTTTTATGACACAAAGAAAATATTTGCACGCGTGTGCCAATAAAATGAGGCAGGTTTGCCGTACGTTTAGTTGGCAAGCGGAGGGGTACAGTTGTGTTCCGGTAAAATCTGTCCCACTACAATAACCATTCCACCATACTGACCATGTTTATTTTGTCTAGTTATTTTGGTGCTGCTGACGGTGAAAACTTTCTCCTGTGGAGCTTTTGTAACAAAATAGTTTTATTAAACAGATATTCACCAGCCAAACCTAGAAACGGATAGAAAAAGAAAAAAACAAACAAACAGACAAAGGCATTTGAAATTATTTGGAATTTTTTATTATTTTGGATTTACTCCAAGTTAGTAAAATGACCACTTTTTCTCTCTCCTGTATGTACACAGTGACCTATAAAAATAGACGAGCATTATGGGAAATATGGAGGGCTCTGAGCAATATCCACTGCATTATTTACAAACACTGGACAATATTACCACGTGTAGAGACAAAATAATCCTCAAAAATCACTGATCCCACAAAAATTACGAACTTTCAACACGTTTCTTTTAAAAAATAAATGGCTTCGATACAATTTACAGGTAGCACAAATCTTCATAAATTACGAACTGTTAACTTAAGCTATGATACATTTTACATCCATCAGAGAAGTTGAAGTCAGAACTGACCCTGCAGTAAGCAGGGCAGTGACGTTTTCAAGCAGCGCTTCCCTCTACTTTCCACTCCCTACAAAATACCTGGAACTTTTTTCTCCATCCAGGTCAAAATATATATTAGTATTTAACGCCAAAATCTAATTTGCAGCAAATAAATGTACAAAGAGAAGGCTGTTTGGCATTTAAATGGTTAATATTGAACCTGGAACAACATCCGTGAGGCTGGGATCAGATTATTAAGTGCAAGTAGAGGAGCAAAGTTTGGAATTCATATTCTATTCTTTGTCACCATAACACTGGCATCTATATTTTGACATGAACGAGTGATTGCTGATACTGGAAGGGAAAGAACATGTTTTCCTATACTGAAGGTGAAGTGTGAAAGTAAATGTATTTACTCTAGAAAGAGGAGAGCACATTAGGCAGCCCTTTGTTCAGTGCATGATGGTGTTTTGCCTGGAGATAAGAACATCTGATGCTGTTTTACTACACTCACACTGCACGTAATATTTCATGTGTTCCAGCTATTGGATGTTTTCTTGTTCATGGTATTCAAAAATTTTCCTAAACAAACCAAATACATCCATCAAACAAACTCATTGAACTGAACAGGGAATTTGTATTTTACTTCAAGTTTCAACTATTTTTGCTATTTCCAGACCTCCATAAATAACGTTCTCCTCTTTGATCTACAGGGTAAAGATCACTGTGAAATCCCAGGGAAACGAATCAAAGGTTCACAGTAACAGGCTCACAAGGCTGGTGAAATGTTTTGGGCTGGGTAGGAATCCCCTTAAAGTGTGGGAGTACCTGCCAGGAGACAAACATTACTGGCCAAGCTAGAAACACAAACAAGCCTCTCCCTCAAACGGTCCACACACCGCTACCGCCCCCCCTGACCGCTTGGTCCTTTGCCTCGCTTGGAAGGAGCGTGGTGGATGTGTGAGCTGCCGTGCGCCAGCATCTGCGAACTGGGGCCCACAGCGCTCCCTTTTGCCTGGGAGGAAGTAGTGCCAGGCATGAAGGTGGCAGCGGCTGAGGAACGGGCCAGAGCAGGCTGAAGTGGGCCAGAAACGGCAATACCTGAGAGAGGAGTCAAAAACACAAGAGCAAACCAACGCTGAAAGGCAAGAATGACTATTCACTTCATGTAGGTGTGTTGACAGGCTGGCTCAGGGGGATACGTTCAGCAAAGATTGCATATGGAAGGCCAGTTAAAACTCCTGGGCCCTTTGTTAGTGTCACCTATGAGGAATGAGAAGATGATTTGTCGTACCTAAACGATTGGTCTGTGTACCTGCCACCTTTAATCGAACGATTACAGTATATCGCACGTACATGTTTGCACTCTAACAGCTTCAGAGTAAAACGAACAAGGTTTGTTAGCATGTTAGCATGTGTGTGTGTGCGCGGCGCACCTTTGGACACACTGTAGCCATACGCTGCGTATGCGGCGGCCGAAGCGGCGGCAGCTCCCGCCATCGCTCCAGCCATGGCCGCTGCGCTGCCCGCCGTTGACTTCCTCCCTCTGCCCTTCCGGCCCGAGCACTTCCCCGCTCCTCCCGAGCGCTTTCCTGGTCCTCCAGAGCCTTTGGGCCGCCCGCGGCTCCGGCCAGACCTCCCTCTGCCCGGGCTGGATGTGTCTTGAGAAGAGACACCTGTGGGTACACAGCATGAGCTTCACTGGAAAGCCGGGACCCAAAACCGAAACACCATCTATCTGCAGGACCCCAAAACCCAAAGTCATGTGTTTCCCTGGCTCCAAAAACTGGAGCTTCATCTACCTGCCTGGCCCCAAAACCCACCAAATCTGCCTGACCCTCCCACAGCTTAATACACCAAAGTGCCAAACCCAGCAGACTCGAGGCTGTTTTGTCAGGGTAATCATTTCATGGTTGGCTTCCAGTCTTTCAATGACTTGGGAACTTAATGGGTAGGTTTCTCTCTCTCTCTCACTCCACCCCCCCCCCACCCCCCGTTATTTTCCTGCCCCCTAAACCTGGGGTGCCAAGGCTACTCCATCTGATGAAAGAGCAGATCCAGTCTGGAGCCGTCGTGTTTATATGGGACTTGATTGCAACCATGCGGTGCATCCAACATGCGAGAGAGAGAGGAACGGCCCTACAGCAGATCCAGTCAGAGGGTCAGAGAGTCCTTCTACGAGTGAGAGACAATATACCAGTGGGTTCAGAAGTACAGTGAATGTATAGTGTCAGACGAAACAAATCAAGAACAAGGTCTGTGGGGAAAATAGTCCAAAGATTTCTTCTGAAAACCACAGCAGTGAATGTTTTTATAGTGCTTTGACAACCCTCGTGTTTACATAACGTTTTTGGTCTCAGCAAGGCCATGGCACGTTGGACCATTAACTTGCTTATGGAGCTCACCAGACACCACAGACATTTTAACATTCACAGCATGAGTCCCGAGTCATGCAGTCTCTGTCTCTCGCTCCGTTTCTGCCTTAATGAAAACATTCCTTATTCATTATGCCTCAGGTCACTTCGGCAGTCCTAGCTGATATCACAGGCAGCCCATTTCTGTTTATACAGGTGAACACCAAGTTGGGTTCGTTCAACCTGACGAAGACCCAGATCGAAGACCCAAGGCGGAGCCGGGAGCGTTTCGAGGCACGCTGGCTTTCACCCACCGTTCATGTTGTCCGACACAGAGCCCGTGGCCGAGGCGGGCGAGTTGGTGGCTCTCGACTGCGGGGCGGAGGAAGCCGGCTCGTCCACGATCACCAGCATGTCGCTGCTGCTTTCGTCGGCCGGCAGGGAGCCCGCCTGAAGTTCGCTGCTCAGGGAGATCTGCGGAGGGAACGCCGCGGCGTGGAAGGTGAGACCGGACGCAAGCGAGGGAAGAGCACAGTGCACGGGAGTGCGTGAGGGCCATGGAGAACAGGGTTAGTTCAGGTCCTGAGAGGACAGGTATATTTTACCCATTATGCATATGTTACAACAATTATTCATTAGAATATCAACTGCTCTCTTGGTTTGGAGACAAATGATAAAACAGCAAGATTCCAGTAAACTGTTCCATGTCACACTCTGTAACATCCCCTTTAAACTGGCCCATACCACACCCTGTAACAACACCTTTAAAGTGGCCCACGTCACACCGTGTAACAACCCCTTTAAACTGTTCCATGCCACACCCTGTAACGGGCAGCCTGACAGCTCTCCTCCCCAGAGTGGCGCACCTCGCTGAAGGGGCTTGGCATGGCCGAGTCCATGTCCACGCTGATGAACGAGTCCTCGCCGTCTGCCGACAAGTTGGAGTTGTCCGCGGAGGGGGCGTAGGGGATGACCAGGTTTACGCCTTCCTTCTTCCTCTTGCCTTCCACATCATCCTCCTTCCTCCTCTGAGCAGAGAGAAGAGGAAGTGTAGGGCAGTAAGACGGGGAGGGCAGGGGAAGGCTCGGGCTGGATGCCCGTGGTGGTGTGGGTTTTGCGAGCGTACTCTCGGGTGCTGTCGTTTTATCAGATTTAATGTGTAACACTGACCAGGAGATGACCAGAGGTTTTTTCTCCTGATTGTTGT
>JAOXYF010000018.1:20471986-20483123 GCA_028565775.1 Sternarchorhynchus goeldii | reverse complement strand
GGTTGTAAAATCAACAACATTAAAGCTAATGACAAAGATTACAATCAGTGAGCCAACCCCCACCTCCCAAGACCCAGTATGGGGACTTCAAATGGACTGCAGCTGGGACTTTTAAACCCAGGGCAAAGCAATTGAGTCATAGAAAACTGTTCAGGGAATGGCTTCATTTACCAAACAGAGTTCAGGCTCCTCAAATAGTTTCAGTTTAAAAAAAAAAAAACGATCACACTATCATGACCGCAGGCAGGGTGCTGGAGCTTATCACTGTACTGTATTATGAGAACACAGCGATATACTATGATCCAAGCAAGTGATTAGTGGAGTAACACAGGGAAAAAAAATATATTCCCATGTCAAAGCTAATAGTCAAAGTTAGCACATGCTTGTTTTGCCCCATGATGAATTTTTCCCATGGAGCACGTACTAGACAAACAGAGGAAGCAAAGAGTGTGGAACCACCTGGTAAAGCTCCTTCCAGCCTTCAAGCATGTCTGGAAAAAAACCTTTAATGGAAAAGATCGGAAGGAATTCCCATGGAGTCTGCAGAGGTGCTTGAAAACTACAAATGGTGTTATCCATAAAGGCAGTAAGAAAGAACAATAGTTGTGGCAATCTAAAGGCAGCCGTTGTCGGGAATGTTAGTGAAATGTCTAGTTTAAAGTCTGCTTTGCGGCTCAATGGGAAACAAAACCATTGGCCTTCTCTGGATTCTCTCGCTCTCTTTGTATATCTCTGTCACTTGGCCGCTGTGTTTGATGCCGGGCTTTTCAGTTCTTTGTTCCTTTCTCATTCTTCTCTTCCTGTAGTGCAACCACAGCCAGAGCTACAGTGGGCTTCACCAGATAAACACAACCCTTTCAATTCAAGACAAGTTCAGTTCAGAAAATCAGTTCAGTTCAAAGTGTTACCTGAGTCTCTGGGTAATTTTAATCAGACTCTGAACTCTTTCCACAAAACAGCAGCGCTGCCGTTCTAGTGGCAGGGAGAAGGTTCTGGAAGCGCTCACCTCCAACAGGTCAATCATGCGGGTCATCTGTGAGTAGATGAGGACGCGATGGCCCTGGGACTTGAGGCGAGTCAGCAGCAGGTCCAGAGTGTGAAGTTTGCCACTGTCCGTGATCAGGCTCTCTTTGTCTGAAATGCAAAGGGGTGAGGCAACATCGTGAAACATGTTCTACTGATGATATATGTAGGGCACAGTGTGACCCCCGTGGACAGAATGTGACTAAGCAGGAGAGAAAAGTCCTCAGTTATACCCTCCTACTTTAGGCCAAATATTGGGGTTAGCATTTATAGGATTAAATCAATTCACATCTGGTCATCTCAAAACCCTAAAGTCATAGGGTGCACATCCATTAAAAAGGTCTTAAAATCCTTTTGATCGGCACACACAGACGGAAACAACATAAAAAGAAGAGGTGGTGAACTTTCCACAGCGGACTAGCTCAACCCCCTGACCCAGCGGGCAAAGCAAGGGCTTTGGGGTGAGTGGGGTTGACCTCTCTGGTCATGGGACCTCAGGAAGTGATGACAGAGCAGCAGGCCAGAGGAAGGGTATGTAGGTCCCTGGAGACACCCAGAGGCTGTAGCCAGGCCTATACTGAACAGACAACACATGCCACAAGCAGAAGCCTCTCTGCGGCTATGCTAATGTGACCCAGGGACGAACCATGACCCATCACCTTGGAATCCGGAGAGGTCAAGAGACATTTTCTCAAGGTTATTAGCAAGAAAATAGCTGTGATGGGGATGGTGCAGTCAGGGACCATTGCATTCCCATCACACTTCACGCATATGTGAGAAGTTTCTAATTTAATCAGGTGTTCGTCCCAGGAGACATCATCCAATTTTAAACAACTTTTGTAGATTTACAGACTAAATAAGCGGACGTTCTGTTTGATTAGCCAATGTAGGACCATACCACTAGGACAGGAAACTATCTGCCAAAGGAAAAAAAATCATCAGACAGACCAAACCTGCATTTTAAAGATCACACATCTATCTGAAGACCCCATCAGTCATTGTCGTTCTGCACTCTTTACCGTTCCTTTGAGGTCAGCGTGGTCTGTTGATGAGAACAGACTCATGTCGCACAGTCCACCATCAAAGAGTCCTAATCTAATGGGCGTGGTGGGGTAGGGGGTTGTAGCAGACGCTCTGGCTGCCAGAGCCGCCTGTATTCAGCTCCGTAAGCAGAAAGAGAGAACTGTGGGCTGGAGCCGTGACGTGGTTACTGGGGCCTCCTGAGAAGACCGTTGCCTCAAGTGAGAGTCTCAAACTGAGCCCCATCACCACAGCATGGGGACTCAGAGAGGGCTTTCCCCAGCAGGAAGGCTGAATCATCAGGGTCTCATGGAAATACTGCACATAAACAGAAGAAAAGCCTCAATTTTGCTGAAAAGCCTGATTTCAACATGCTACTTGGCGATTATTGGTCAGGAGGATTTTCTGTTAAATTACATGTTTATTATACAGGAAAAGGAAAATGGAACAAACTCCAAATACATCTTTATGTCAGCAGAAAATTAATCAGTCCATTAAGCACTGGCCCAAAAATTTATAGAAAAATCTTACAAATAGATGAATAAAATCCCACAGTAGTTTAATAGATGTACACTCCAAAATGGGAGGAGTCCAAAAATATCCACTGTTGTACTTCATAACCATTACTATGGTTACAGTTATCAAACCGAGACACCTGCTGGTGGTAGCCCATCCCCCCTCCAGCCCTTTACAAAGTACTTGCTGCGTAATCCAATCCCTACTGCCCAGGACTGGGGCCTGACCCTGGAGTGACCCTTTTTTTAATGGGGGGCTGCCAGGGAGCCCTGGTTGGACTAATTAACCCCATTGACTGACACTGTACTGATTGTGCTCCTCACTAATTTCATTAAGGAATAACGGGGGGGGCAGGCAGAGACAGCCACAACACCAATGCCACTGGCCTACCACAGGAAACATCGCCTGCGGGACCTGAACCCCAGGCTATGGGACCAGAGCCACCGACTGCGGGACCTGAACCCCAACCTATGGGACCGGAGCCACCGACTGCGGGACCTGAACCCCAACCTATGGGACCGGAGCCACCAACTGCGGGACCTGAACCCCAGGCTATGGGACCGGAACCACTGCCTGCAGGACCTGAACCCCAGCCTATGGGACCGGAGCCACCGACTGCGGGACCTGAACCCCAACCTATGGGACCGGAGCCACCGCCTGCCGGACCTGAACCCCAGCCTATGGGACCGGAGCCACCGCCTGTGGGACCTGAACCTCAGCCTATGGGACCGGAACCACCGCCTGCGGGACCTGAACCCCAGCCTGCAGGACTGAAACTACTGCCTGTGATTAAGCTCTTAAGCCTGGTAACAAGTAAACACTGTACACACTAAACTAAAACATAATACACTGATGATTCACCAGAAACAAGAAGCCCTGTCCATCTACTTGAATGCTCTGTCATAGTCATTATCCAATCACCTGCACAAAATCAGCATTTACAAAGAAGAGAAAGAGAAGTTTGAATGTTTTTAATCTTTGAAGATAGTACAGCAGACATTTATAAGAACTGTCATTCTGTATAGAAACATGCTGTTCAATTACTCAAGGGGGCGATGATTAAATACATTATAGTGGGAGGACGTAGGAAAAAAGCTCAGCATCAGGGTTTCATGTCCTTCTTAGACAGGAGGACTCACAGGTCACATGACCAGGCTTAGAAGGTGAAAGGGCATGGGTCAGTCAGGTTATATGACGATTTCATGACACATCAGGGGCTTCAGTAAGGCTTGAGTAGGATGACAACTCATGGGTGGAAGGTGAAGCTAATGAGGTATGAAGGCTGTCCTTGTGTTGTCAAATATACGCTGTACACAAAGTAGCTGGTCTGGAATCAGTGAGAGTAACATGGACCCCAGTTTCCCTGTCTGGCTCAGAAAACAAAACAGGGCAAAGAGCTCCCCCTGTAGGTCACACGGGGGATTGAGTAGTGCACAGTGTCACCACTCCATCACGGTCACAAAAATCAGTACGATTTTTATTCCCGCTTCAGCTATATACACCCATACAATGAAACGAAATAATGTTCGTCCAAGACAACACTAAAGAAAAACGTGACTGAAATACAGATAACGTATAGGACGACACCCACCAGTGCAAGACTGTTCCAGCTGAGACCTGTTCAGCTGTCACCCTAGAGATTAAAAGGAAAAACTGCCCTTTTTCGTTCTTTTCTGTGAACTATTTTGAAATGAGAAATCTCCCCAAGCCTTGGTGAACTCAGGTCGTTCCTCTTAGTCGAGATAGTAGGGCAAAGACACAGACCGCGAACAATGACGTAGCCACAAATGTCCAGGCCAAAAATCAAAAAAGGCCAAGAATATTTCCGGCCATTTTGCTGGAGAGCAGGAATTCTTTGAAGGAACAGGAAGGGAAAGCAGAGTTTCCCACAGGCCGTCTGCGAACTAAGACCAATGCCCCACCAGCACCACCAGCACCTCCTCCTACTCCTCCTCCACCTCAACAACAGTCTGGAGCTATGCAGTTAAAAATTCAAAATAAACAAACAAACAGACACCTCACTGTGCTATTGTGTGAAAAGACCTTCATGCTGCAGTGCTTTGCCCTCTATTCAGCCTGAGGCCCTCAAAACGCACGTTGGCAACATGCTGCTATGTCCATTATGTTTATACAACAAAACGGCTTCGTCCGCGCCAGAGATTCACCTCAGAGAGTCACACTGGAGGCACAACAGAGGTCATGAGGAGAAGCACAAGGGAGAGCAAACCGCTGCAAGAGCCGACCACGGCACAGGCAGCGCAAGACGATGATCCCGCAAGATTACAGCTCAATACAGCGCGTCCCCCGCGCGATCGAAGCTCAGGACAATGCATCCCGTGCGATCACAGCTCAAGACAATGTATCTCGCGTGATCACAGCTCAGGACAATGTGGCCCCACGCGATCACAGCTCAAGACAATGCATCCCGTGCGTTCGCAACGAGCGATTCGATTGGTCCAGCAGAAAAGGGTTCCACTGCTGCCCATGGGCAAGTGTGTGCTTTGTTTTGTGATTATTTGAAATACTTCTGTCGCTCAGCTAATATGTTGATATTGCTGATTAGCGAGAATCACAAAGGGTATTCAGGCTCTCCTCCACCATGATTGTGGGCTCCAGGCTCCGGCAGTGCGGCCCCTGGGGTGGGGTGGGGGGTGGGAGGTGCAGCCGCCCTGCAGCAGCACTTCAATGAGCCTGGCTCACTCTTGTGTCACTTCCTTCCCTTGGTACAGTATGACTCTGAGAAAAGGGGAAATCAGTGAGCTGAAGCACCTTGAGCCTGTGAATGAGCCTTCGCAGCCTCTCACACACGCGCTCGCACGCTCGCTCGCTCGCAGTACTTCGCGTAACAATGTGCCGAAACGATGTCCAACAGTCGAACTTCCTTGCTTTGTCCCCCCACCCACCCCTCCCCCCCGCTGTGTTCCTCACTTCACTTGAGTTCACACACCTCTGTCTCGCAAATTCCAGTGCCAGCAGTCACACCACAGAGCAACTCTGCGACGCTCCGGCTTGTTCTCGCCCAACAATGCTCCGGTCTCCCCTAACAACGCTCAGGCCTGGTCTCCCCCGACAACGCTCCGGTCTCCCCTAACAACGCTCCAGCCTGGTCTCCCCCAACAATGCTCGGTCGGGCCTGGTGTCCCCTAACAACTCTCCAGTCTCCCCTAGCAACACCCCAACCTGGTCTTCACTTGATCCTGCTCATCATGTTCATTCTGCCTTTTTTACTCCACTGTGCAACAGCTGCACAGTGTGTAGCAAACAGAGGTGTGCTGGGCCAAAGGGCTGACAGTGACAGAGAAGTGCGGTGCCCTGACCCTGGACCAGCCAGGGCCCAGAGCCAGCGTGACCCCTGCGACTCTCCCATGGGTGGCCCTCCCTCCCTGGGCCACTGGGGGGGAGGGGGGGGGGTCCTGGCAGTATCTCTTGCAGCATTTCCTCCGGTTCACACACACGATAGCCTCTGGGACACAGCTGTATCAAGGGGCCCGACGAAGCTGGCCTATCGAACGAGGCCAGCCAGCAGACGCATGGACTATCGGTGTGTGTGTCAGTCCTGAAAGTACGTGTGAGTTTATTAGTGGGCGTCTGCTCTCCTTGAAGGCTTTCGTGGCCTTTGCTAAGATTTGTGAGCCATTTTGGGGGAGATTGGCACATGGAATCAAACGGAGGAACTGTGAGAAAGTTTCTCGTCTTAAATAAAACAGTCGACACGTCAACAATTGCCGGATACAGAGAAATGAAATAACACTCGGCCAAATGACATAGTGCTGCACCTTTCCACCTAAGACCATATTAATGCCCACCCAGCCCCCAACCCCCAACCCCCTCGCGGCCACACCCGCCTACCTGGGATCCTGATGAAGGACCAGCCGTGCCTGGGCTGGAGAGCCAGCAGGCCACCAGAGCTCTGGGCGTGGAAGTAGAGGGCACGGCTGGCCCAAGCCGCTGCCAGCTCCGGCGAGCCGTACAGGAAGCACTGCCTGGCGGGGAGACTCCCGCCGTCCCGGAGCCGCCGCCACTGGTACTCGGCGCTGCGGTCCGCGCAGTAGCACTCTACGGGGACCGCCGTCACCTAGGAAACAAAGGACCATCGTAAGGCTCACGAACGTCACGTACGGATCCTCTCGCCAGTGGTCGAGTGTTTAGGGGACGATGGCATCTCCACTAGCCAGGGAAGGGCCAATCTAACCACTCTTGTGAGGGGCTATTAAAGATGGGCTTGGCCTGAGACAGAAGCAGATGATTCATGTGGAAGCTTGTAGTGAAGCTGACTGGGAACCAAACTCCAAAGACTGGGAACCACAGACAACGTGTCTTTAAATAAATAAACATGAAACATGTAAACATCACACCTTTGCTGACAGTAGCTTGTTCTAAGAGTGCTGGTAGAGATCTATGTATTCTTTTACACCACAGGAGTTAAGAGTTTCCCACCATAACATGAACTCCCACTCACGCAAATCACACACACACACACACACACACACACACCGTGTTTCCAACATTATGCCCGAGGCCTGCGGCTCTGACAGGAAAGACTGGCAGAGGTCTCCAGCGGCAGCCACACCAGCCCACACCATGGGTAGCAGAAGAGCGTTTCCTGTAGTGACTCACCCACCCTTGCGCCCCTCCATTCTTCTCTCTCTCTTTTCTTTCATGTATCCCTTTCTCTCGCTCCCTCTTTCCCCTCCACCGAGGTTTACGGCTCGCTGACAAGAGGATGATATTATCTTCCTTTCATTCTTATCACTGCTGAAAAACAGCCCAGCTTGGCAAAAGCTTCAGGCTTTAGCGCAGGCAGCTGAGCGATTTGGGAGGGGGGGGGGAGGGGTTTTTTAAAAAAACACATGACCTTAAAAGCCAGTGAGGTCAAGAGCCACACGCCCCCCCCCTCCCCGCAATCCAGAGGACAGAGAAAAAAGGAGAAAGTGCTAATCTGTCTTATCACTTTCCCACAGCGCCCATATGCGGCTGCCACTTGAGGGCTGGTGCCAACTCTGTGCCAGCTCCCACGGGCAGGGTACGGGGTCAGACCCAGACTGGGCCTCACTGGAGCAGCACCGTTGCTAAAGACGCCAACCTACGACGCGCCGCCTGCCGTAACGCGCTGTGGGGGGAGGTGACGTAGAACTGAAGGGTGAAGCACCGGTGGGATGTGCAGTGACACAGAGCAGTTACGGCGCGTTACGCCGTGGAGTGTGTTACGCCGTGGAGCGTGTTACGCCGTGGAGCGTGTTACGCCGTGGAGCGTGTTACGGCGGGCGCTCCAGCCATTAATGAGCTCCCAAAGCCCTCAACTGATGAGGCCATGTTTGACTCTACTCCTAATTGAGAAGGTTCAATGTGCAATGGAATTGCTCAGATCTCATTTTAACCCAAGATACAAATCTTGGACTGATACCTCTTGAAAATCTTATTAACTCTGCTTGTCTTTAAAATGACTTAAAAAGCTTTTAAAGCTGGTTTGTCAGGGCTGTGTGGAGGAGTCTGTTTGGAGAGGGCTGCTCGCGCTCCTCCCTGGTGGGCTGTTTGGCTGCTGTACGGAGGGGTCTGGCCCAGCGGAGCGGCAGGTCAGCGAGGGACTTGGGCTGGGTAAATAAACCAACCGCAGGGGTCAGACCGAACTGTGGCTTTGGAGGTTTTATTTTGGCTGAGCCGTTTGTTTGCGATTCGGTGGGCTGGGGGTAGGGGGGTGTCCCTGTAGGGGGCGGGGCCGTTCTGCAGACCCGTGGGCCACCACGAGTCCCGGTTGTAGCTCGTTAGCGTCCGCTAGCTCGCAGAGGTGCCGTCTGAACCACAGGTGAGTGTGTTTGTGGGTGTGTCTGCAGGAACCCTTACCCTGGGTGCAACTGTTAGGAGAAACTTGGGTGGCTGGGCGGGCAGGCAGGGCCTGAGGGCAGAGGAGGACGAACGCCGGCCGTGGACTTGCACATCTGCGTGGGAGACGAGCCAAGGCCTCTCGGCTGTGAAGACCAGGTCCTGCTCCAGAGCAGAGCAGAGATTAGCACATCGAGACACAACTCGGGCCACCTCACACCAGCCTCACTGCAGGGCTGTAGCTCATTTGTGAGAGAGAGGGATAAGGAGAAATGAACTTTTCACACAAGCAAGAGTAAATGGTTACACAGTACCCCCTAGTGTCACTTTTTGTCATTGCAGCCTGTGTTCTTTTTTCAGTTGTACAAGTTAACCTTCACAAACCAAGGGTTCATAACCAAGTCACAGCACCTCCAGAGACACCAGTGTCTCCAGAGTCAGAATTAGGTCTGTATTTCCAACAATTTCACAAACACTGAAAGAGCTCCAGCTCCCAAAGTATTCATCAACAAGGCTGCCTTCCTCACCGGAAGCTGACGGAGGAGGTGTGAGAAGAGGGAGCTGGGAGCAGGAGGGAAGGAGAGATGGAGACAGAGAGCGAGAATGAGAGTGAGTGAGAGTGCGCAGAGCGAGCAGGAGTGCTTGTGTCTGGAGTCTCGCTGTCTGGGCCGTGTTCCCGACCACAAACATGGAGGGTTGATCCATCTGGAAACTCTCACTACGATGAATCCAGACAGAAGAGGAGGCGTCTGCAAGACCCGGGCACCCAGATCTCCAGCTTTCTCACTCCAGGAGAAGGCTAAAGTCCGCTTTAGACTACATCATCGAACCCGCGAGCAGAAATGTAAACGGAGAGATGAATAAACAAAACAGAATCTAGCTAAACAAACCGAAACTAGAGCGCCTTTAGCAGCAGCAATGCGCAGGCTCTCAGGGTGCTTCCTGCTCCTGAATCTCCATGGTTTCACAGTTCCAGCAAATCTCTCCTCGCAGCTCGATCCAGGGACATAGAGGAATGGTTTTCACTAATCTGCCCATGTTAGCGCTGAGTATTCCAAAACAACTATGAAAGGCATTGTTTATGGCACCTAAACTCGAATACTTGAACTACACAGCAGAATCCAAACCTAAGTGGACCGTGAGGTCCTGGAGTTCTGAAGACGGGTCGCACGCACGACGGATCAGGGCCTGCTGCGCCGACAGAGAAAACCGAGACGGAACACACGAAGGGCTCTGGGGAGGGGCTGGAGGGTGAAGTGTGGGGCAGCTGCTTCCTCTGTCACCCGGAGCGGAGCCAGCAGGCCGGGGGTGGGGGTGGGGATGGCAGGGTACCTCCACCCCCCCAAGCATGGTGGTGGCGTGGGGCCAGGCTTGGCGTGGTGGTATAAAGTTGATGGTATAAGGTTGCAGGACATGCCTCACTGAAGCTAGGAGACGCGAAGTGGGGGGGGAAGCCCGAGGTGAAGCGGAGTAGGATTACGCCTCCGTCAGCACCTGATGAGCCAGGCTTGGCCCCCGCCTGCGGCCCCTGCCAAAGCCGCGCTTGACGGTGGGCCACACGCATCACGGGGCCCACACGCATCACGAGAGCCTCCCGCCGGGAACGTCAGGCTGGGGTGAATCGTACCGCCGCTTCAGCACTGTCCCACCGTCCCTCCCACCGCTCCCGCTTCGGGAATCCTGAGAGGATGTGCGGTTCGCGGGAGCACACGCCCGCTGGTACCAGGCGCCCGCCCGCTCAGGGCTGAAGAACACCCGCTGAACAGCAGCCCACGAAGGAAACAAACCAGCTCTCCTAGTCAACCTCCAACAACTCCAACAACACAAACATTTTACTGTTTACAGCCCACACAGCTCTGCTCTTATGTTCAAGGATATAGTTACTACTCAGGAAAGGAAAAAAAAAAACTTTTCTTAATTACAACAACAACATTAAGAAGAGACTGGTGGTTTTCATACATGAAGAAGAGACTTGTAGCTTTATAGTTATTTAACTGTAATTTACAATTTAAATGTACTAAACAGTCTTCTAACAACAATATCCTAATGCTACGGTAAGGAATGGCTTTAAAAGCCAAGCACATCCACTATAGTCATGCTGTATTCAATTCCCAGGCAATATTTAAGGTAAAGCATAATAACAGCCCGATTTTTGTGGCAGGCGCAGGGACTCACCTGCAGGGCGGCGCTGGTGTGTGCGTTGGGGAAAGACGTGGGCCTGTCCGGCCACAGGACGAGGTCTCGGTTTGAGAGGCAGCAGGACCTGGGACTTGCCCCCCGCTCCCCCTCTTCCTCCTCAGCCCACAGCCGGCGGTGGTGGAGTCGGTAGGCGGATTTGAAGGACAGGTAAAGAGCTAGCCATCTGAACAGAGCCGAGAGGTGAAGAAGCATTTCAGGGACTGGGCCATCCCAGGGTCCTAAGCTCCCACCCGTCCGGCTCGTTGACATTTGATTGATTCCTAACTAACTAAACCAAACCTACGCACATGTTACGTGTATTACAACGAGATTAAACACAACCTCTTCATCATTACAGGTCACTGCTTCCACGCAGTTTGGAATTGGGCCAGGGAAACTAATTTGGTCCGAGTGCCACTTACGGAGCAATCTGTAACATTACCGACTCACAGAAATAACACAAGAAGTGAACTATGAGTGGGCCTGTCTGAGTGGTTTTAACAGGAGCGGCTGATCGGGCCCAAGATAGCGCCGTTCCCATGGCTGGGAGCCTGGCGGAGACGGGAGCTTACGTGTGAGG
>JAOXYF010000018.1:20442837-20462556 GCA_028565775.1 Sternarchorhynchus goeldii | reverse complement strand
ACACACACACACACACACACACACACACACACACACACACACACACACACACACACACACACACACACACTGAGCCTTCAACATTCTCAGCAACAAAGCCTCACAAAGCAAATGTCTGCGATATTGTTACCTTTTTGGCATTGGTTAAAACAAAGTTCTTCGCTGAGGCTTTTTGTTTAAATGCCTGTGGGGGGGGGGAGGGGGAGAGAGGGGACACAGAAAGAAAAATAAACATGGAATGGGTGTGAAGACCATAGTGGCAGCAGTGTGAAATCTTCAAAGAAGACTTGTTGTGTGCAGCTAACCTTAGGGGTTTCTTTTTTGGCAATGGTGAGCCAGACCTTTCGCCTACGAGCGTTCAACTGCTCGACTGTTAAGTGCTTCTTCTTTGTCATGGGCAGAGGTGCATCATGGGAGAACTTGGCAAATATTTTGGTGATGTATGGCCGGCCCTCCATGGAGTATTCCTCACCACGCTTCTTCTTCTTCTTCATCTTTTTTAACTTGGCTGTGACAGAACAGAGGGGAATTATGCATTTACATAAAAACGAATGGCATCGATGGGTAGGGAACGAGCGCTCCTTTCGCCTTTCCTTCTACCTTTAAACTTCTTCTCTTCCTTAATTTTCTTTTTCTTGGGCCCCAGAAGATGGCGCTGTTGCTCATAGAATGGGTCTTGGGTGGACAGAAGCCCTGTGCTGTAGTACTGATACTGCTGGAGCTGTGAACGCACATCATTAACAGTCTTCACTGTTACTACCCGTGTGTGTGTGTGTGTGTGTGTGTGTGTGTGTGTGTGTGTGTGTGTGTGTGTGTACATACTTCACGGTCGGCCTGAAACTTGCTCTGGTGCAACCTGGTGAACTTATGAAGCTGCAGCATGTCGTGCAACTCCTCGCTGGACAGCGAAAAATCGGAATCGTCCGAGTCCGTATCCGAATCCGTGGTGTCGTCGCTTAGCAAGATACCCTGAGGGTCACAAGAGAAAAAAAAAAAAAGCAAAGAGCTGGACTCAGTCCAGGGGAGAAGCTGGGCCCCAACGGCCAGCGCTAGTCTGTCATGTACCGCACGCACCTTGAGCCACTTCCGGCTCTTCCTCAGCTTGGAGAAGTTGTACAGGCTGCTTTTGTCAGCTTTGTGTTCTGTTGAGGAGAGTACGTAACTGATTAATGACACCAAAATGAATGAATTTGCAGTGAAGTGAGCGAGAGAATGGGCTCCTTCAGCTCCTCACCCTGGAGCAGTACTCCATTGAGAGTTCCACACTCCACTCTTGCTCCTCCTAAACCAGAGGCCCGGGCTCCCTCCTCACACTCCAGCTCCTCCTTTCCCACCAGCACGGGGGCATGAGGGTTGGAGGGGGCCAGGGAAGGGCCCTCACCCAAACCATCATCACTGTCATCACTGAAACAACATAAACACAACAACATAAACAGTTTTCCTGCATTACACTTATGACACGCACAATTGGACATGAATTAAACATACAGTTTGTGTACATAATCTAAATATATGTAAAGATAAATAAATAAATTTCAATGTAGCAAACAAGGTTTAAGAAACAAATTGCTTCATAAGATTGAACATTTTACTCTCTCTCACATGCACCCACAGAACCACTATATCAAATACTGCAATATAAACTTGTTTCGAGTTATTTAAAACTTGAATGTCAAATGATTCAAAACTGTATCACCTCTTAATAATTACACTGTTTCAAAGTTGACAAATATAGCATTCTCTCTTATGCATGGTAAAAAATAAATACTTTAGAAAGACTGTATTGAAAATACAGGCCGCAAAGAAGAAAACTAATGCAACAAAGGTTTTGTTTACATTTGACAAAGAGACAAACAAGTTAGAAAATGGGAGATCACTGAAACAAAACTGAGCAACCTGTTTTCCATTTAGCCTAATTGCATAAACATAGTAGCTGACCTTTGAACATCAGAACTTTCTCCATCATGGTTCCACATGGAAAATAAGAGTCAGGAATGTTGTAAAATCTAATTGTGAAACTTCGCGACAACAGGAAAAGGACACAGGAAGACCTCAATGACCTGTCCTGAGTTAAACATCAGCTAAAACAGAGCGGCAGCAGTAATCAGGAGATACAGAACAACCCACAGTACCACTGACCAAAACTGTTCAAGCTGAAACCATGGACAGTGCACTGCTGGCACAGTCTGGCTCTTACAAACAGAGGGGCAGGTGCTTGGCACAGGGGCTATCAGTGAAAACCAGAGCTTCTGTCACATCTCAGACAGTGTGGAGGACGCTGCATAAAGTCAATATACACGGGCGGCATCCAAGGGGGGGGAAAAAAAAAACTTTGGTTGCTGTTTGGCCAAAAAAACTATTAAACTTTGCATGAAATGTGAACATGGTCAGAAGCCTGATAAATATTGGTCTTTGGTCAGATGAGACCAAGATAAATTTGTTTAGTTCAGATGAGATCCAGCATATTTAGCGTAACCATGGTGAGGACTACCACAGTGAACACAGAGCCCTGACGATGAGCCTCACAGCTGGGAGTCTGGTGATATGGAGTAGCATGAATATAAGGTGTTGAAGAGATGACGTTTATAGATGGCACTATGAACGCCTGTGGATATACCAACACACTGGCTAACAGATGTCTCCCGATCACCAGAAGCTTGTCAGAAGAAGAATGTTCCAGCATGATGATCATCTAAAGCACAGTGCCAAAATCTACCAAGAGCTTCTAAAAAAGGAACGGAAAGGGAAAACCACCACCTGTCTGAGTGTGGCGAATGACTTATTTTAAAATCAAAGAGGCATCAACTCAGCCTCTCCCTCAAAAGAAGGCGGGAAAAAAGAGTCTGTGAAGAACGGCAGAACACGTCTCCAGAAATGTGCGTAACCCCGGCGTCTTCCATGCTGTGGGGCATCGAGTACGTCGTCATAAATAAAGATGGACAAAGTACTGAAAAATAAAAATATTTGAATCTCTGTAATGAACGTTGTACTGTCTTCCTGCTGGTGGGGCCTAAATCTAAACTGATAGTAGAGATATTTAAGAATGTAGAAAAGTACAGTAGATTTCCAAAAAAACAGGACGTTTGAGAGTGGGCAGGGCCACATGTGAAGTTATATATAAATTCACACACACCCACACACACACTCCACACTCGTGTCCAGGGCAGAGGACAGTGCCGACCTAATATCATGCGACGTGTCCCGGACTAACTCCGTTCTTTATGCCTCTGCCCCAGTGTAGACTGGTTCCCTACCTGGAAACGTCTCGGTTGAATATGGTGGTGGTGTGGCGGAGGAAGGCGTCTAGCCGGAGGGAGCGCTCCAGGCGCTGCAGGTGGAGCGGTTTGGCCAGCTGCGAGCAGGCGGAGTCTCCCAGGCCATCCTGCTCCGAGGCCATAGGGAGTCGGGAAGAGTCCTGTGCCCAGCCGAGCGCTCACTACAGAGATGGACACACGAGCAGGGCGTGAACTGAGCAGAGACGGCATATTTTTTTGCTACGTAACATTTACAGAATACATCTATTGTTTTGGGACAATAACTGTTATTCGGGTGAAATATTTACAATTAACACATCTGTTAACATGCTTAAAATTTACTGCATCACAGGGTTATTCATTATTATACTTGCATATCAGCCTGTATGAAATTAGTATGGAAACCATTCCTCCAGTCCATAAATAAAAATAAAAACACAAATACATCCCTTGCTTGTACTGCCATTGCACTGTACTATAAATTCTGCCTGTGTCTTAAGTACCTTAGGAAAATGAGATTTCATCACTGCCAGTTCCAAGACCAGGATTTCAAGAAATGGTGATGCTGAAGAAGAAAGAGAAGAGATGGTCACAACAGAATCCACTGGGTTTATGTCAGCTATGGATCGTAAATGATCTTTTTTTTTTTCCAGCTATGGATCGTAAATGATCTTTTTTTTCCAGCTATGGATCGTAAATGATCTTTTTTTTTTTTTTCCATGAGTACATCACAAAAAAACTCCTTTAACTAAAAACACAACATTTTACGTTTTTACATCATATTAAGAACTGACCATTAAAGACATGGCAGCTCTGATCCATAAGGAAAAGCAATCTAGAGTTGTTCATTACTGGAATAAGTGAACCATTACTAGGAAACACTAAAACTGCATTTTGTTTTATGTCAGTGGGTGAAAGAGCTAAAAAAAGATGGGACAAAAAAAAACCTCAATTCATATTCAATTTTACATTTTATCACGACAAATATTTATGCATATTTATACAAGCTGTCCTCTTTCATTCAGATTATTTCAGATGCAATAAATCATGACGCATGATTCAAAGCACACACTCCTATTCACCTAAGTCTCTTTATATGCTTTATCTGCTATAGGCTATGTGTGGGTAGCACTTAGCTCTGCACATCCTCTATGACATACAGATACAATGCAGGTTTACTTCTGAAAAGGTACCATTAACAAGAATGAAATCTGGTTGGTCCCCGGTACATTGTGTCAGTGGAAGACACTGAGACACCAGGCTCTGTGTTTACAGAGTATACAGTGCTGTCTAGAAAAAGAATACCTACAGTCAGTGGTGAAGGAAGGGCATGGTTACCCTGAAAATAATATCCACAAGGACATATGATTGTCACTTGTCATTAATACCAAGAAACCAAGACTACTCAAATTAACCCTACGTATTATTTCCATGCAGGTCCTTGGAGCCATATATAATTAATAACTAAAAAAAACAGTTGTTCAAATTTGTTTACACATACAAAAACATAGCCTGAAAATGACACATCCAATAATTGGCCAATATATTTGTTTCCAGAGGCCACAGACTAGAATACTCAGGGAATGGACACAAGTAAACTGATGCAATGGTTTTAATTTGACATGCATATACAAAATCAGTTGCACTCATGTTTATAAATGAAAATATTTTGATAAATGTACATATTTATTTGCATATTTGTTTTCATTTGATGACTAACATTTTAGACATTATTAATAGTTTACCATTATATCTGCCTGTCATGTATATCCCTAGTTAGTGACAATTATAGCTAGCCTAGTCCTATAAACTCACGCAGTACATTCAGGAGGACCATGCTAACTGCACGTGTCTTCTAATATCCTTACATTTCTCGTGACATGGGCAACGTTAAACCGTATTGTGGTTTAACTCGCCCGCTATCTTGTTAATAGGAGGGTGGCCAGTCAGCGTAAATTCTACATAAAAGTTGTGGACTTTACAACCCAAGAGGTCCCATTTCAAATGTGTACAGATGACGACTCGCGCAACCTGTGCTAGCATAGCCATTTTTCTAATACATAATTTGTCGTATCCACTTTCAAATTATTCAAAACCAGCCATGCAGCATATTGCTAACTGATACGGTTGATCCGTCGATTTTATTACGTGAAACAAACTACGGGTTACTTCAGGTTACCACCTCCACTTCACAACTAGAATAGCAACTGCTTGTTAGCTAGCCAAGTTAGCCACTCATAAACAAACTAAACTGTCCAGGCTCTCTTTGATTGAACGTCTAAACGAGCCTGCCAGACACCTTACTATTAAAGGATCTTGCGTTATCAACTGATTGAGATCAAGTGAATTAGCTATTTCCATGCTTAATATGAAACCTCCTTCCTATCCAAGATCGAAAACGTTAGGATGCGGTAGCTAAACGTTAGCTAGCTAATTCGTGAGAATCTCCATAGGTTGTGTGTATATAGCTAGCTAGTCAAATAGCTATCTAGCTAGCTAACTGGCTAGCAGTTAGCCATCCAGCTAACTCGCATACAAAGCAATATCTTGCATGCTATGTATTTAAGCTAGCTGGGTTAGCTATGCGAGTTTAATAGCTGACACTTTGACATGCGACTGGCTAGCGGAATCTTAACGAAGGCAAAACGTTTACAAAGGTTGGAAATGAATAAAGCAGCAAGAAGCATCGTTACAGGTAGTTTATTAACCTTGAGCAGTTAGCATTAGCTAGTTAGCTAGCAAGCGAGCTAGACTTTGTTTTCTGACCCTTATCAGGTTTGCAAGGTTTTTTAAGTTTCCATTCCATAATTTTGAATAATTCAAATGGGCTCTGTCTCTTTAAGACCACATCCTTCAGGGCAAACTATATAAGTTAACCAGCTAGTTAGCTCAGTAAATTTTAAGGCCTCTCTGCCTTAAACGCGTGGCCACGGCATCTGCCCCTTATATCTTTCCCTTATCACTTCCACTGCGCGGGAGTCGAGGAGGCCAGTTCTTCGATTCCCGTATTCTAATTCTTTCTCCCTCCCGGCCATCTTACCCCAATGCTCCCCCACCATGTCCCTCATAAACACTAGCTCACCTTGTCCCCCGTGTCCCCCTTTTTCGCTCTGTCTCTGCTGCTGCCGACTCTCAGCTCTCTGTCTCCAAAATGGCGGTTCTGAGCAAGGAGAGAGACTGAGCGTAGAGTCGACAACAGTAGAGAGGCGGCCACTTTCAGTAACTGAGAGAGTAGGGACACGGCGCCATGGCGAGGACAGAGTAAGGAACAGGCATACTAATCAAGCGTGGAGTGGTTAATATGTAGCTAAAATGCTTTGGATAGTATCTTTACATTTTTGTCAGAGAGAAATAAACACCACTGATTCTACTTATCCATATTTTAGCAAGACGTATAACGTTTACTTTAAAAATACAAGCTAATGAAGTTACATATCAGTGACCACATTTCTGAAATCAATTGCTGATGCCTGAAGATTCGGAAGACTGCCGGGGTACACATGACGTAATCAACGTTGGCTGAAAACATCGCGTGACTATGGATGAGAAGTTGGAGGATTTTTACTTTAAACGCACCACTGACCACGCATAATGTTGTGAAATTATGGAATATAACTATAGCAACGTCTGGAAAAACGAATGCCTTGAATTACACTACCTAGACATTCCATTCTTAGGTGCCATGACTTTCTAATTCATTAAGTAAGCGGATCCCCTCTCAAAAAACGAAAAGGCTTTTGCTGCACCCACTGCAGACGTTAAACACACGGTTCTAATTGTATATTAATGCAACGAGGGCATAATGCAATACAGTTTATTTTTTAGGGCATTTTATACACATTAAGCACTTGTGCGCACACACTTGCATGGATGCATATACGTAGACACACTGTGATAGATAACTTTACAGACTAGAAGTTACATTAGCCATGTGTTTCTGGTGTAATCATTACTCACATTCAAGAATAATGAGTCAGTCATTCATCCAGAATCACAATTTTGAATAATTAAAATGACATACTTTTGAAAGCAGTGAAATACTGATGCATGAATGGTAACATTAGCAGGGAGAATAATAATCACAACAGAGCTGTTCACAAGTGCTGCGTTTAAAAACTCCATATTTGCAGCTATTACACTGTAAGCACAGTTGTCCTTAATTAGTATGCAGATTTCATCACTGATCCTGAGTGCTTCTTTCTAACTCGGACGTCTGTTTTAAAGCCAGCTGGACATCTCCTCCTCAAACTTCTGGAGGTCAATAAAAGGCTTATCGATAGATTTGATCATCAGCTCACCACAGTAGGCACACTCAGAAGCAATGATGTCATCAATGTCCGACTTGAGCTGCTCTCGACTACCCTGACCTTTTCCCAAACTGACTGTATCTTCTTCTTTGGGTCTGTGTCGGGCCTTAGTGGTCTGGGTGGTGGCCGTGAGTTTTTTCTGTAGTTCTTCCAGCTTACTTTGCTTCAGGGCAGAAAGATGAGGAGTGACTTCCTGGAAAAGGCAGTCGTAATGGAACATGTGCCCACACAGGAAGAGATAGAAGGGTCGGTTGAGTAATGGAAAGTCACAGGTGGCACATTTCTCCTGAGATTCCACCACTCCGTATTTGTTCCTCATTTCCTGAATGTCCTCACGAATGCGCTTGGCACTTTCTGTGGCTTCTTCCATCTCATGTTTCAGTTCCTCAATGTGTTGGTTATACTCATCCAAAGAGATGATAATGGCCTCCTTGAAGTGGTCAATAGTGACAAAGTCTGGGAAAAATGGCAAGATGTCTTCAATCTTCAGCAAGTTGCAACTGGACAAACAGTTCATTGCCTTCTTCACATCCTTCTCTTCTTGAACCACGTGACGGGCAATTTTTAGCCACAGTTTCTTCCTCAGCTCCTCATCATCCTCTGGGAGGTCAGCACATGACTTGGCCAAATCAACATCAACCTTAACGGGCGAACACAAGCAAATTTTAGAATATTGCATATACGTGATTTTAAATATACATATTCTATTCATAATGCAAAATCACTGAATGCATACTTACTTGTAAGGCTAAATCCACAGCTTCCTCGTAGAGCTCCATTATCTTGTAAACCAAGACACAAGCTTGATGATTCCCATGTTCAGCACAAAGGCGTAAAGCATATTTCAGGTCGTAGTGGATTTCTGAGGCATGTGTACCTGCCTGCTCAAGATAACTTAGCAAAGAATCTGGCTTGTATTTGGCATAGAGTGACAGCAGGTAATTGTGGATGGCCTCCTCCTTCACACTGAGCTGATAAACACAGAACTCCATATAACGTATCGTCTCGTTGATCTGCTGAGTGCTACCTATCTGACTGTAATTCACGAGTGCAGGGATAAGCTTCTTGGGGTCTAGTTGTTTCCCCATTTGAATCCAGGCATCTACCACTTTCTTAGGAATGTGTTGCATGAGAACTGGGGAAAACTTGTAGAAGAGCTTTTCATCACAGTGCCTGGAGAGCACCTCTAGGGCAGCACTGTAGTCGTCATGCTGGCAATGGTGAGAGATGACCCTCTCATAGTCCTGCATTATAACTGAGAAATAAACCATGTCCTCTACATTACCGTGACTTGCGAGTAGATCATAGATGGTGCTGCGGTTGTTGAAGAAACATTCCTTGAACCTGGTGTTGCAGAGGAACTTACGGAACTCCTCACGGATTTCCTGAAAGAGGGCAATCTTTGCGTTATCCAACTCCAGTTGCCCAAGCCTGTTCAAGTACAGCTCAGTCAACCAGGTGACGAGCAGGGTGATCTGGGTCTTCTCAGTGGATTTCAGGTTATTCAGCTTCTTAAACAGAAATTCTTTTAGTGCATCTTCCTGCTTGGCCTCGATAAACTTCAGAGCAATCTCTTCAAAGTAGTTCTGAGTTAGAGCATAGCACTTAGCACTCTCCAGATACCGTTTGTTCTGGAAGCAGTGTTCCGCCTCCTTGGCCAATACCATATCAACGCACTCTGGTCGATCCCTGCAATACTCTTTGGCCATGTCAAACTTGTTCATGCTCATGTACATCTGCCAGACATCTCTGGACTCCCTCTGAATATGATAGCGGAATACAGCTTTCTCTGTGTATATCCATACCAGCCCACCGACAGGATCTTTAATCATCTTTTTGAGAGTGCCAAACTTGTCCGGGAACACATCTTCATAGACTACTTGGCCGTTTAGAGTACAAATAGCCTTAACACGGTCCGGAAGTAGGAGGAGGAAATGAAACTGAGTGAGTACAATGGAAATAGGTTTGTTGAAGTTAATGTCAATATCTGGTGTGTACTCCCACACGTGTACATCACTAAGGAGTGAGTCGGGTCGCACATAGTCCAACTGTCCATACAAAACCCCATTTCCCATCATCCATGCAAAAGACTTGGGACATGAACGGAGCTTTGAGGTATAGAAAGCGATCTCACTGTAGCCCATATTGACAGGAAACTCCTGAAAGCTGGGTAGGAGATCCTGATTCTGAGCAAAGATGGAACTCAATCCCTGCTGCTCAGAACCCTCAGCCAGTCGGCCCACAAATTGAAAGAGACGTTTGCGAGTGGTGGCGATAATGAAATACTTTGACTCTATCCCACGTTCCACTTCAAGGCAACATACAGGTGCTGGCTTGCCATCCTCCTCCAAGGAATGAACTTGCCTAAAGTACTGGTCAGGATTAGTGTTGAATAGAGTACCTTCTGAAGCAGAGATCTCTGCCTCAAAGATTAAGCCTTGGTTGGTTCCGACCAGAATTGGGCCAGTATTGGTTTCTGTGCCTAACAATTTGTTCCAGCCCACACTTTCTATTAGGTGGCCCCTCCAACGAGAAAGACTGCGAGCCTTTAGGGTATTTCTGTTCAAGTAGACACACTCGCTTGTGGTCAGACTGATCACCAAGTGAGATCCTGCAACACACACCGAACAATTATTTTTAGGTGTACTACATTAAACAATTACTGGAAGAAAACAAAATTGTTATGTTTGTCTTTTGTATGAGTTTTTACACAAGTCATTACTAAAAAAAAAAACAACAACCAGGCAAATAACTTACAGTTCAGTCTTACTTTTGTGTTGTGTATGCCTTTAACATATACCAAGATTTGTCAGTGACTTAAGTTTGCCAGTCTAGCATTACACAACTGAAAGTGAGCAATGATTTAGCTTTAAGGGGGGAAAAAAAATCAGGGTCTATTTAAAATGCATTGAGACAGAGAACTTTCCAGCATCATGGAATATGTAGTCCATATTCTTACAGGTACTAATCTAATGGTGCATCCAAGATCTAAGATTAGATATTCTCCATCAATGCGTACAAACTGATACAATTACCAGTAGGGTCCAGGAACAGTTTGTGTACTTTACTATCATCTTTCCTCCCAAGTTCAATCTGGTTTGGCTGATCTGGTTTTCCAAGATCAATTCTACAAATAAAAAAACAAACAATTTATGAACACATTTATTTAGAATATTTTTTTAAAAATATAAAATGTATTTTCACTCCCTAACAAAACAGCAAAGATCACACCCAAATTGGAAATTGACATTACATTTTATGCTCTTTACAGGTTACTCTCTTCATTACAGTTCCTAGAATTGGTTAAACCACATGCAAATTATATAACGTAATCAAGATCATCCAAAATGTTGAACCATACCAAATGAAAAGCACCCCGTTAGCACTACAAGCTCAAGAAAGATTCATTTGCTGGTGATAGCAACGCCTATGCACGGTCACATAAATAACATTTACCTCAAAAGAGTGTCCTTCCCCAGACTCATGCATAACTGGTTATTGCACACTGCGAAGTGATTGATCTTTTCAGGAGGTGAAAAATCGATCCGTTGCTTGTTGAATATAGGTTTTTCTTCTTCAAGCCGTACATTCACAAATCCTGTAAAACATGTAGTAGCTGTTTCAGCGTATTTTGTTTACTATAGTTTATATATACTGTATATATGTAATTGCACTTGCCAAATTTTACTGTTGATGCCTAAAGCACGAAATAGTGTATCTTTTTCCGCGTCTGGATGTAATGTTTCACAGCATTAAATGTTAGGCCTGTTTTACCTGAATGAGTTATCCCAATCATGTTAGCCGCAGAAATACGACTCTGTTGAACTTGGTTTCGGATAATTTGCGAGTCTTCGTATTCATCTAGAATAGATGCCATCGTATCTCAGTGGGTCGATCAATGTAGAATCTACTCCCTAAACGTAAAGAAACTTCGTTTGCATTTCCAGATTATATTATTTACAGCTAACGTTACAATTGGCCAACGGTGTTAGCTAGCAAGCTACACTGACTTTAGCTTGCTAGTTAACGATATCCAGACTTTACGACACTTTTCGACTCCAGTAAGCGGTGAGTAGAGAACAAACAAGGTCTTATCAAACTAAAGAAAGTTTAAACAAAACACGATGCCACTG
Organism: Sternarchorhynchus goeldii; assembly: GCA_028565775.1. Lineage (NCBI taxonomy): Eukaryota > Metazoa > Chordata > Actinopteri > Gymnotiformes > Apteronotidae > Sternarchorhynchus > Sternarchorhynchus goeldii. The sequence goes on along the minus strand of JAOXYF010000018.1, from coordinate 20,450,862 downwards.
AAAGAAGAGATAAATGATAGAGATAGCTAACTAAATATTCGGCGCTTCGAGGACCTGACCAATGTTATGTGAAGTTGCTCTCAGTCAGGTGACCAGTATCATGTGATTGAACGTTTTACTACGGGTTAGATACTCAAAATAAAAATCCTATTTTAACTGATCACTAATAAGTGCTCCCTGTTGTCCAAAGACCTAGCCAGCTATATTTTCTATAGAATACCGTTCTTTCCTCTAAGAATGTAAGAACAAAGACAGGATCAATAATTCCCCCAAAGCAAAATTTTATTTCTCAGCTTCAATCGTTTTTTAAATTTTATTTTATACCATTTTTTTCCATGTTGTAAATATGTATTTTTGGTCAATTTATAATTTAAAAGTGTTTATCAGTTTGAAATATAAAAATTTAATTTGTAAAATATCGAAACTTTTATTTTGACAGAATTGACAGAAGTCTTGCCAGAATCACGGTGCTTGGTGTGTTATGTTTTACAGTCCACAGGAGGACGCAGTTTAGTTGTCCAAGATTCTGTTTACGAGTTAAATATTCTTAAAACTTTTTGAAGTTAAGAAAGAGCGTTATTATTGTTATTATTATTTGTATTATTATTATTATTATTATTGATGTTGTTAAAATTATATTGCTTTTTTGAAACACATTTAAGATATTGCATGCAATTGTTTTTTTGTTTGCTATTTTGTGTTTTGGGGGGACGGTGGCAGTGATAAAGTTTATATTCATTGGCCTTTATGAATGAGGAAAAATGCTTCTTTATCTGCGAAAACATAAAAGAACCGGTCTAGAAGTAAAGATTTAGGGTTGGTGAAAGACTTGTCAATGGGCGGGGGAGTGGCTATGCAAATGAAAACCTTTTCAAGCACGCAGTTCACTCAGAAATCAACCGTCTACCGGGGTTGTGATTAGTGTGGATTCAGCCTAGGAGGGATGAGGTGATTTAGTTCGCTTAACAGAACGCCGTTTTTCAGTGGTTTGTCTGAGAATCCTAGGGGTTTTCGTGAATAACTTTTCAGACTTCAGCTGTTGGTCATGCCCCCTCAAATGGATTATTTCTACCAAGAACCGAGAGTTCCGTCGGTGTGTCTGGATCAAGACGACACACTGGAACCTATTATAAGCTGTATGCTTGTTGGAGACGGTGCGGTAGGAAAAACCAGTATGATTGTAAGCTATACTTCCAATGGATATCCCACGGATTACAAACAGACAGCCTTTGACGTTTTTTCAGGTAGGCTAATGGTAACTCATTCTACTTTTTTAGATAATAGTTGAACAGTATTCTAATCTGTATTGATTATATGAATTACAGTTGTAACAATGAGTAGCCCACTGTGGTACATTTTAACTGATTTAATTTTCTTTGCTTAGGACAAGTGCAAGTGGATGGAACACCTGTACGGATCCGGTTGATGGACACCGCTGGACAGGTATCCAATGTTCCTTCATGTTCCTACCTTTGGATTTAATAGCCCAAATTAATAGCCCAGTAAATTATGGGTGTTAATTTGAGTTTTTGTCTTCTAAAACTAAAATTGTGTGGACCTTTCATTACAGTACTTATTAAGAAGGCTACTGTAAATAAACTTTTTACTTTAAAATGCAAATGTATCTGTCTTTGGAATTTCAGGAAGAGTTTGATGGCTTCCGCTCTCTGTCATACGCCCACACCGATGTCTTTCTCCTTTGCTTCAGCGTGGTCAACCCTTCTTCCTTCCAGAATATCACAAAAAAATGGATCCCAGAGATTCGCTCCTGCAACCCGTCCTCCCCAATAATCTTGGTAGGAACCCAGGCAGACCTGCTTTTGGACGTCAATGTTCTTATAAACTTGGATCGTTACAAGGTCAAGCCTGTTCTCAGCACACGGGCACGGAGTCTGGCTGAGAAGATCAGGGCCATTGAGTATGTGGAGTGCTCGGCCTTGACACAGAAGAACTTGAAGGAGGCTTTTGACGCCGCAATATTTGCTGCCATCAAACACAAGGCCAGGAAGGCCAAAAAGATGAGGCTGTCGGATAGGCGAGCCAAAGCTTTTTCGAAGTGCAGTTGGAAAAAATTCTTCTGCTTCATCTGACCCCATGGGTCAAAATGAGAACTGACTTTGTAATTTATTATTTATTCTGGACGTTGAAGTGTGAAATCATTTATTCTGTGCGGATCTTTCTAGAGAGTGACTATGACCAGCGAAAATGGTGATCTCAGTTTTTTTGGGATTTGAAGAACGTGACGGCGCTGCTGTGCCTGAATCATCCCATTACATGTGTTAGGCATGTGTTAGGCACGCACATCAAAGTGTGAACTAGTGGGCTGGAGACGATACATATAAAGCCAGTTGGCAGCCAAATCTCCAGACCCAGATTTGGCCTAGCTGTCAACCAAAACCTGGATTTTAAACAGGGAATTTCCTGGGATTAGTCATAATTCACATCTGGCTGCTGCCCCTTGGATTAAATTTTTGCCTTAAATCTTATCAACAATCACCTATCGTATGGAAATGTTCACAATTTGCATCATCTGATGGGGTGCTTGAAGCTTAGTGTAGATTCCCACATGTAGGTGTCTCTGAGAGGCTTGAGTGGGAAAAGAATGGTTTCTGGTCTTTTTTTGTCTTTAGTGGCACCTTGTCAGACAGGACCTTTCATATGCAACAGCCAAAGCTCAAGCTATAGTGTGACTTGTATTCGTGATCTCCTCTTTTTAAACTCATAAGAGACAACTTCACAACTTCAGGATTCAATTTGTTCAACCAACCAACATCTTTTGGAAGGCCATTGTATTGCAAATTTTGCCCCACTGTGGTTTAGTTTGCTGGCCAGGCAACCTGGTATTTTGCATTAGGACTTTCCTGATGCTTGTTCTCTAGTATTGTGCCATTTTGGACACACACCCTTTTCCCCTCCCTGTCAGCTTTTTTTTTTTTTCCACACATCTCTTGTTTATGTATCTGCAAAGCAAGATGAACAGTTGAAACTACAGGCCCTAGTCCTCAGTGAATTGCTTTTAGAGCCATGTTTTTTGATGTTGATTGCAGTCTTTATATTGGGGGTTTCATTCTTTGAAAACAAAGTATAGATAAAAGTAAAATATTGCTGTTTTTGCTAAAACTTATTTATGCTTCTTGTGGAAGATATTAAGATACTTTTAAATGCTGTTTATTTTAAACAGTTTAAAATATTCTGATTTAATGCTATGGGCAAGAAACATACTTTCAACACAAAGTTTTGCACGATACTCTGACGTTCTTGTCGGCTTTGATATTATTTTGATCTCAGTCTAGCCGAACATCTTAACAGTGTTTCATGCCATTCTAATAAACTGAAGTAAAAATGCTTCACTTGTATTGTCCATTTCTTTCATACTACATATGTCCAGAAGGCATAACCCTCTCTCTGCAGTTATACAAGGCTACCGCAAGCAAAAAACTATTCTTGCCTAAGGCATAGAAGCTATTCATTATTAACGGTTTCAACTGCCCTAATGTTGGTACATGAAAGAGACATGGAGCAAAACCTCCTGCAGGTTTCCAGAGACATGTTTATATTTATTCATACAACAAAACTACAAAATTCTAATCGTAAAACATTTATATGCAATTTCAATATGAAGAATGTTGTTTTTTTCTCTCTCTATTGCCACATGTTTATGCGGGGGGTGCTTTTACTTTGGTTTGTTATTCACCCACAACTTCGATACCAAACGTTACACTCCAGTTTGAGCAATAGCGCTATTCTGTGAAGATTTAAGCACAAACAGTTGGCAGTGAAGGTACTTCTTCCTGTTCCAGTTTGCAGTGATCAGCTCAGATAGCCCTTGACTAGTCGGTAAAGAGTACGTACAGTATTCTGTTCACATCAAACGGTGTGAATTAGTGTTATCTTACTCAGGCAAAACGGGCCTCATCATTAAAGTCATTTTTTTCCGGTGAGGGATTAAATGACTCACAGGTAGAATTTAAGTGACTATACCACATTACACTTTGAATGAGAGCATTTTGTGATTGTGACATCATGTTTCTGCTCCATTTCCTGTTTTTCTGATTTGTTGCTGATCTTTTAACAATTTTGAATTTAGAATGTGAGAAAGAAAATGAATTATGTTAAAGAACAGGTTTTGTTATTGTTTTATAAGCAACTTAATTTGGCATTCTCTCTTTTTCTCACACACACACACACACACACACACACACACACACACACACACACACACATACACACTTTCAGTCTGTTCTGACATTACTTTATACATGTTGTGCAACAGGAACCGGGCCTGACAGGTTCAGGTTCCCAGGAGCTCTGAGGTGTTCCTCTTGCTTTGTGGTTGAGGGACGGTTACTCACCTCTTTGTTCGACGTCTTCCCCGCCCCTTTTCCCAGGGCTCAGGCTAAACAGACCAGCGCCTTTTCTGGCGCTACGCCAGTTTCAGACTCTCTGAGTTTCACTGTTGTCACTCACAGCTAGACTGGCCAGGTGTGAGGTAGTATTCTCAGCCGGTAGGATGGGTCTAGCCCTGGACATGTCCCTCACACCTTTCCTTTATCACCAACAGCTGCCTGCCAGTAAAACATAGTCAGTTTCCTTATTGCATTGTTTATATGAAAAAGACACAAACATTGAAATTATAATAATAAATATTACAAAGAAAGAATTCAATTGAAGCATCTTCATGTGGAATTAAAGAGAGGACCAAAATATATTGATTATTTAAAAGCATTACTTGAAATAAACTAGCAGTCAAAAAGATCTGATCAAATATTGTTTACTTTATTATCAGTTATGCACTTATTACAAAGAGCAGCATGGAGTATTGATGAGTATTTTGTAACTTCTTCTCGCGCCTTGGTCTCCCACTGTTTTTCAGATGACCAGAAGGAATTGCTCTCCTTACATTCTACAGTTAACCTGTTTCTCCCCACTTCACACTCCTCTTGACTGCAACCAATGGAACAATGGGAAAAATTGGTCTTTTTCTACCAACACTTTGATTTATACGTTGATTCTTTAGACTTCATTTGAGGATTTGAAGCCATTTTTTCATTGTTTTCAACACCACTATATCATACAGTTTTCACACACTAACACTCTACATTCCCTAAAGCCTAACAGCTGTATTTTTCCAACACATTTTAGACTTCATATAGACTCTCTGAGCATGCCTGGAATCACACTGTGATGATTGAGTCAAGGTTGTCCAATCAAAGGAGTGGCTAAAGGTATCCATTCCAAACAATCATGAATACGTCTAATATCTGCTTGTTTAATCAACACTCAAACAACTGATCTGTTTCATCAAATGTGCACAAATTTGGATGGAATAAAACTTACAGCCAGGGTTTTTGTGAAGGACACTGGACAACCTGGCTGTTAAGCACAGAACACACTCTTTCTACATGGTCCATACAATATCCATAAAAGGTCCATACAAGTCCTTGCAATATTTTTAGCCACATTCATGAAACAAACTGTGGGAGTGAACAGATCCTTTCAAACGCATCAAAACACACGCTGAACATCTTGTGGAACTTTACATCATTGCATGGCTGCTAACACTGATAATAAGTATTCGGAAAGTTCTGCTGTATTAACAGGTTACATGCTGTAATACAGTGGGCCCCAAAAAAGCTCATTAACTTCTTCATGAGTTAATTCAGTTTCATGTGCATTAAATCATTGAAAGTAGAATGTGGCTATAGCCCTCTAGTTTCATGACTGAGGAATATGTTTAATTCTATACCAGAAGGATGCAATATCTGTATAATGTTTCAGAGGTTGGGACGGATTGCAAACAACACACTATAAACTGTCAGTTTCGAGATATGACATGCATGTACACAGCAATGTCTTACAGCTGTTGTCTGTGGATATGCCTGGAGGCAAAAACGTTACTCACTCCTACTTCAACTGTCACGTTTCATGGTGTTATCCCTAGTTTCGATGAGCACGGCTTTTAAAACTGTTATGTTTTCAGTTCACACATGCATTGTAGCAACTCAAAACAGAACAGCTCTTTGTTTTGGTTTAAATGGATTCAAAGGAGTAATCAACACATTAATACACCCATTGAATTATTTGAATTGTATGTGCTTTATTACTGAGTTTTCTCTCTTAGTCTGGAGTAAGTACCCATTGTAAATTAGCTCTGGCTGTATGTATGTGTTTGTCACTTCAATTCCACATCAAAGCAACCAAGTCATTCTAACCCCTGACCCTCAAACTGTTGCTTTTCCACAAACCTGCAGAGCTGATAATCACTTCAAAGCTTCGATCTGAGCGTCATTACAGTTACTGACGATGCAGCATTTGAATTGTTATCTTCACCATCTCATCACAGCTTGATTGGATTGGCTGGTGTGAGGCTCTCAGGCTGACAACTGAGCCAAGTGACTGAGTTTGTAATTCTTATCCAACCTTTTAGCTTGAATGGTAAAATTGATTTAGTAACAGAAGATTGAGTAACCGAAGACGTTGGTTGCATGCAGTTTTGTCAAATGGAACATTCTAATCTGTTCCTTGATCAGCAGAAAACAGGGCTTTCATTTTTCTCTCACTAGTTCCTTAAGTTTCCAATAAAGTTTTTTTCTTTCAGTCTGTTGTGCTGCATGGACAGTTATATACCATTTGATTGTTGGTAGTGTTGTTTTCTGACAGATGTCACCTTAAGTAATGCAGAATTCAATCAAGGATGGTAGTACTACATGTTTACCTTTAGGCAGTCTCAAACAGTGATGTCAAATCTGAAATGTTACACACAGCATGGCAAACAAGGCAGATTTGCATGAGGGGATTATGATAGGTCAGATCGCACAAGACAGGATGCCGGAGGTGTGTTCTTGTCTGGGAATCGATGGGTGGTGACATTCTCACACTCACTCTTTAGGGGAGGGGGTGATGTGACTCACGGCGACTTTGGCTCCGTAGCAACAGTGACAAGTGGGAACAAGATGCTTAAGAGCAAGCAGAACCCTACACTTCCATATGCATGCAGTGGTAATGAGAAGAAATGTTGACATCAGGACTTGTTCACCCATGGTGAATTGTGTCGGCTAAATGAATCTGAAGGGCTTCCTTCAAATTCATGAAAGTGTTTAGTGGTTGTCACTCAAAATGTCCTATTTTCAAAATTAAATAATCAAAGATGAGCCTGTTTATTTCTGTCAAAAATATGCCGCTGTTATCATCTAATAAGCCAGCAACAGCCTGAGAATCTTGTAACTAGTCCAGTACCGTGGAAACCTGGCATCAAGTGGAAAGTTATTCCAAAGAACCTGAGCACAATCAACAAATGTACATTACCCCTCTTCACTTTAGTTCAGTTCTAGGAAGGACCAGGAGTTAGTCTCAGCAGTACCAGCAGCAAAAAACAGTTTTTGTTCAATTCAGTGATAATTTCAGATTAGAATGATCCCATTCTGAGACTTCTAAAGGTAGTACGACTGAAAAGGTGTATCAGTGTATCATCATGCATCAGTCTGTAGGTAGTGATTTACCTGCATTCATTTCAGAATGTTAATATGGAATTGATCTGTAAGCTTAGTGCATTGTTTTTATTGTCTTTCATTTTTCATTAGTAAGTAAATAGTTTCTCTAATCACATTTGTTTATTTAGTTTAGAAACTATAATACTAAACTGTTTCCTAAAGGATCATAATCAAATCTTTGCAGGTAAGAGAACTTTCTGTCCTCTCCACACAGACATTACACACCGTGAGTGTGCGATTACTCTCAGCTGTTTCTTCTTGTCTGTGATTATAGTCTTCAGACACATACGTAACACTGACATGTGATTATGGTGTTCAGACACGTATGTAACACTGACGTGTGATTACGGTGTTCAGACACGTAACACTGACATGTGATTATGGTGTTCAGACACGTATGTAACACTGACGTGTGATTATGGTGTTCAGACACGTATGTAACACTGACGTGTGATTAAGGTGTTCAGACACGTATGTAACACTGACGTGTGATTATGGTGTTCAGACACGTATGTAACACTGACGTGTGATTATG
>JAOXYF010000018.1:20416164-20442510 GCA_028565775.1 Sternarchorhynchus goeldii | reverse complement strand
CTGACGTGTGATTATGGTGTTCAGACACATATCTAACCCTGACGTGTGATTATGGTGTTCAGACACATATCTAACCCTGATGTGTGATTATGGTGTTCAGACACATATCTAACCCTGACGTGTGAGGCACTGATAGGAAATGCACTCTGCTGTTTAACAGTGACAGAAGAAACAGGACCTGTTAGACCAAAGTGGAAATCAAAAGTGATGAAGTTTCCATTATAACATGAATACAATTAGATTAACCGACATGAAGACTAACTATACCTGTTCACTGGATTACATTATTAGCAAAAGTGATTGTGAAAGTCAGAGAAGAAAAAAAAGATTTTTTTTCACATGTAATGATGAAGATCATTTCAGTTCCAATCAAACTGAATTAATTTCACATCCATTAATTATTAAAATCACTTCTACTTGTCTTGTCATAAGACACAGAGAAGATAGACTTTACCTTCCAAGGTTTTTAAAGTCCATTGTGGAGTCCTCATAAAGATTTAGTCTACTGAATATCAAATAATTTTTTTTTACTGTCAAGAGAAGCAGCCAGTGAAATCGGTGAATCATCGAAGTGGCATTACACGATTTATAGGTTCAGCTATACATCCAACTATCTGTAACAGACAGAACTGGTTTAAAAGTTCGTAAATGTTTTGGCTCAAGATAGGGTTGCACAATACTGCTTAACAAACAAGTCCTCTTAAAGATCAAATATACAATAATCTAAAATTTCAATGCAGAAGAAAAAGTCTTTCAGCCAAGTATCTGGACAGCACTTGCTGTAACACAAAGTCAGGCCTCATCGAATGCAATTTTCCGTTAACCCTTAGTTTCCATAACATTCTGTCCACCTCATGACTCTTGCAGCTATCAAGTGACGAGAATGGCCTTAACCTCAAGGTGCTGCTGGTGACAGAGAGGGCCATACGTGACTCAGCCTGCGCTCTGAGCTTTTCCTCCAAGCCTGTTGCTCACCTGACTGGCTTGACGAGCTCTTTCCCTCACATGGCTCAGCACCTCTACCCAACTTAAGAGCCGGTCTAACCGGATGAGCACGCACTGGTCTGTATGTGCGGCCTACGTGCTCTCGGCTGCCGTGCGCTAGACGATCATACCGTCTCCTGATTCATCACGCATCCCTCATCAGAAACATCCCTCTGGATTAGATTTGTGCACTTCTGACTAATACGGGTGTCTGGTGCTTAGTTGGAAGCACAATGCTTGAGCTTGTTTATATATAACAATAATAAAGTAACAATTTTATATATAAATAGTAATCATTTATATGTCAACTATATCTCAACTGCTAACATCACAGATATTTTTTATCAGAAAGTGTATTTTTCCCCTTTTCATATTACAATAAAAGATTTTCTAAAGGAAAACAAGGGAGAGGTAGAGAAATGACAGTTGGGGGGAAAGAAGAGAGAACAAGAGAGAACGAGAGAAAGAGAGAGAAATGCTTTAGGAATACATAAAAGACTCAAACTGCCATGCTTGTAACTTTAACTCCCTTATGTTTTGTTAAATACAGCCACTAAGTGAGATGGAGATGCGTGGCTAGAACAGCTGTTTCTAAGTGCCAACGTTCAGGTGACTGGCTTTTTAGAAAGAGAGCTTGGAGCCAAAATTCAAAACAAAAGCAAAAGTCAAAGTGGTTGTGGTTTAGAGGCTGTCCAGCACGAGTTCAAAAACAGTTGGGTTATTCAGGGAGTTGTGGGGGGTGGAAAGTATTTGGCAAAGCACGGCAGTGAGTCTTTCTAATCCAATTACCTCCTGAGGAGCAGTTACTGGTTCAGAAACATGAGGAGAAACGTTTGAGAGGTTACTCTGGAAGAGCTCTCCTATCGCCTTGGAGAATATTCTTTGCTTGCATTTGCTTAGAAGCAGAATGCGATTTTCAGTATACAGAAACATGTCTGAGTTAAACCAACTGAGCCCTGTTATACCTGGGATTGTTGCATATCTGCAGTTATGCACCACACCAACATACAGGTTCTCAGCCTAGGATAGATGGACACTAGCTGGTTACTTCAAAATAGACTATAGTGTTGGGAATTATTCTGCAGCCCTACACTGCAAATAATAAAGTTTCATTTATAACATGCCTTTCTCTAAGTCAGTGTGGCTTCACAGAAACAATCTAACACAAAGCAAAAAAGATGCACAGCTCTTTCTGTTAAAGATGCACAGATGATTTTTGTGTGCTGAAGTACATGTAAACACATAATTTAGCACAGATTAAAACTATATAGTTATGGAACAGAGAAAACAATGCAAAGACATTGTGAGTGTTGACAAAGAACTAATAGAAATAGCACTGGGTAAAGATATGTTTTTGGCTTGGATTTAGATACTGAAATAGAAAAAATGGCACCCATTTTGGGAAAATGGGTTAAACAGCTTTGGGGTCATAACACTAAATGATCTGCCACTCATGGTGGGTTGCTTGAACAAGGGGGCTGACAATAGAGCCATATGGCAAGGGGGTGTAATGTTGTATGAAGCCAGTGAGGAGGTACTAAGGTAACCACTGAAAAGGTCTATGTTGCAAAAAGGGTAGAATCTAAAACAGGTAGGCAATGGAGTTAATAGAGGGTTGGAAGGACATGGTCTGAACACTCTGAGTGGCTTATGGCCTCCGGCTGTTGAATATCGAAACATATCTGGTAAAACTTTTCGCAGGGATGCCAGTGAGGAGGAAATCGGAATAATTACAGGGGTGAGGTGAATTCATTTCAGCAACAGAAAATGGATGCTACGTTTAGCATGGAGAGCGAAACACTCCTGTTGTTTGAAGAGGCACCAAACCGTGAAGCTGACCTGTCCCTGCGGCGTGTGCTCTGAAAGGGACACACAGGGAAACCAACCCACTTCCTGCACCGTGGGGTTTCCCTTCCAAAACACCAAGGCTCTCGGGTCTGCTTTTTATTTTCCAGATCTTGAATCAAACTGTAGCTGAAGTCTAACCTCATAGAAACATTTCATCCAGGACCTCTAACAGCTAAGAATGAATGAAAATCAGTGTGTACCTCTAAACGTATTTAACCTACATAACAGTAATGGGAATACATCCTGTAATTAGGTCTGGGGTTTTTTTGTCATTAAGGAATATTTCTGTAATTTATTCATTTTTCCCATTTATTACCATTTATGAATACTTAGTATTTATTACAATTTCATTACACAATTTAAGCCCACCAGTGATCCAGAATCATAGTCATTTCTGCTGTAATTTTCTTCTGAAAATCCCCTAAACTAATCAAGGTAATTTGCTCTATAATCTCATTTGGAAAGGCTCAACACCTGAAAAAATAGTCAATATACACAAGCAAAACATTTCACCACACACAAACACATCCCTGCTTCCACATTATTTACACATACAAAGGGGAGTTTACAGCGATTGGAACAGTCTAAAAAGATCAGGCACCTACGTGTAAACACAAGGAAGTTACGTTTTTTTTTCTGGATATTAATTAAGCCAACACCCAGCAGTTATGCAGCAATGATTACTTTGGGAAAGTCCTGGACGAGTGACACGATGATGTCATGTGTGAGTTCTGAGGCGGCTGGAAGGTGTCAGACTCTGGCAGCCCCCTCCCCTACTGGACAGTTCACACTTCTAGTAGGGATGATTATCCTATTGGAAAGCTCTTCACAGCAGGCTAACACACCGCCCTGTGAAATGTCTCCCCTCTGGTCGTTTTCCCAGCATCTGAGAGAGGCGTTTCATACATGACCCGCTCCAAATGGTCAGCAATAAAAGGCCAAGGTACACGGGATCCAGAATTTGGATCTTTGAACTCTGACCTTTAGCCTATTTTTGCTCAGACGTGTTTTAAGGGCATATGTGACGAACAACTGGGAAAGCTCTTAAAAACTATGATAGGTGTGCTGAAGAGAAAAGTTAAATGTTATGCTGGAAGTAAACAGAACGCTAAACACAAACACAAGTGCTAGGGCACATGCAGTTGCCTCTTTTAGCAATAGGCAAACCTGAATAACTACTCTGTCTTAGAAACAGGTGATTAGTAGGAAACGCTGTTGATTTATGCACAGGTCATTTTGTGCAATGCTACATAAAAGAATGACTAAAGCTGTTTTAACTCCAGTTAGAAGTTAGGAGCTCTTCAGGTCTACAAGCTACATGCAGTCATGGATATGAGTCAGTAATAGGCTGATGACTAAATGTCCACAAAGCACACTTCACAGCAGCTGTTGTACAGGAGTCATGTGAAATCACTGTCACTGGATAGCTTATGTCATATGCCTTCAAAAAGTACATCTACAATCAAAACAATCTCACACAAAACATTTGAACCTGTTCTATTGGTTTAGATAAACCATATGCATTCAAAGACTAAAGCACCTCTGAACTAAAGCGCTTTGTTATAAAAGGGATTGCACAGATTTGCCAAGAAGCCAGGGTGGAGGCAGGCGGAGGCAGGCGGGGGGTAGATTAACATAATCCCTAAAGTGACCCACAACAATAGCAGCCATGTTGAGAAGACTGCTCTTACTATACATTGGTGAACGGTAAGTTTAAACTTTGAAATACAGTGATGAATTGCACTGAAACTAGTAATGAATTAACTAATTATTTAACTAAACTTACAAAAGGAATTGAGGCCCATAATCGGACATACATCTTACAGATGAAGTGTGGATGTGAGTGCTGTAGAACCCCAGAACAGATTTCAAAGATCCCTAGTGCAGTAGAACAATGATGCCCATGAATGTACTGTAAATGCAACTTGTCTCTAAATAAATGAACTAAATAAACCCATCTGGCCATCTCACGTTTACTGAAGACCACTTACAACACATTACTATTGGAAAATGTGAAAAAAATGACAATTACCTTTAGAGACAATGCACATAAAACCTCATACCACAATACACCAAAACTTCATTCTAACAGTGAAGCATAATGAATGGATAGTGTGAAATAGAGTGAAAGAACTTTGCTGCCTTCAGACTTGAATGGTTTGCAGTTAATAATGGAAGACCAGTGAAATCCAAGATGTATGAGGAAATACAGCAGAATATCAGGAAGTCCTGCTCATAAGCTGATACTCAAAAAAGAACCGGGTTAGCATGTTAGCATGACAATAACCCAAAACACAGGAGTCAGTTAACAACAGAGAAATTCAAACTGAAGAAATGCATTTTAGTATGGCTAATCTGAAAATCCCATTTAAATGCTGTAGAATAACTTGAAATGTGTTTCTTGTTTTTCAAACAAGACATCTCTGCAAATGTTCTAAATGAAGTAGAACGGTTTTGTACAGACCCATGCTGAATAACACCCCCCTAAACTGCTATGCAGGACAGCAGTGCCTTTAGGAAGTGTTGGGCTGTAGTTACTGCCAATAAAGGAGGTAACAAACACTAAACAAAAACTGCCATCATCAGCATTTGAATGTATATGTACTGGCCAACCATCTTCTATATACTGTAAAGGAAAATACACACAAAGTAGGACAGAATGAGTTTTATGAAAAAGAAGTCAAAAACAAATTCTTAGTAACTTTTAGTAGTATTAACAAATCCCGTAGTTGGACTAACTACGGATTTGTATGTATTAAAACTTTATTAAACTCCTATAGACTAAAAACGGAAATATCTTTATCATTTCCAGTGGTTCCATGTGTTTAAACAAAGATGTGAAATCTGTTGGAATTATGTATCACATTTTACATTCAAATTTACGTAATTCCAAAGGGTTTAGAAAGAGTTTCTTGCCATTTTAATTCCTAGTAAGCAGAGAAGAGGTGCATGGTTTCCCCCTAGTGGATATCTAACGTTAACACTCATTTCGGTTTGTTTTGAAAACCCAAGAAACGTTTACTTACTGTACTAATTAAACAAGATTTGCACTTTATTTTTACAGTTGTATTGCTTTTTTATTGCATGTAAAAACGTAAAATGTAAAAAAAGAGAAAACACTCAAAATATACCTTGCCATTTTCTACTAAGTGTAAAATAAGAACAAATTATATGTTAAGTATGATTAAATAAATAAATCTCCACTAATCGATCCACTATTAATCAATTAATCATTTATCAGAATAAATTATACTTTACTGCAACCGATTAACAAAAATAAGAGGAATAGCAAAATAAATACAGTACAGATTAGATCATTAGATTTTATAAATGTCCCAGTTAAAGAGGACTCTTGAAGGGGAATCCTACAGCTGGTTGGCAGTTTCTCTTTTGAGAGCAGAAGGCTGTTGGTAAAAAGAAACATAAAGAGCTATAAATACATACTTGGTAATGTAACGTAACTGAAAAGTTATTCTGAACATGTGGCAAGACTAGACGTTCCAGCATTATACTTTTACCATTGTGTCATCGGGTCTGTGCAATTATCTCCTGACAGCTTTTGTATACCTGAATCAGACAATTTAGTCTCGGCTTTGAACTCTGGGGAAAAATGCAAAACATTATGCTCTGTTTGCACTAAAAGGTTTTGTCACTTCACGTGCTAGTTTTCACTCATGTTTACTAACCAATTTTTCATGTCCACAACTGAGTCAGAGTGTAAAGGGTAATGAGTCATTAAAATATACTTTTTAAAAATAATATATACCTGGAAAAGAGGGACAACACTGGCGACTCCATTAGGCTCTGCTGAATCCTTTATCAGAATGCACAGGTAGTATATAATACTTTGCTGGGGGAAAAAATGACTGTAGTCAATACAGTGGATTGATTTAATGTAGAACTTTGTCTGATTATTAAGCTTTCTACAGCATGTGCCAGAGAGGTTGCCCTTACGAGCAAAAGTGTCTCCTTACCATGTAAATTGCCTCGTTGATAACGATGTCTTTGATCTTGCTCATTTCGATGAATGTCGTACTTTCTCGACCCGAGGCGTAAGAAGTCGACAACTGGACACCCAGCGAGCTAATTACAAGGAGTGTCTCGTGGTCCACTTTTACCAGGTGAATGTGCAGCATCATTCCAACCAGCGTAACGAGTATGGCACTCGACAGAACGGCGGTGTTCTAAGCCAGAAATAATAATTTCCCCCATTATGAACAGAACCTCATGTCTTTTAGTTTTAATTTTAGCTTGCTAGCAAGCTACTTACCTCTGTGACAAAAAACACAGCGTAGGCGAATAACCATACGATACAGGTGCATACCATCACCTTGCATAAAGACACCTTAGGAGAGCTAACAGTAAACTCTCTGCAAAAGGGGGAGTAATTTTGGCAATCTAATGAAATTGTTTTCCCATTTATATCTGTGAACTCATCCTTTTCAGCCATGTTGGTAGCCAATACCAGCGGCTGTCAAGAACGTTGTAAAACTCGACCAAAAACGGTCTAACTTAGCAACACTAGTCCATTAACTATTTTAGTATAATACCTGTACAAAACCACGCATGTAGCCATAAGACAATACAAATTCAATTAAATTCCCGTCAAACTATATACATATAAAAAAAGCCTATAATTAAAGCTTGTTGAAAATCACTACCCCCCGAGAAAATACTACTCGGTAACCTTAAAACCGTTCATTGAACTATGGGAAATTGAGTTTATCGAAGTCCTGAAAATACTGTTACTTTTCAGAGTCAGTGATAGATCTATCAAAGGCTCTGGTGGCGATGGAGCAAGAGCAACGTATTTGGATAAATAACTATTATTTCATGAGAACATTTTCATATAATTTTAATGACATGAAACGTTTTCGATGCAGAAAAAAATTATAAAGATAATTAAACACTACATATCCCTAATAACCCTGCGAGAATTGCCCTTTGACCTTACATTGAAAACAAGTCGATCAGCTGATGTGACTTGGCAACAACACTCTCCGAAATCTACCGGGGAGGGGAATTATTTTAACTAGCTGGTTGGAAAACAGTTAACTATCTTTTGAAAAACCGGAATCTTCTTCTATCGTTGTGAAAGAATAGTTGTAGTATAAGGCGTTTTACATCATTCTGCGGCTTGTTAGGTGAAAATATTTATGATATATTGTTCGAAGCAGACTTGTTTTGCTAGGTCAAGAATGCTGTTGACCACTGGCTGTCTTATTAACGATAACTGGGTTTGAAGAAGTTTTAAATATAATTGGCATAAAAGCTTTTAATCTTTATCGTATAAGATAAGCAAATGTAATGTTTATTGACATCTAGATGGCAGTATCTCGTTTTCCTGACACGAATGCTAGCGATACTAGCTAAGTAGCTAGCTAGCTTGATGAACAAAAGCTCAAGACGACAACATTGCTCGGTGATCTATATCTAGTAGTCTGTTACTTAAATTTAACCGTTACCAGAGGCAATAAGACCATCGTACCGATATTGGTAATTTATCGAATAAATTAACGATAGTTAATCCCGCTTGTGCGCGCATGATCTGTTTGGTCACTTGAGACAGCTGGCTTTTTTGCTAGCAAGCTGGCTAAATGTATCAATGGCAAGGCAGTATGGGTGATAACTGATCTATTTTTAGATCCTTATAGCTACAAATTTTTAAATCAATTAACTAATTAGGGCATTACAGCTCTAACGAATATCACGATATCTTAAACTACAGTATTAGAATGATATTTTAAATATAGCTACGACAGAGACTTTTCGACTTCAATTTGTAAACTAGTCTATTTTTTTAAGGCGGCTATAATGGTATTTCTGGATGTGCTGTTTGCATTTAAAGTACCGAACTATTTGATGAAATAATATTTGCATCTTGGTCAATTAAATTCAATGATTCTAATACACACGTTTGAAGGTTTTAGTAATTACTCAAAAATTCAACTGCCCTGGTTAGTCCGAGAATGAGCGGGCAAGGTTCAACTGTAGAGAAAGGATTGAATGGCGTTTTGGTTTGTCAGGAGAGTTATGCGTGTGGCGGTTCAGACGTGGCTGCTTACGAGTGTGATGAGTGCGGGAGCTTGCAGTGCCAGCGCTGCGAGCTCGAGCTCCATCGTCAGGAGCGCATGAGGAACCACGATCGGATTCGAATCGCGCCGGGTCATGTGCCTTTCTGTGATTCGTGCAAAGGTTACGGTGGCCCAGCTAATGGCGGTCGGCTGAGGGCAGTAGTCCGTTGTCAAGGATGCAAAATAAATTTGTGTTTGGACTGTCAAAAACGAACACACAGCGGAGTCAACAAAAGAAAGCACCCTCTTACTCCTTATCCGCCTTCCAAACCTCCAGAAGTGAACATGTGTTCTGGTAATGGAGAACTGGAGGGTGCAAAAGCCCAACTTGAAAAAGTTTGCAGCTTTCTTCTAGTGGATGAAAAAGAGGACATGCAGGTAGGTGAACTAACTGGGTTAAAGCACTGGTATATTGGACATTTTCCTGTAGCTGATACAGAGTTTGTGTTTTATCCTGTGAACAGGTGAACGATGCGGATGATTTCGTCAACAGGCTGACCTGTGCACCAGAAGAGCTTCTGAAAGTGGTGTCCATCTTTGGGAATACAGGGGAAGGCAAATCTCACACCCTCAACCATACCTTTTTCAAAGGCCGTGAGGTGTTCAAGACATCCCCTACCCAGGAGTCCTGCACCGTGGGTGTGTGGGCAGCGCTAGACCCAGTCCACAAAGTGGTGGTCGTAGACACAGAGGGACTCCTAGGAGCTGGAACCAACCAGGGCCAGCGAACGCGTCTCCTGCTGAAGGTGCTGGCTGTGTCGGACCTGGTCATATATCGTACTCACGCTGACCGTCTCCATGATGATCTGTTCAAGTTCTTGGGAGACGCCTCAGATGCTTATTTAAAGCACTTCACCAAGGAGCTGAAAGCCACCACTGCTCGCTGTGGTCTGGATGTGCCACTTTCCACTCTGGGCCCAGCCGTTATCATATTTCATGAGACTGTCCATACCAAGTTACTAGGCTCAGGTCAGTGTACTGGGCCTCTGCTCTTTGGTGCTACACTTCTTCAAACCAATGAATATTTGACTGTACACAGGTAAATGAACACCTGCATTGTTTAATGAGGTCTGTATTTGGTTAGTTCTAGTTGGACAAAGTCGTGACAAAGTTAAATACGTCTGTGAAAAGTAGATGGTTGTCAGTCATGTTTGTCTTGGAGCTGACGCCTCCGTATCGCTCCTGCAGATAAGCCGATGGAGTCTGCCGAACGTCTTCTCCAGGAGCGCTTCAGGAAGCTCAACCTCTTCCCTGAAGCCTTCAGCTCGATCCAGTACCGAGGCACGCGCACCTACAATCCCCCGACAGACTTCAGCGGCCTGCTGCGTAGCGTGGAGCAGCAGCTGGAGAACACCACCACCCGCTCGCCACGCTCCGCCGCTGTCATCTACAAGGCTCTGCAAGTGAGTGGGGGCTTCTGCCGGACCACTTCCACTTGCCTCTGTGGATAGGCGTCGCCAGAATTGCACTTTTCCACCAAATGATTAGGGCTGTAAAGACTCCCAGAGTCTGGAGTTGGGCTTGATTCTTTTTTCCAGTACAGCTTTGTGGCTCCTGAGCGACTTTCCTACTATGCTTTTTTTTAGCTGGCTTCACATGCTATTGGATAAAGCATCCTCCTGGATTTGCAAACAAATATTCTGGAAATAAAATATATATACATACACAAACACACACACACACACACACACACATATATTGCTTTGTTTTGTTATGATATGAATTACTGTTGGATCCCTACAAATTATTACATGCAAAATAAAGTACTGCATTTATAAAACTTTTGAATATGTTCAAAACAACAAGCCATGTCTTCAGAATTCCCTCTTTGTTCTACGGTCTTGAGACTAATCATACCTGTGTGGTTTCAGGCCTTGAGTGAGCGTTTCAGTGGCGAGATCCCCGACGAGCACCTGACCAGCAACTCCTTCTTCCCTGACGAGTACTTCACCTGCTCCAGCATTTGCCTGAGCTGTGGGTGAGTAGACGGTGCTGGTCTGAAGCCAGGTTCTATGGATTACGGTGCTTTTCCCTAAACTCTGCTGTTTGTGTGGCGTTTCAGCGCGGGCTGCAAGAACAGCATGAACCATCTGCGGGAGGGGGTGAACCACGAGGCCAAGCATCGCTGCCGCTACTCTGCCCACTACGACAACCGCATTTACACTTGCAAGGTATGGATCTGATCATAGGCACCCCTTCTCCCACCCCATTCAATAATGTAAACACTATTGTGCCGATTGTGGTCTTTGGATATTGTCTGAAGTGCATATTTGGCTCCCTAGGCATGTTATGAGAGTGGCAAGGAAGTGATTGTTGTTCCCAAGACAACAGCATCCTCTGACTCACCCTGGTTTGGTTTGGCTATATATGCATGGTCTGGGTGAGTCCTGCACTTCAATATTGGTTACACGATCAAGCCTTTAGCTCAGTTTATTGGGCCATATCTAGAGGTAGGAACTGTTTGGTTTTTTTGCAGGTATGTGATCGAATGTCCGAACTGTTCGGTGATCTACAGAAGCAGGCAGTATTGGTATGGGAACCAGGACCCTGTTGACACAGTGGTCCGTACTGAGATCCATCATGTTTGGCCCGGAGTAAGAACCACCGAGAAGCCTCTTGCTGTTTTTACATCTGTCCCATCAAGTTCAATGTACATCTCACTGTTTGCTCCTGTTTTGAAAGTCTGATAGATTCTTGAAGGACAACAACAACGCAGCGCAGAGGCTGCTGGATGGGGTGAACTACATGGCTCAGTCTGTGTCTGAGCTGAGTGTCAAACCAGCCAAGGCCATCACATCCTGGCTCACTGACCAGATTGCACCAACTTACTGGAAACCCAACTCTCTTATATTTGTAAGCATCAACTGCAAGCTTTACTAGGGTTAACAGCAGGTCTATGGGGAAAGTTATGTGCAGTATATGGTGGGTTAGGATAGGAACATTGGAGTGGGATATACAGTCTATAGTGTGCTTTCTGGTTATATCAACTACACACTTCCTGAAAGCACATACAGCATGGAAGAGGAACGGAACTGAATATGGAATATGTTTGTGAATTGTTTCAGAATTGTTACAAGTGTGGTGAAACGTTCAAGGATAATGACACCAAGCATCACTGCCGGGCCTGTGGAGAGGGCTTCTGTGATGGCTGCTCCTCTAAGACCAGGCCTGTTCCAGAGAGAGGCTGGGGGCTAGCACCAGTCAGGGTTTGTGATGCCTGCTTTCAGAACAGGGGAATCCCAGAGGGTAAGACCTGTTATGCTGACAGATACTCTAACTGCTGAATGCTTGTTGTTGCATCATGCTCACGGCTAAAATTAGATGTCCACTTGCGGTTGTTCTCGTAAACAATTATGGAAAGGATGCCTGTGTTCTGAGTTTTCGTTCAGGTATTCATACAGTCTCTACCACAATGGTTCCGCCTTCAGAGCTGTTGGATGCTGCACTAGAAGAAGAGGAGAGTGGAACTCTGATAGCCAGGAAAGTAGGAGAAGCTGTACAAAACACTTTAGGAGCTGTGGTCACTGCCATAGACATCCCTCTGGGTATGTGTTACGTTCTGCTTACTTAAACAGCCCACGATCGTAGCAAAATACATGACATGATTTTGTCCGCCGCCTAAGAAATGATCTCGGTTAGGATCAGGACTAAAATCGAAATTGTTTGATCAGAATCATTTTTGAAAACAAAGGCTGAAACAAAGGTACAGTTCAAAACAATTGTTTTCTTTACTGCACTTGATACTGCATGGGGAAATTCCCTGAAAATTGTGTAATTTTACCCTTTGGCAATATGCACTGTGTATTAGATTTGCATGTTCAGACAAACAACCAGTCATGACTGGAACACACCAGGGTGGGGTGAATGTCCTCACCTAATTCAAAAAATGCACATTTACTTTGTCAAAACACCTTCATTGCAGCATTTTAAGGTTTTATAAAGGTTTCTCCAGTGATTGCAAAAATATCCTCATAAAACATCAAACTTCCACATTTCCACTCTCTCTGCACCACTAGGCTTGGTTAAGGATGCCGCTCGCCCGGCCTACTGGGTGCCCGACCACGATATCCGCTGCTGCCACCAATGCCAACATGAGTTCGGTGCCCGTCTCTCCATTCATCACTGCCGGGCTTGCGGCCAGGGAGTGTGCGACGGCTGCTCCCCCGACCGGCGTGCTGTGCCCTCTCGGGGCTGGGACCATCCCGTGCGGGTGTGCAGCGTGTGCAACCAGAAACCCGGAGACCTCTAGCGGTACTGGGGCCTCATGTTACAACCGTTATACAGCCACCACCACCCCAACTCCCCCCCCACCCCACCCCACCCCTGCTCTCAGGTCACAGTGGTTCAACCCATGCTGGGAGTGATGCGCTGCACTTTGAAGACGCTGGTCCTGTAAAACAGGAGGAGCTGCTTCGCCGTTCCTTCTCAACGCTCGGCCCTTCTGTGATCTCGTCGACACGGCCGAGTCCAGCTCAGTCTGAAAGGGAAACGGTGACTCAAAACGTCACATTTTATTTGCAGCTATAAATTCAACGGAGGAAAACTTGATGTTATTTTGACAATCCATTTCTCATCATGTGACAAACCCCTGTTCACTGTGCTGCCACCATGATGATTCAGTGATGTCTGGCTTAATTACGTGTTGGATTTTGTTGTTTTTTGGTTTTGGCATTTAGTGGATATGACCTGAAAATGGACAAATGTGTCCCTTCACAGTTACAGTCTGCATGATTTCCGAATGTCTATACTGTAAGCAAAGGCAGCTGGGGGGCCACTATAATGAACTTGCAGAGTAGAATACAAGACTGTTCATGCTAATGCACCTCTCGCTCTTTTTAGGAAGCATTTTAGTCCTTTCTTTTGCTTTTTAACTTCATACCCCAAGGACTGTTTGTGTTAAGCATGACCCTAATGTAGTAATAGTGCATTTGAGTTTTTTTTCCCCATGATTTGCACTGATCTCCTTGATCATAGGTTGGTATTGGGGTACTTTTTTTGGGGGGGGGGGGGCTGTTTCAATAATTTACAACTGCAGTCATCATGATCAGTCTGCAAACTGCTTCTAACACTATTAGAGACTACAAAGGAAACATAAAATGTGCTGTTGCACAGGTGGATTCACACCTGTATGCCAATCCACTTGATTATAAATTCAGTCATAATTCATGATATTCCTGTTTCAATTCATACAGTAGCCATCATTATCTAGCCCCTGGTATGAGTCATTAGGTTTATGTAAAGTGTTTCGCCAAAAAAATAAAAGCATTTGTCTGAATTTCGAGGTATATTAGGATGAGTGAATGTGGCAGACAGATGTACCATGAACACGAGTAACTGTCAGTTTTATGCACCTTGTATGCTGATTAAATTAAATATGTCTGTCATGTAGCTGCGAGTCTTTATGAACACGCGTGGCAGTAACTACCATTACTGGGCTTTGTTTTTCCGCATTTTTCTGGTAACTGACTGATAACCATATAAGGATTTGCTTTTTGGACCTTTAAACTCGAAACTTTGCTTTATTTAAAGCCACTAAATAAGGGGGACAAAACACCATTCATATATAGTATACAAGTTTTTATTGAGAATTTGAATTGTTTCTACTTTAGCTATAATCTTCTTGAGTATTCATTATGAAATTGAAGCTGTGTTCTTTGGTTCTGGCTTTAATGGGCTGTTTATTGTTGCTCATTTCATGGACACCAGTTTAAGGAAAACTTTGCCTTATAGGAAGGAAAAAAAAAAAATGTACAAAGCAAGTTAAATGCGTTTTCAAAAAAGTACAGATTTTCAATCATATCCTGTAGTCAGATTGCACTTATGAGGGTTAAAATTCAAGTAACTCAAACTAGAAAGGACTTGTGTTGTAGTATTTTCTGGTGTGACCCCTCAAAGATGTTTCCCATTTACAAATAGAAGGCCTGGATTCGAAATCACTTGAGTAGAACTTTTGGTATGGCAACACTATGAATGCTTTTTGAGTTTGCACTCAAAATGCATCATCCGGACCTACAGAGAGGTGGGCAACAGATTGTCATCTTTCAGTATATAAGACAACAGACTGAGACTGAGGAGAACCACCTAGCCATGTCCTTCCGATGCTAATCCTTCCTGGTAGTCGCTGTTGTACGGGTAGTAATAGAGATCATGACAGACGGCCATAAGAAGGCCAGGTAGTCCGCTGCGGCCTCCCAGCTGGGAAGAGAAGACCACGTTGGGGATGGAGTTCTTGCCTGCAGGATGAGGTGACGGGATGGTCCTGAGGAGCTGCCCATCTCCAAGGCTCCATAGTCGAGTATAGCAGTCCTGGCCCACTGTAAACAGTTTTACAATCAGATTTTAAAGGAATTAGAATATGGAATAAAAACTTTTTACAAAAGAAATGAATCGAATCTATTTAGTCAACAGTGACGTAAAAATCGATGCGTTTTACCTGCCAGCAGCAGTCCTTCCTGCTCACTCACATGAAGAGGCAAGTAGGCGTACTCATTGCGGTGACCTTCATACTGCTTCACCGTCCGTTTAACGCGGATATCCCACAGCTTAATCTAACGATGCCGAACCAGGCAAGCGGGGGTTAAAAAACAAACAAAACCTTAGTATCGGGACTGTTATCGTTTCCAAAACATTATTTGGCCTATCAGCAGAGGTGGCACCACTGGTGGTGGTGGTGGTGGTTGTGGTTGTGGAGAGTTCTCGGGGACTGACCTTTCCCAGCATGTCAGCAGCAAGGAGGTAGTTCTCATCCTGCAGCAGTCGGACAGAGGTGACCGCGGAGCCCTGTTGCAGGCAGCAGGTCTTCCAGCTGTGGTCCCGCCCCCGGCCCCGCTGCCTCAGGTCAATGCTGAAGATCTCACCCGAGCGGCAGCCGTTAAACAGCACTGGCTCCTGACGCAGCACACTCATAGTTACACCAGGAACTACACCAACACCACATAATGTAACAGAGCACAAGCGCTTTACTGAAAGAGCGCACACTGGACATCAGAAAGTGAATGCTTTAAGCCACTAAACTTTGTTATTCAACTCGGGCGTCAAACTGTTGTTTGCCCATCATTAAGAGGTGCATTGCACAACCTTGTTGAAAGCTTCAGTAAGGGGAAACCTGCTTTTGGTGCAGAAACATCAAAGAGATTAGCAAAAATGCTAAATAAAACGAGTTGAACCGGATGCTTGATTTACCATTCTTCTGATAAACCACCTGAAGCAGACATGACACTTTGCTGAAAGTTTCCCCATTTCCTGGAAAGGATTCTTAGCTGTAGAGGAATGGAATGTTTCTCAACCCACAAACCTCCAACTAGGGAGGCCATGCTATGCATCTTCATGGTATAACTCATCATTATGAGGAAGGTCTGGTGAGAAAAGGCGCACACGTGGGGTTAGGTGGATTAACGCGCGTTAATCCACCTCAACAAACACTCGGGGCTCATCCTACTCACTCTGAGAGCAAACTGCTGTGCCAGAACATCGCTGCCAGAGCTGTACATCTGCCTTCGGCCGCTCACTGCATCGGTCACGATGACATGTCGCGAAAGGCCTGCATGTGTAACCAACATTAGTCTCGTAATTAAGCCTGGCACGTGAAATACCGCATACAACAAAACTGAAAACACAGACACACCCCTCACCAGTACTGAAGGTTTTATCAGCCTGGGGGTTCAGGCACCAGGCACATGACCAGGCTGTGGAGATCTTAAAACTGCAAAGCATCCCAGGCTGGTCTGGTAGTAGAATAAAAGGAAAAAGGTGTGGTTGCATCAGGGGCATGAACAAATGACATATGTTGTTCAGGCAGTAGCAGAACAAAAGAGCAGTAATGAACATGGCCGAGCATGGGGCGTGTTGAGAACAATGGAGACAGGAATCAGAAGAGGTGTCTCACCAGGATTGGAGTTGCTGAACAGAGAAGCAGGCAATAAACTGACACAGCCTGGAGTTTGAGATATACCGACCAAACACAACCTGGTGAGATGATTCAGGAAAACCACCATCTCCTTCATTTGGTGGTGTCCTCTGCCAACTATTTAATAAACAAATGAATCATTTAAAAGGATACAGGACATGAGAGTCTGAATGAGTCACAGAAGCCCAGCACACAGAGTTCACCTGAAACAAAGGAAAACAAAGTGAGTCACATCCCACTCAACCCCCATGCCCAGGGTGTGGGACACACTTAAGTGCTCTAAAGCACCTGGCACACCTTGCGATTAGTGAAGTACAGGTTGTCACACATTTCCACTGAAAGCGAGCCCTTGGCACAGCCGCGGAAGTTCATGATGCCATACTTGCATCCTCCGTGCGAGACGTCATTCACCGTGAACACGCGTTCGCAAGCAGAGTCCGCCTGGGGGGAGATTGGGGGGAGGGTTGGTCAGTGAAGCAGATAGGAGTTCAACTACAAAGAAAAACATATCTACAACTAATCCGAGATAGAGAATGTTTAATCCCACATGGGCTGAAATTTCATGATGTTCTAGAGGCCTTGGTTCAAGAAAGGGTATCCTTTAGCTAGGATAGTTTTAACCATAACCTGGAGTTGGGCTTGGGGAATGAATTGTTCTCTGGCTGTCAGACACACAAATGTGTGTGCTGTCTGCCACTGCCTACCCAACCTTCTCTCTTCTCATCACGTGGACAGGGGCAGGAACTCACCACGATGAGGCGGAAGTTGTCGGTGTTAGGGCTGCTGGAGTCGGAGCTCTGCACCTCCAGTTTGTGCCGCTTCATCTCACTAACCTTCACCTCATGGACCAGCCTGATATAGAAAACAACCCGAGATCAAAACCACCCCCATCCAAAAGGCTACTCTAATCTGGTCGAATTGTCATGCATTTGGCCGACAATTATAGAGAAAAAGCATGCAAAATATACATAAGTGCACCGATAACTTGCCTGCAATAGGAGCTTGGGGGCAGCACACCTAGATGTCTTTTCTGTAACAGCAGCGAGGAGTTAAGGCCAGCACGTGGAGCTTTCTGTGGAGGGCAACAAAATGGTCACAAGATTATTCCCAACAGCATACATTTAATGTTAGTGCCTTACTTTTTGCCTGCTGTTGCAAACATAACAGTCACAGTGCTTAATAAATGAAAACAATTCACTTTTCTAGGGTGCTCGTCCTCCGCAAGCAGCTGTGTCCGCTTCTTCTCTTGCTCCTTCATCTCAAGCATTTCCTTCGTTAAAGGATTGCAGTTGTTGTTGCCAGGTAGCAGTCGGAAATAGCGATTTTTCTCTGGATCGAAGTAAAAGCCTGGCAGCTCTGGAAAATAAAAAAGGAAAAGAAAACTTAGAGGCCCTACTGAAAGAAGCCCAAAGTGATTTAAGAGATAACCCTAGAGTGGTTCTTTTCGCAGTCATGAGAGGTAACCTGGAGCAGGAGCAGTGGCTCCAGACGATGAGCCCGTATCTCGACTTGAGCTGCTTTCTGCTGTTCTGGTTGAGGGCCCTGCTGACGGACTGTCAGAGCTGCAAATCAACAAAACAGTTAACGCAGTCTCTCCATTCGTCACTCTGCAGTCTGGCTATGTTTTTGAAACAACACGTTTAGATAATTGGTTAATTAATTGGATGAACAGGAAAGTTATTTTACCCATAATCGGGAGCTTGGTCTGTTGAATTAAATCTCCTCCGCCAGTCAAACCGACGATGCATGTGGCGTCTGCCACTGCCTCCCCAGTGTTCTCTCTTCATTTCTACTTTGCATACGTAGGTAGTAACAGCATCAACAGATAGTGGGAAACGCTACAAACTCCCAGCCAGACCATCAACTTCCTACGAAAAAAAGCAACGCAAGTTAGCAAGCTGAGATAGGTCTTAGCTTTAGCTAGCTACGTTGGCTAGCTGATAAGTTATCCTTGCTAGCACGCTAACTTACGCGTGGCTAACTACGTGGCCTGGACATGTGTCATACTGTTGATTCACAAATATTAAACGCTCTGAACCGCCACAATCATTCTACTAACCACATGCGACCATTATGTTAGTCAGCTTCCTAAGAACGACGACACTTTCTCTGTTGGACCGTCTTCCTGCTTTGGACAACGTGGTTCTCGTGTGGTTTCGAGTGCCCGCCTCCTGATAAACCTCATTGGTGGATTCCTCAAAAATATGTATTTCTTGTGCACGCGATTGGATAAAAGTGTTTTTAGTCGCGTCACAGCGCGGCATGAGTAGATAATAGCATGAAAATGTGTTATGGACGTCATGCACTGTACAGTCGAAAAGGATAGAGTACATGATGTTCTGTGAATAACTGACAGTACATGTATGACAGGATTTAAGACTGCGATCTAAATGTAAATTTTAAAGGATGTCAAAAATCCTTAAAGAATTTGACATTACAATATCGACCGATAATACACTAAATCTATGCATAATATATAACTTAATGTGTACAAATGTGTTCATTTTTCACTAAGATGTACTGTATAAGTAATTAAACTACTGTTATATTAACATGTATGCATTATAAATTTGACAGATATTGTAAACCACGCCCATGTTTCGAATCCTTGTATTGTATTGGCCAAACTGCTGGACACTGAGGTCCGTATTGGTTGTTTTTTTTTCATAAGGGTCCCAAAGAACTCTGAGATTTGGAATATTGGGTTACAGTGTGGCAAAATGGCGACTGTCATTCAGAATCCACTAAAAGCGTAAGTATACATATATATAATTATTATTATTTAATTTTTTTTTCGAAATGTCTTTTGGCGGTAATTAGAACTAGCTTTCAAACTGGTCTAGCAACACCAAAAAACGCAGATGCGTGCATCTTTGATTCCAGAGAAATTCTGCAGCCTCTATGCATCTGTGTAGTTCAATGTAGTTTTGTCTTTGTGTGTTTATGTAGTTGCATGCTGAAAGGTCTGTGTAACAATATGTCTAGCTATTGCTGAATGATAATATGCAATTCGGGTTTGCCCACCTTCCGGACTCTGACTTGTAGGATAGCCCACCTGGATGTTCGGATGTTTGGATGTTTGCTGAAGCCTGAATGAAATGCTCTGATCCTGATCTTATCTCACGGCAAACCGTTACACTTTAGAATTTAGTTGATATCGGAAGTTATTTCATAATCGTAACTATACGAATAATGTTATTGGTGGTCCCATTGATCTTTTTTATGTGTCATGCTGATTTATGTAGTAAGAAAACATGAGGAAGTGTCCTCTTACTGATGGGACAGTCTGCTTAGTTTAGAGCGGCAAGACGCGTAGAGGGCAGCAGCTAGTAAAATCAATATTAGACGTTCCTGTTTAAATTTAGACCAGTTTGGTGTTCAGTTGAAATATCATACTAGAATGTTATTAGTTGTATGATGCTATATATAGTAGTATAGTTGTATCTCATGATACAACTTTCTTTGTTAATAGTGCATATTTGGACACGCTGAAACCCATACTCATATAATGCATTACTATAAAAGCGATTTTTTGATATTTAAAGACTTGATTGTTTGAATGATTTAACATATTCATAAGTAATTGTAATTTACTGGACCATGTTATTTGAATTAAATTTTAATTAGGTTTATACGTTAAATAAGTGGTCACACCTGTACTCAATTTTTAATGAATTTTAGAAGATGGTTTATTTGTTGGTTTGCTAATATTTGTTTTGTTAGTAAATGTTGTAAAATATACGGGTTGTCTTAAAATAGTGTTGAATGATCGTACTGGGAAAACTAAGTGTCCTCAATGCTTTACAATAAATCAAAGCCTTTTGTAATTTTCACACTTTAAATTATATGTTAATTAGATGCTACAGTACAGTTGGTTTAATGATGGAGAAAATGTTCTAACAATAATTATTTACATATGGTCTATTTAAACATTTATATACATAGGAGGTTAATATTTGCTCTTTGCGTTCCTTTGCACTTGATAGGTGTGTTTATGATTTTCCTCATGTAATAAGATTCCATTCTTTCTATGTGGATTTATTTATTTGTTTTAGACTTTGACTGTGCAGATGTCGAAACAGCAACCTTAACCAGGATGGACTGATGTTTACTGTACACAAATATAGATTTTGTGATTTGCTGTCATGCTCATTTGCATATTGTTGGCTTCTGCAGTATTTGTACTGCAACGGTCAATATTATGACGGTAGTTATCAAACAATATATTGGACAGCACTAGTGTTTCACTGTGCTTGTCTGAAATGATGAGTGCTTTCTTGAGCATTTTAACTTTCCATAGTGTTGGGTGCATGAAGGAAGGAAGCCTGTATTTTAATTGAAGCACACGTAACTTACGATTTCTTTCTTATTTAAACACACTGATGTTGATTCAGAAGGATCCAACCTTAAAGCTGCTCTTTATCAGTTTGACTCCAAAATAGAAATGAGGCTTCTTGTCCTTGCAAAAGCACATCACAGACTAATTGTATATTATATATAAAAAAAAAAAAAATCCCAGTTCCCCTGGTTAGTAAGGATGTAATCAGACAGTAATTGGTTTAGTCACATTTGCAGAGTGCACAACCTCTGAAGCCTGATATAAATGGGAATGCAAATGTTCTGACCCTGGATCAGTTACAGTTAGGCATATGCCCTTATTAACCAGAGCTATGAATAGGTCATTCCTGTTCTGTTTCTCTATAGAATAAAACTAGAGAGGTCACAAATCATTCAGCACACACTGCATATGCGGATTTGTCATTGTGAGTGCCGGGAATGTATTGTGGGGGGCGGCACTGTCTGCAAGCACCAGGGAAGTGCAGATTAGCGGTATCCCAGGATCCTCCAGGGCCCATCTGTTCTGAGGAGCAGCCTCAGAGAGGTGTCACACCGCTAGAGAGGGAGTCCCATCTGCTCAAAGATCTGGGATGCAACACATACACCACGCGCAAACACACACACACACACACACACACACACAACACTCACATCTCAAAAAGGACGGTAAGGAGGATGGGAGAAGCACACGCGTGTCCTTACACACCTTGTAGAACTGTTTTGGTTTTTTGGGTTTGGGTTTTTTTTTTTACTGTTTTTCTGCACTGGATTATCTTGTTAAGACGGCACTTTGAAGTGAAGAAGACAAAGGTGTGGTTGTCCTGGAACCGGCTTGTTGAAATGCTTCAGTCTGTGCAAATCTCAGTGTTGCAGGAGGATGTCAACATGAAATTTTAATTAGCCTTGCAAATGAGTGTGAATGTAGCTGGATAATTAATTAAAGAATGTATGTTTATTTTATTAATGGCTGTACATATTTATAACCAGACAATAGGAGAACAAAGTCAGGTGGTGTATATTTTCTTCCAGGAGATGTGTGTATGTAGGAAGGTGGGGGTGTTGGGGGTTCAATTTGGGGGTGAGGGAGAGAAGAGGGGGGGGGTGTTACCTTTTTTTGCAGGAGTCTGTTCCCCTCCCCCATGCATGTGAGCAGTTGATGGTGAAACTGTCTGTCTGAATTAGGTGCTTGGAGCAGTGCTGCTCTACAGACACACTGGAGGCTGGTCTTGTGAGCTTCCAGGCAGACAGGATAACTGGGGCTGGGGCCAGCAGCCTGCTGCACTCTTCTGTGGACTTTTCCTGTGCCCCACGTGGAATGTGCGCATGTTCTGGGTCTGCGCACGAGAGGAAGACAGGCTGCGCCAGTCGCCCGCATGGCAGCTGCCAGTTATCAACTTTCTACAGTATTGACCTCCCCGAGGCTGTGCAGTAATAACACACTGCTCTTGCCAAGCCTCCTTAGTGTCTCCTGTGCTTAAAATGATAGAAGTGAAATGAACCCGAAAACAACAAAATGGCTGTATTCTCTGTCCAAATATATACCCACCCAACCTCATTCAAAAAAAAACAAACCAGGAGAGTGGTATAGCCGAGGACACATGACTGTTACCCCCCCCCCCCTCCTTCAAAGGATTGGTAAAATCCAAAACCTCCCCTGATTCCGCTTTACTTGCCCTTACTCTTGCTTATTTGTGGGCCATTCCATTATTTAGGGCATTGGGGGTTCTCCCCTAGGGTGTGGCTAATATCACAGAAGGAGTGGTAATCTGAAAGACCTGCTTGAACTCAGTTATCCAGTGCTGGTGGATTAAAGTGCCATGACGTAGTCTAAACTCCACAGACAGACACCTGTGGGGGTTTCTTAGGCATGGCCAGACCTCTTTAAAAAAAAGTCATTTGACATTCATATTGTATTTCACACATATTGGCACCATTATAAGCAGGCTATAACAACTGAGCTTATTTGACTTTTTTGGTTATGACAGGATTTATTCCAGGTTTTGAGTTGATCGTTCATTAATTTGTGCTCTTTCCAGTGACACTAATAACTAAAGCTGCTCGTTTAAGCAGCTGTTCTGATCCAGGAACCAGGTCACAGTCCCTAATGCCCTGACAGCAGCTCACATGAATTAGAGAGTGTGTAAATAGGCAGAGATATAAGAGAAAGCAATCAGATTGGATTTTTTGGCTTTTCCCATTTTTGGGGTTGAAGAATGGACAATCTGTGTTCTTTTAGATGTGAAAATGTTAAACTGTTGTGTGTGTGTGTGTGTGTATAAGAGGGCAGAAGGTTCACAGACTGTGTCTATTTTTAAAGATGATTGCTGTGTTTTTCAGACACTGAGGAGTAATGGAGAGAGATGAGCTTGTGGATGAGGTGGGAAACTTCATGTTAGCGGTACAGACATTAGAAACACTGAACAATAAGGACACGTGGTTTTATTTGAATCCGCAGAACAAATTCATGTGAAAATGTGTAAATGCTTAAGATAAAAGCTTGAGGCGTTCAGTGGGTGCACAATTTTACAATTTCTTATTTTTTTAAAATTACAAAATTCCAAGAAATCTCTTTTGCTCATAATAATGTTTACAAATTCATATTGAATGTCATACACTAGATCCTTCTGAACATCAGGTCTACATTTACCCTGGCTTGTTTCCCCTCAGCAGAACATTAGTGTTGTAGAAGACATGGGGTTGAGCTCGACTCAGACAGATCGACCATTACACCATACATGGCCGCAGAGATGAAGCGAGAAAACGGATGAACGCTTTTTGCTCAACAGCTTTGCATAAGAACCACTTTCTTCCTCCATTTTCTCAGGTTTTCAAGCAAGTCACCGTTTGTGCGTGAAAGCGTATTCATATTCCAGTGTCTGGCCTAGAAGTCACGTGTTCAATTAAAATTCAGTAGCGATTATCATAGCAGAACGCATGCGGATTGTAAAAGGAGCAACAATGCTTTTGCGACACACTTCCCTAAGCCAATGATTATTCACAGACACTTGTCCAAAAAAGGGTCCTTTAAATCCATCCGAGAGTTATTTGAATATGAAAGGCTTCACCTCTTTAGAGCAGAGGACGTCGTAGCACTGCACCGCTCAGTGCCGGCTGAGTCCGTCTCAGATTGGAACAGAAAAAACTAAACACGGCCCTGTGTTTAAAAAAAAAACCTACATCAACAACAACGAAACAAAAAAAAAACCTGCTGTGATGGCAGCAGAACTGAGGGTTTGGGTTATTTGCCTGTAAATGCTCACAGGTTTCTGTAGGACAGCAAAGCTTCGTGTTTTGTCTTCCACTTTGTCTTCGCCACACGGCTTTGCGCACTATGGAGGCTGAAAGAGTTCAGCTCTGTTCAAGCTGAAAGCTTAGGAGGATTCAGGTGCTGGACTGTGAGGCGATCCTTGAAAATCTGCAGCTTCAATGCACTTTAGGCATTTGTCGTTCACATTAGGATTTACATTTTGAATGCCACCTTTCAAATGCTGAGCATCAAGGCAGGAAGAACTAGTCTGTACAAGCACATCTGAAGGCATTACTGCATGTTTATATTTTGTTTTTCCATTTAATATTAGGTTATTACAGATTAAATAATTACTACGTACAGTATTTCAATTACTATGTTGAGATAACACTATCTCACTATCTATTCTATATTTTTTCATATCAAATTCTGTTAGCTCATTACAAAATGGCAGTTAATCCATATTAGATTGCACCAATGTCACATTGCTGTCAGTCCAGATGGAAGGAGGTGGGGACTATGAGAGATATGGTAGGTGAGGGAAGTGGGGACTATGAGAGATATGGTAGGTGAGGGAAGTGGGGACTATGACAGATATGGGAGGTGAGGGAAGTGGGGACTATGAGAGACATGGTAAGTGAAGGCAGAGTACTGCTTTTCTTTCCTCCATTAAAGGCGACTCTTACAGAGATGTCTGCAAATGGCTCTTCTTTGTCTCTGGCACCGGAAAAAAAAAAAGTCATCCATCATACAATGCATACGCTAGTCTTTATGTATCTAAGCAGCTCTGATTGAAATGCAAGAATAGCGTCAACTGTTCGGTGCGGAGCTTTTGCGGAGGCTGTGTTTTCTAAGCCCTTTTGCAGGGTTGATGAGGGAACTTTCTGCTGTCGGTCTGTGCCTAGGTTTTTGTCTTTTCATCTCATTAACCACAAAGGTTATGGTTGCGGGGAAAGACATGTGAACACAAACCTGCGCTAAACTCAAAGAGTGCTGCTCAAGTGGCGTGTGACATCAGTAGAGCACTCTGTGATGTTAGCAGAACACTTTGTGATGTCAACGGAACACTTTGTGAGGCCAGCAGAGCTTTCGGTGATGTCAGCAGAGTACTCTGTAATGTGCACTAGAGCACAAGTTTTGAACTTCCAACTTTTGTAGTACTTTCTGCAGTGTCCGGCAAGATAACCTAGGCATGTCGATCCTGAGAATGAAATAATGCATACAGGAAATCTTGGCATGGGGAGGACGGGGTGGAGTAAGAAAAGGAAGTAGGGAGTAAAAATATGCAGAAGTTAAACAGGAAATCTTTCATTTTCACTCTAGAACTTACATGTAATTATACATATACACTATATTGCCAGAATTATTCGCTCACCCTTTGGGATGAATTAGAGCGGAGACTGAGAGCCAGGCCTTCTCGTCCAATATCAGTATGTGACCTCACAAATGCGCTTCTGGAAAAATGGTCAAAAATCCCCATAAACACATTCCTAAACCTTGTGGACAGCCTTCCCAGAAGAGTTGAAGCTGTTCTAGCTGCAAAGCATGGACCAACGTCATATTGAACCCTATGGATTAGGAATGGGAAGTCACTTAAACTCATATGTGAGTCAAGGAAGGTGAGCGAATACTTTTGGCAATATAGTGTAGATGCGTGATGTTTCTGTATATTATATAAGTCAACCAGGAAACTAAGGCTAGTAATATCTTGTATAGGCGCAGGTTTGGGAAGTGCTCTCTCACTTTCATCAGCTTTAATTAGCCGACCGTCACAATACCACTCATCCTCACTTTGAAGCACACTCTGCTTCTCCTTCCTGAGCTTCACCATCTCACTCTGCTTCTCCTTCCTGAGCTTCACCGTCTCACTCTGCTTCTCCTGCCTGAGCTTCACCATCCCACTCTGCTTCTCTTGCTTGAGTTTCACCGTCTCACTCAGCTTCTCTTGC
>JAOXYF010000018.1:20386101-20416064 GCA_028565775.1 Sternarchorhynchus goeldii | reverse complement strand
CTGAGTTTCACTGTCTCACTCTGCTTCTCCTGCCTGAGCTTCACCATCTCACTCTGCTTCTCTTGCTTGAGCTTCACTGTCTCACTCTGCTTCTCCTTCCTGAGTTTCACTGTCTCACTCTGCTTCTCCTGCCTGAGCTTCACCATCTCACTCTGCTTCTCTTGCTTGAGCTTCACCGTCTCACTCAGCTTCTCTTGCCTGAGTTTCACTGTCTCACTCTGCTTCTCCTACCTGAGCTTCACCATCTCACTCTGCTTCTCTTGCTTGAGCTTCACCGTCTCACTCAGCTTCTCTTGCCTGAGTTTCACTGTCTCACTCTGCTTCTCCTACCTGAGCTTCACCGTCTCACTTCCTGTTTACGCTGAGCTTCACTGTCTCACTCTGTCTGTCTGTCCATTGCTGGATCTACTCGGTCATTCCTCACGTATCTGTGCGCATCCTCTAGCCCAGCAGAGACCTGATCTAATCAGAGCGGCAGTCAGTGGCAGAGAGCAGGACTATGCTGGGTGTCTCACAGCCATCAGCGTAGACGCTACAGCCTATGTCTTCCTGTCTTCACACAGTTGGGACTTTTAATGTAGTCCATGGAGAAAGATTCTGAGCTTATGACATATTGTTCAAGAGAAGACCCAAGGCAAAATCCAAGAGAGAAGTGATTGGCTAGTCTGTAAATATAGACAGAGGCAAAAATAGCTACATTTGCCATCTGAAAAGCTGAGAAAGTCCACATATGCACTCATGAACTGGTTTAGTGGCAGGAGTTATCTGTGTCCTGAATCACACGAATCATACCTTCATACACAGGAAATGCCAAACTAATCATCGTGATTGAATGTAATGTGATGTAAGTTGAACGCAAGGAAACCGATCTCAAGAGTTTCCGTGTGCACCATCTGATGAAATGAAATGAGTCCAGTGTGGTATGGCCTCCTTGGCTCAGCAAAGTCCTAATCCCTGATCGTCTCCTCCGGCAGACTTGGCGACCAGTTCTACAGGGAGGCCATTGAGCACTGCCGCAGCTACAACGCACGCCTGTGTGCCGAGCGCAGCGTCCGCCTGCCCTTCCTCGACTCGCAGACGGGCGTCGCCCAGAACAACTGCTACATCTGGATGGAGAAGAGGCACCGGGGGCCAGGTGGGGGGAACCCGAACACGTGCAGTCATTCCACTCGCTCTCTCCCAACCAGGTGTGTGGAAGAAATGAAGGAGCTTTACAAAACCACGTCACTGAGGGAAACGAGATGTGGTTCTCCTCTCGGGATTGGTTCTTTACTGCCTGCATTTTGAGCCTGGAAAGTCCTTGACACGCTTCACAACCAATGGTCAGATATACATGTATGTCACATATATTCCAATGTTAGACAGCAACACAGATGTTTGGATAACGAGAGCGTTTGTATACACACCCTTCTCAGATTTCCTTTAGAAATCAACCGAGACATTCCCTACACATTTCAGCTGTTATTTAGATTTACTTGGCAGTTCTTTTACACCTTTCCAAACAGACACAGGACATGGGCTCATTTTGTAGTGGATATGACATCTACTCAAAATCTAAATAACAACAGCAGAATGTAATAAACCTGTTCTAATAAGCACTAGTGCTCTGTGTTACGAGGATTTCGACTAGTTGGTCGTGGTAGTTAAACTATAATGCTGAATCGCATTTTAGATACGTATGTTTGTTACGAACCACATGGACCTCCATTCTCATATAGCACAGACAAAAGGCATTTGTTGATATCAACAAGCTACAGCATCTGCCAAAGGAAACAACATACTGCTGGAAGCCGGACACAAATAGAATCGACATCTTGCATGCTAAAGACACACCCTGTACTTTGTGGTAAACCAGTGTTTATTGCATGCATTTATTTAGGGTATTTAAGGCTTATCTATCTTCTCTTTCTTTTCTTCTCTCTATTTTCCTTTCCCTCCCTCTCCATCCTTCTCTCTCCCTCTCCACCCCGCTGGTTCCATCTGTTTTATCCGTAGTTTTTTTTTTTTTTTATCTGTGGACCGGTGAAGGTTTGTCGAAAAGCTCTAGGTCACTATTGGGTGTCAGGACATTTGTCTGTTGCTGTCTAAATAACACGAAACCCGTTTTGCCTGATCGTGTTTTGCTTTTGTCGATCAGCACACACACACACACCACTTCTGACAGCGCCATATATTCTGTGAAGTAGTTTTGCTTTACGTGTATGTAAGTAGTTCTTATGTGCTGGGCAGGTCTGGCTGCTGGTCAGATGTACTCTTACCCATCACGCTGCTGGAGGAAGAAGAGACGACTTCATCCCCCGATCGACCCCCAGCTCCGCCTGTGTGAACTCAGGCTTGGTATGATTGTAACAGAAGGTTTCCCTGTATTTCCTACAAATACACACACACACACACACACAAGTTTCCTCCCACGCTATACACCTTGGCGTCATATTTCCTTTCGTCTCTTTTTCTGCCTCTCCTTCCTTTTTTTTGTGGTAATTCAGAGCTGTGGCTCCATCTGGGTCTCATTACTTCTCTCTCTCTCTCTCTCTCTCTCTCTCTCATTCTTTCATTCTCTCTCTCTCTGCCATTCTCTCTTTATCTCTCTCTTTCTCTCTGTGCCCTGACTGGGCCCCTTAAATCTCTTAGCCATGCAGCAGTAGAACTTTAGTGAGGCTTGTTGATAGTGATGGTAGCAGTTTGGAGGGGCCGTTGATAGGGGGAGCCGTAGAGCTCAAGGACCCTGATAAGGAGGGAACTCAGGCCAGGCTGTGTCTGCTGGGAGCCCACTGCATTATTTCGTAGGTCTTGCCAGCAATCTGATACTCCACAGTAAAAGGCCACTTTTCAGCCTGGAGAGCACTACTCGCCAAGTGATTTCCAAACGCCTCGTTCACCTAAGAAATGAGACACTGCATGTGGAGTGTTCACCAGGGCCCCGACAGTCTGCAAGGCTTGCGGAAGATCCGGGAGAAAGCTGGACTTGTGAACGTTGGACTCAAAGCAGATGTTTGACGAATGAAGAAAACTAGCGGGAAGGCCAGGATGTGTGAGGCCAGGCTGTGGAAGGCCAAGGTGTGGGGTGGAGTGGAACACTCTTCCACTCGCAGCAGACATGCTTGTCCTGCATTTCAAGACAGGGGGCACGGGACAGGACATGCCCAGACCTGCGACTGTAAACAAGATCACCTCTTACTAGCAACAGCTACCTAACATGGCTTCCCATTTTGTGTAAATTTTAAGCATCAGGTCCTGTATGCATGTCATGATTGCCCTTAGTAGTAGCAGAGCTTGTGCTGAAGCAGGTTGAATGCTGGGATTTGGATGTGCCTTTAAACCCAAAAGGTATTTTAATCTTAATGCTCATGACGGCTTCAAATAACAACATTTGTCTGATGGGCCATGGCTGAGAAGCAATATTGTCTCTGCAGGTTTCCAGGAAAGGCTCCAGTTTCTGGCTGTGCTTCCCAGGACTATGGGGCACCTCTAGAGTCTTACATCAGCACAGGTGCCATGTTGTACAGCCACTTGTGTATGCCAGACACACTTAATGCAGACAGACACTTCATTGCTGTATTCACTTCATTACTTGATAAGTACTTGGTTATCTTGCCAGGTTATCGAGGCTGAGCTGAGCGGAGTTGGTGCCACGTTAAAGGGCCCAAGTTGAATTGATCAGAGGGTTTCGGCTTTGCACCCTGAGGAGAACTTAAATAAATCTGAGGGTGATCCTGGAGAACTTCCAGTATCGCTAAAGCCCCTCGACAGCGAGATTCGAGCCTTGTAGCAGTGAGAGGTTAATGCGAAAAACAGGTTGGTTGTTGTCATAGGCTCCGAATTTATGGCATGGTTTTGTAGTAGGCTCTCAGCTATCAAGGCTAACTGAAAGGAAGCAGGTTCCAGGGTCTCATTATTGAAACTTTATCTCACACAGAACCATTTGCCTTTGCGAGTGTAAAACTACCGGATTTTAAACGGTTGAGCACTGTTTGTGTCTATGTACATGCCAAGTTAAACACACTGCTTTACACATTTAAACGTACTGAATAACATTAATGACAAGGTCATGATTATGTAGTCCCACACCAAAGTGTTTTTTTTTTTTTTTTTACAATCACTGATTAGTGAATTCAGTCCAATGATTTAATGAACTAAGACAGCGCTGAATGGAAGTCCAGTGTTATGATTGGCCCATGCTCAAAGGGTGAATGGAAGTCCAGTGTTATGATTGGTCCATGCTCGAGGGGGGAAAAGGAAGTCCAGTGTTATGATTGGTCCATGCTTGAAGGGTGAATGGGCTGCGGATCTGGGAGGAGCAGCCCAGCATGAGTGACAGCTCCTGTCTATGGGGAACAGGAGCATCTCAACGGACCAGACACAAAGAGGAGCGAGACAGGGTTCGTGCAGTGCTGTCAGGTGCCACGACGTCCATAGCTGCACTCGCGACATCCTCGAGCCGTCTAGAGAGGTGGAGAACAAAGCTGGGGGTCGCGCCTCCCTCTGGTTCCCCGCTCTGCTTCCATTCCTCTCTTTCTCCCTAATGCTACTTTCATCTTTCTCTTCACCTGAGCTGCAACATATTAGCTCAGTGGAATAAATGTATGGAGAGCAGGTGCATCTGAGACAAAGCTAACCTCACTGACCATGGCATGAACACACACACACACACACACACACACACACACACACACACACACACATATACATATACCCAGGAACTGATGCTTTCTACTGTTCTTTGTTTTCACATTGGTCAACGGTGTATTTTCACCTGACCATCTCACCACTTACTCTTTTTAAGAAGCTGAGCTTATGTCCAAGAGAGAAGCCCCGCCCACTGAGTCCACGGCCCTGGAAGCTCTGCTTAGAGGGGAGGGGCTTCTGGACAAAAGAAGCACCAGCTCCAAGGAGGAGGAGACCCTCCTGGAGATCCAGGTACACACAGCTACATCCCACTTTTACAGTGACATGTAGTGGTTTAGACTTCATGGAGAATGCAGGATTAGGGTTAAGTTTATGGCTAACAACCAAAGCTTTCACTCAGCATCACTGTTTACTTCCAGAAAAGTAAAATGATCTGGTTTCTCCCAAATGCCTTCTGCCATCTGCAGAGGGTGCTGGAAGCTGATGAAAATGTGGATGTTTTCCATGACGATGACGAGTTTGAAGTGGACACGCCGAAGAGGAAGCAGCGAAACAAAGGCAGAGTGAGTGACACGGAACGCAGAAGAGACAGGGAGTGAGTGTGAGAGAGAGACAGGAAGAGACAGTGAGTGAGTGTGAGAGAGAGACAGGGAGTGAGTGTGAGAGAGAGACAGGGAGTGAGTGTGAGAGAGAGACAGGAAGAGACAGTGAGTGAGTGTAAGAGAGACAGGGAGTGAGTGAGAGAGAGAGACAGGGAGTGAGTGAGAGAGAGAGACAGGGAGTGAGTGTGAGAGACAGACAGGAAGAGACAGTGAGTGAGTGTGAGAGAGACAGGGAGTGAGTGTGAGAGAGAGAGAGAGACAGGGAATGAGTGTGAGAGAGAGAGAGAGAGAGACAGGGAATGAGTGTGTGAGAGAGAGAGACAAGTGTGAGTGTGAGAGAGAGAGAGACAGGGCGCGAGTGTGAGAGAGAGACAGAAAGAGAGTGAGTGTGTGAGGGAAGACAAGAAGGGACAGGGAGGGACAGGAAGACACAAGGAGTGAGTGCATAATAGAAAGAGACAGGGTGAGACATGGAGAGACAGGGTGAGACATGGAGAGACAGGGTGAGACAGGGAGAGACAGGGTGAGACAGGGAGTGAGTGTGTGGGGGAGGAAGAGAGGTGGGTGTACTGAGTGTTAGTGTGTGTTAATCGTGGTGCTTCTCAGGGCCGAGGCTCTGGCCGTAGGAGGACGGAGGCAGTAGCCAGTGATGACCAAGACAAACCCTACGTGTGTGACAGTAAGAGCAGCCACACACACACACACACACACACACATCACTAGTGCTCTTCCATGACTGACATGTATTACAGATGGAACATACACACATACACACTCACACATCACTAGTATTTCCCCATGTTTTCTAGTAGTAAACTTATTCATTTCTCATATATTCGTAGTCTTGTGACATTTGTATGAATTTACCCATTTATCTATAAATAAATAATCCAAGTTGTCAAATAAATCATTTCAGGTCATTTCATGTCCTCTGTAGTGTGAACATGTCTTCTGTTGTATCTCAGTGCAGTGCTGCAGCCTGTATTTTCCCCTCACGCATGAAACACAGGTCTGCCTCGTTTTCTCAGGTCTGCGTGATCTTTGGTAGCCTCAGGAGCATGTGTCCACCTTGCTGAAAGCCTGAAAGAGAAGCGTTGGCTTCCAGAAGCCTTCTGTGAATGAAACTGTTCTGTTTTTCTCTCTTCTTTTGCTATATGTCTTCTCTGTTCCAGACAGATACAAACAAAAGCATAACTCAAAAACCGCTGACTCAGGTATACGGCCATGTCTTCCTCTTGCACGGGCTTTTGGGATGTGCGAATGACCAGGCTTTGTGTGCAGTTATGGAGGAGTTAACTCTTAACTGGCAAC
This sequence comes from Sternarchorhynchus goeldii, assembly GCA_028565775.1. Lineage (NCBI taxonomy): Eukaryota > Metazoa > Chordata > Actinopteri > Gymnotiformes > Apteronotidae > Sternarchorhynchus > Sternarchorhynchus goeldii. The sequence goes on along the minus strand of JAOXYF010000018.1, from coordinate 20,409,525 downwards.
TCTCAAGCTTTCGCTCGTTAGCACACACCGTTTCCTGCTTGGGTTAGACTGTTTGGCTAAAGGTTGCATGCTTGGCTAACAGCACCCTCTTTCATTTTCTGCTAATGGCTAAAACTAAGTCCCAGATAAAGAGCAGTGAGCGCAAGTTGCTTCTTGCTTCATGTCTTTAACGTCTTCTGTGCCGTAATGCTACTGACCCTGGATGTCATCAAGGAGTTTGTTTTGCCATTAGAATGCATGAACTGGCCTCCCTGTTCTGCTATGATACGCCTTTGTCCATTTTATATGATGTAGCAGCTGCGGTTTTGTAAGAGTCAAGTACAGAGTCGCTGTTAGTCAGCTTCATCAAAAAATTATCAACCCACTTCACCCTAAATCCACTTTCTACAGTCCATAATGTAACAACTTTTACCTTTCGTTAATCAGAAATAGCAGAAAAAAGTGTAGAGTGTAACCTCTTAATAAACACAGAGTATATAATGTGACAAAATGCAGATTTGAATCATCAGAGGTGACCTTGACATGGAAGTTATAGACTGATACCAATAACACGTACTGTCCAGGGCCATTTCTGCTGGACCCAACTCTGAACCTGTAATTCCCTTTTTTACGGCAATATCCAAAACCAGATGGGTCCATTTCTCCAGCTGAAGTCGATTTGCCGTGTAGTAATGGAACTCCAGGCACTGCAGTTGAAAAATGAGATGCACTGTGTCCCACCAGCAATTATTTACTGAATCCACCCAGCAAAGGTTAACTGGTGGGAAATCATGCACAGTGTAACAATAAGACTAGTACGAGTGAACCTAGTCGTAATGTACCCAGCTTATTCCAAAACGCTTGCATTCTGGAAAACCAGAACCTGCCGTTTAACTGATAACAGTATGATATTGTGGTGTAATACCAGCATGTCCCAACCAGATAGTATGTACCAGAAATGGCGTAGTTCTAGCATTTCATAATTGGAATGTTTTGAGGTTTTAAACATAAATATAAATCTCAGCGGTGTTTCTTAGCCCGCAGCTCCATGTTAGTGTCAGATCTGTGGGAGAGCATGCAGGTCTCCCTGCTTGTACATGAAGTTGGTTTTGTGTTGTGCTGCTTAAAGAACTCCCCCCCCCCAACACACACACACACACACACACACACACACACACTTTTTGGTGCCTCTCATACTAAGATTGCGCCTCCTCTGTTTAGTCTGTGGCAAACGTTATAAGAACCGGCCTGGTCTGAGCTACCACTACACACACACACACCTGGCTGAGGAGGAAGGTGAGGAGGACCGCGACACGGAGATCCCGCAGTCGCCGCCCGACCACAACCCCGAAAACCACAAGCGTGAGTCGGCCGCCTCCATCGCATGCCTGACATTTATCAAGTGCGCTCAGTTTTTGTTTTTTTTTTGACCCGTTTGACCTCTCTCGGCCACCGTAGCGCAAAAGGGATCCGATGGTGCGATCATCCCCAACGATTATTGTGACTTCTGCCTGGGGGATTCGTGCTCCAACAGGAAGACCGGCCTGGCCGAGGAGTTAGTGTCCTGCTCTGACTGTGGCCGATCCGGTTAGTACTCTCTGGGTTTCTTACGCTCTTAACCTGTACAGCTCACACGGCCACGCCGTCCGCCCACCATGTTGTAAAGGAACTTTATCATACCGTTACAGACAAGAAGAGTAAACAGTGAACAGGGTCCTCCTCAGCTTCTCTTTGAGTGTCCTTTAATGCAGCTCGTAATCGTTCCAGTTTCATTCCAATGAAACATCTTTGCTTGCAGGTTAGAGGGAACCACCATCACTTTCTGTCTTGTGTTCTGGTTTTCTGGCCTTTCAAGCAAAAAAAAGAACCATAAGTTTTATTCTTTTTGACATATGTTACATATTCCATGTTGCAGATTACATTTTCTTTTATACATACAGTATTCAATCATTTCATATGTGTGTGAGTGAGGGCATGTTCATTATCTGGACTGGTACGGGGTTCAGTTGGTTGTGGGTTGGATTCTTGACTGTATAGTGTTTATGATATACAGATTTGAATTTCTGTTTTATCTGATAATCCATTATATTAATAATGGTTTATCTATTTTATTGAATATGGCAAATGTTGTGCTATATAAAAATGGAACAATTGCAAATCTGCAATGTAACAAGAGTACACTGCAGTGCCAAAAACGAACCAACTCTGGAAATGCTTAGGGTAGGGTTAGTTAGTCATTCATCTGTTAGCTTTTACAGTGATCTAGCATTTTACATTTTTTTAAATGATGAAAGTGATTTCACAAGATCATTGTTTAGGCTGCAGAGCTGAGCCAAATACGGCTTATGGCATCTTTAGAGTTTTGATCATGTTGATCTTTTTGGCATGAGTGAGTAAACGTACAGATGGCCGTGCATAAATGCATTCTCTACATGGGGATTTTTCCAAATGCAAAAAATGCAATTAGTAAATAGGGTCATGTTTAAGCCCTTCCTTTGGCCTGACGTTTTGTTTGGGAATTTCAGGGAGTGTTTTGCAGCTATCAATCTTGTACCCAACATTTGCTTTAGGTGTGAATTTCAGGAAGTGTTACAGATCTTTGGCCGAAACGTGTTGTTGTTGGGAATTTCAGGGACTTTTACACCTACAGAGCTGTGGCATGATATTTGTTTTGGTTGGAGATTTCAGGGAGTGTTACAGATCTTTATCCTGACTAGTGGGTGGTGCTGTAATCTTCTTTAACAACATCGAGTATGTTTCTACCCAGAACAATTTTAGTAGTTTTTAATTTTTTTAAGGTATGGGACCTCATCACTTTACCTCAGTTCACATGCGCCACAAAATATTCATACTATTTTCTTTTTCTTTCTCATATTTTGCATACTTTATGTTTCTTGCTTCCATTGTCCTTTGAATACGTCACTCATTCTCAAACTATTATCCCTGCATATGGACGAGAGGCAGAACGAGCACTGCGAGAGACAGTCAAGATTCCCTATGATACAGCACCAAGATAACGAACAAAACCATTCACACACTAAATAGACGCTCAAAGGAATGGCACATGCAATTGGACAATCTGAAGACCCATTAAAAGCAGTTCTCACTTGTGGCCTCTCTCTCTCTCTCTCTCTCTCTCTCTCTCTCTCTATCTCTCTCTCTCTCTCTCTCTCTCTCTCTCTCTCATATGGAAATACGAGGAACGTTAAGGGCTCTGTTGCCAGGAGCGTTATGAAGCCTAGCTAAATGTACTGTTGCTTGTGTGTGTCTCTGCTGTGATGCTGATATATTCATCATGCATGTCAGCGGGACGCGCGTGCGAGACCAGGCCGGCCGGATTCCCGGACGTGTTCAGCGACACGTCGGAAAGCGAGGCGTCCACCTTTCACGGCTTTGAGGAGGACGAGACGGACGGGCTCCTGTCGGACAACGGCAAAGGCCCTACCCAGTGCACATAGCGAATTGAGGAGGGGGGGAGGAGGGGGGCGCAAGCAGGGAAGCCAGCCCACCCCCCCCCCACCGGGGGAGGGGGAGCAACACCCATGCCACCTGGGCTTCATCACAGTATCCATGGCGACTGGTGTGCTGGATTTTTGGAGCTTTGTCCTGGTGCTAGTGGAGCTGGTTTCTCTGGAGCCTTGGGAGATCTACACAGCTTTCTTATACCAAGAGAGAGATGCTATCTAGGAGAAAAACTAACCCTGGCTTTGAAACTTTACTAGCAGTACAGACAGTGTGGAGGGGTGGTGTATGATAACGGTGTTGGCATAGATATGTGCAGAGAGGTATCTGAAATAGAACAGAAAAGACTACAAACTCAACCTCGGCCGTAACGTGGGGCGGGAGGGAACATGGCGTGTGTCCTGCTCCTGCTTCTGAATGAGCACAGCTAAAGAGAAAAGGAAGACATCCCAAAGCTTGGTAGCCCGGGCCTGTTCAAGAAGCAACTGGCCATGAGAAGGCAAAAAGAACCCAAGGAGGACAGTTAGCCGAGAGGTAAGAGCCCTTCGACGTTTGCTTGTCTGTCTCTCGCCCGTCTCGGCTCCCGAGTCCCTCCGCAGGGCGAATCGTCTTGATCACGCGCTGGACGCCTTGCAGGGAAAAAAAACTGAAAGAACGAGTGCCGTTCATTGGACACAAACTCTAGTGGGCAACATACCACTTCTTTTTAACTTAAACTGGACTTCACCTTCTCAGGTCGTGTTAAAGTAGGCTGTGTTATCAGAAGCGCTAAACCACCACTGAACATACACTAAACACATACAACACGCTAGTGGGGGTTTTTTGGTTTGTTTTTTAAGTGTTAATTTCCAATATTGTTGTAATGGAGTCATTTGTGCTTCTGGAGTGTGTAACAGGCCGTGCTCTGGTTAGTGTGGAGGTTCTACATCATCAGAGCAATCACAGTATTTGAGACAACATCAGCGTTACGTCTGTGCCAAGAAATTTGTTCCGTTTCAGTTGTGATGAGAATCTGAGTGGATATGATTCGTCTGGCTCCTCTGAATCATTAGTCATGATGTTTTGTTGTGTATTTATAAAATGTCCCCGACACTGAATTACAACTGTTGCTGTACATATTCTAGTAGTTGTTACTCATAGTTCAGTGACTGTTCCATGGCATTTTTTGCATTAATATCCAAGACAGCAGAATATAAAACCTGTTATTTATCTGTTTCAACAACTCAGTCCTTTTTTACTGTAATGGTGTGCATTATTTCTTTCACACTAGTTTTCTCTAGTCATAGTACGGCGATGATGTCATAAATAACCTTCCTTATTCTTAAAACCCTCTTACATAACTGACTTTGTTTTGGTCAGTTGAGAGTTGACAGTGTGGACATGTTAGCCAAGATTTCCGAATTTAATTATTTACAATTTCAGCATGAATGACATAAACCAGCAAAATCTTTACATGCAGATGAGCCCCCAAAACAGATTTGTATAGTTATGTGTTGGGGGTGTGCTTCACGTTCAACCCCCACCCCACTTAGGATAGAGAGGCCTAAGCAAGCGTTCCTGGTCCCTCCAGCAGGGGGCGCCCACCGCTCTTCAAGCTCAATGAAAACAGAGATTTGTCCAAAGGGACTCACAATGGCACACTCAGCCAGGCAGGGAGGGACAGAGTCCACTTTAAGAGAGAGAGTAGAGAGGGGAGAGCATCTCCACCATATGGCATCTATCCCTATAGTGGCTGTGTGGGTGCTGTGAGGAAGGGAAAAGGTATCATACACCATTACATAACATTTTTTTTGCCCATGCATCTATGTACCCCTCCATATACCCATCCATCTCCATTCAATTAACAGGGATTTATTTTTAGATGTGGAATTCTCTCTCATTGCCTCTTCTCTCCTCTCTCCAGGCCATCCAACTTGCCTTCAGTTCACAGACAACATGATGCAGGCTGTGCGCACCTACCAGTGGCAGTGCATCGAATGCAAATCGTGCAGTTTATGTGGCACCTCCGAGAACGATGTAAGACCCCCCCCTCTGCTCACCATATGCTTCCTCGCTTCCATTAAATCGAGTTAGGACTAGAACACGAGCCGTGTTCATTAAACGAAGCGTATCTCTCGCGTGCGTAACAGAGCGGTAACCCCTGGCATGTGTGTGGTTTCTGTCAGGATCAGCTCCTGTTTTGTGACGACTGTGATCGGGGTTACCACATGTACTGCTTGAAGCCTCCCATGTCTCAGCCTCCAGAAGGTACCCAGCACATACTCTTCCCACTGGCTGTATCTACCGTGAGGGCAGATCCGGTCTTGTTGCATATTTGTAGCTAATTTGACACATTAATAATCACTGAAGTTAAAAAACCCTAGAGAGAGAGAGAGAGAGAGAGAGAGGGTGCACCCCACATCTGTGACCCTCAGATAATATTGCCACCTGGAAATTAAAGCCACACCTACATTTATCTTTATATGGGGTGGTGAAGTGCTTTGATTAATCACGTCCAAATTTACCAATATCCATAAAGAAAGAAAGTGAAATGATTGAATCGGGTACTTGTGCACCTCTCGTCTTTGCGTTCATGTGCATCAGCTCTCCATCATCTCCTGTGTCTGCAGGCAGCTGGAGTTGTCGTCTGTGTCTGGATCTGCTAAAAGACAAGGCTTCGGTCTTTGGAGAAGCATAGATGTCGTAGAGGGGCCTTATTTTTCTGTACATGCACACACGGCGCAGAATCCAGATGGTGGGTGCAGGCATGTTCCTCTCAAGCTGCGGCTCTACGGCAGTAAGCGTGAGCGCAGGAGGATGTCCGTCCCCACGGAAGCCAGCCGTCTGCGCAGCACGCATTATCGCACACAGCCAACCGCTCAGTACCTCACAACTCAGGCCAGAAGCAGTGGTACACACACACACCACGCCATCCTCATTAAAACCAGGCCTGGTGAGTAGCTCGAGAACACATCCAGGTAAACGCTACTATCAGACTCTTTCACAAGACGGACCAGGAAGCACCAAGTCTAAGATATAAAAATGAAGGAACACAAGCTAAATTTAGCATTCAAGTTTGTTTTCAGGTTTCATTTCATCAAGGTTTCTGTGTATTTCCTGCAGTCATTTTAATACAGCAGAAAAACTCACCAAAGGACATTTTTTTGCAGAGGACGCTGACCAGAACAGCTATTTCTAGATCATTATGCATCATTTTTCTTTGTACTTCCCTAGTAAATTGCTCAAATCTCAATATTCACGAAGAAATGGTTCCCTACATGAAATAATATCTCCAGTGGAAGTAGAAGTACCAAAAAACAACCAAAAAACCCCTGAAATATCCAGTAGAATTGTAAATCTTTTCATTACAAACATCAAGCGTCCATATAGGGCTGAGTTTTCTGAGGCCTTATTTATTTCTTTATCTTTTTTTGTAAACATTTTTTACACCTAAATGTTAAAGGTATTAACAGCAAGACAGTAACTATATATATATATATATATATAGCGTAGTGAAAAATAGATTACTCAGACTTACTTGGGTATAAGATTTGAATATACTTATTGAAGCGCAAATTCATTAGTGTACTTGCGTACATAAAATTAAGTAAATGTAACAAGTTACTACCCACTTCTGAGTACAAAGTGCAAGATTCTTCATAAAGAACTATAATCCTTGCACCAAGTGGTTATGAAGAAGACAAATGTGATTGCAGAAAAATGCTGTGGAAGAATAATTCTAAAATTGCTTGTGATGGCAATTCTAAAGGTTTCAAAAATGTTTTGGTCTATTTTTAAAAAAATATGTATTTAATGTTTTACAGAGATACTATAAATTAATCAAAACTGGAAAAATATTTTGCTTTTGTGTTTTTTCAATTTAGTTCTTCCCCAGACAATCATAACTTAGATTGCATAGCGGGTATTGCATATAGTGTAGTTACTCCCAGGAAAGCCTGTATTTCTACATACCGTGTGTTTTCTTATGAAGTCCTCAGTTGATGGCTTTTATAGCTATTCAACTTGTGTGTTATAATTTACACTGAAATGAACAGATAAAGAGAAACTCCATGTTCTAAGGGTTTGGCAAATTGATTTGTTTGAAAAAAAAACATTCCAGTCGTTCAGTAATCTTCCAAAGTTGCCCCTTTTGTAGAAGAAAAAAAACGGTTTGCACCTTGCGCAGTTGAAAGCTCTGCGGGCTCCATTTTGTATGTCTTTGCTCATGATATATTAGCATCTCTGTTTCCATCTGGTGGTTTTGTGCTCGTCAGCCCCTTTCCTTCCTCTGGTCTGTATAATGCATTAGAGGCTCTATTTTCAGAGCCAGTTTATCAACGCAAATCCTCCATATCCTCAGATCTGTTGAATATTTCATCTGTTTCTAGCAAGCTGGCAACATGGAGCCTAGTGAACAAAGAGGTTCGGGGAATGGTATGAACAGCTGTCATGGTGTCAAAAAATCTGGATGAATACAAATCTGGATTTTAAAAAAGAGAGATATATAAGCAGATTATTCCCGTGAAATTAGTTTCCCTAATTTGTTTTTACCACCCAGATGATGATATAAATTGCTTGATGTCTCTACTGTCACGAGTGAAATAAACGGTTAAAACTCATAACAAAATGTTTCCTCTAAATTAATGAAAAATGTAGTAGTAGTAGCATTTCTCATGTATAACACTAGAGGTCTCTCTCTCTCTCATTCATATTACATACATGTTATTTATCATAATAAACAGTCAAATAGCGATTATAGTACAGCTCCAGGCAACTTTCACGCGGCCTGCTGGAATACATAGGATAAGGCTTTCCGTATTTACAAGCACCTTTTAAAGTTGCACCCAGTAAACAGATGAACAGAAGACCAGAAGAAAAGAGGACCACCCCAAACGGACACTGAATGTTTATTGGTTAACCCAGGACGTCAAGTCCTACTATTTATTATCATGATCTAGTAATGCTCATTTTTATCTTTGAAAAAACTAAAAGCTGTAAAACTCTTTAAAAATATCCCATGCATAGTTTTGTGCGCGTTGTAGCACTTGTGCCTCTAATTATAATCACTCTCGGTAGCTAAACAGCGTTCTCTATACATAGAGTGGCTGCAATGTGGATTCACATTGTTTACACCAATTCAGTCTAATATAAGTCAACAAAGCATTTTTACCTGGAATTTGAGGGCAAAATTAAAAGTCTGTATAAATCGCGACGCCTCGCACTTTCTTCGAAGTGACCCCGGCTGATGAGGCCCTCAGTCTGGCAGTGAGCTTCTCCGCCTCAGTCTGGCAGTGATTGCGCCAAAACCCTTTTAAAGATATATAGGGTCCCACAGTCGGCAACGGCAGAGAGTACTCCCGCTTCAGCGGATGCCGCGAGACAGCACTGAAAGCTCGTGGTCTATAACGTGGAGGTTTGGCTCTGCCAGAGCAAGCTTTCGTTCTCGTTCCTCTCAAGACCATCTTTGGAGGGACATAATGCAGTGATGTGGACGGAGGATTTCTCACTTCCGCAGTACTAATCTGAAGCGTATATATCTTTTACATTCCGATTATATTTACATTTTCGTTTGGGCAGGCAAGCTAAACAAATACACTTAACACGGACCAGCTACTTCTCTGGGTTTGATACATAGATCTATATTAGCTTTCGTTTTTTTGTTACTAGTTCATATCTAAGATACTTTGTTTAAAAAAAAACATGGCATTGTGCTGTTCGAATAAGTAGTATTCTCAGTCTAACTGTAATTTTATGTTGTTACCTGTTAGTAAGTGTCCCGATAATATCCAGCTGAACTTTTACTACTTCTAACTGAGTGATACATTCTGAAATTGTCTTTCTTAAATTAGGCATTTTAAAGAGTAACAAGATCCTGTAAATGGCTTCCATAAACAGTAAAGAAGAGGGTGGTTTTCAAAATCAGTTTGTCTGAAAAAGATCAAAATCAATCTGGGTTGTGCATTGAGATCCACTGATATCCTAAAAGACTCCCACAAACATGATGCAGTAGTACCAAAAGCAGTGTGCAAACCTTGCCAAGAATACATAGCGAAGAAAAGCCCTTTCTCTCTCTCCCTCTATCTCTCTGTCTCCATCTATCTTTCTATCTCTTTGTCTCTATCTTTCTCTGTCTCTCTATCTTTCTTTCTCTCTGTCTCTCTCTTTCTTTCTCTCTGTCTCTCTATCTCTTTGTCTCTATCTTTCTCTTTGGAATGTTCTGAAGCCAACACACATGCATCCTGCTTGACTTGTTGCTCATGCCATTGTCCACTTAGAAACCAGCCTTGTAATTCACCGTCCTTTAGGTCTCTGCTCAACAGACGTGTATGAATTGGGGTGTAGGGTTTTGCAAATGGCAGCCTAAGGAGTGACTGGTCACACCCACTGCTGGTAAAAAGCATCAAACGAACATGTGGTGATCTTGGAGGTATAAGTCACACATTCATATCTGCAGCCATTGATGTAACCAAAGGAGTTGCACATGGTTGAATACTGATGCCGTCCCTGTTTCTATGGATTTTGTGGACTTATTGCATGCCGTCTAGAGTCCGGAACTGCACGTTTGGGATGGGCGTCTGCGGGTCCATGCATCGGCCGAGGCGACCGCAGTCATGCTACTTCCTCCCCAGCAGAGTGCGGCTGGTGTGGGCCCGGCTGGGCTCACCCGACGCCCCGGCCGCGTCAGGACGACTGCATGAGGCCTGTCAACCGCTTCCCTGTCAGAGACTTGCCCTGCAATATAAAGGCTTCCATTTCAACACAGAACAACTGGAAAAAAAACAATAACAACACCAACACTGTCCATCGATTGTAAACTATTCAGTTATAAATAAACCACCACATGACAGACGTTCTTTTAACTGCTTCATAACTGGCGAGTGCATGTTTAGATATGTTGCACTTCATGGGCCTCTCTTGAACCTCACACATGCGCACGTTTAACATGATGAAGATTCTTCACAAGGGGGCGCCAAAGAGGGCTCTGGTAGTGATCTGAAAGATGCTTACTGCATACCACAATTAACTCCAGCTCATAAACTATTTGGAGATGTCATCAGAGCTCAGGCTCTATTTGCCCACTCCACTCACCACGCTCCGAGTGAACTTCTCCAGGGACGTGCGCCGGCCTTGTTCAGTCTCAGGCTGTGGGGAAAATACATGCTCACAGCAAGCGTCACAACAAACCAACCAACCGATAACTTGAAAACTGAGCAATAAAAACATACTTAAATGTTATATTTTCCAGCTGTTAATTTCATATGAATTATGTATTCACAGTAGAATTGGTAAAGAGCATCAAGTTTTTGGGGGTTCAACTATTCAGTCCCAGACCCGAAAACCCTCCAGAGAGCAGTAAAGACAGCAGAGGGAATCCCCAGAACCTCACTGATGTCCATGCAGGACTCTAACCTGTCATACTGCCACAACAGAGTCATAAACACAGTCAGGAACTCTACCACTCCCTATATCCCTTAATTTGTCGTCATCATAGTATAAGAAAATTTGTCGACCAGCAGTTTCATTCAGTCACTCTGTCCCTGTGTGGTCGGAATGACAATAAAGCTCAGTTTGACTATGAGATCATAAATCTGCAAAAATGGTTGGTCTCTAGTTAAAGGTACCTAGGATTTGGTTATACAGCCAGTCATTCATTCATCTTCTAACCTGCTTAAAATCCTAGTCATGCTGGTGGGAGGGCGAAGCCTATCACAGTGCACAAGCACCCAGACCTAGAGCGGGTGACGGTTCATCACAGGCGGCCATTCAGATATGGGTTTAAAGCTTTCATGCTGCTATAGCTGTGAACTGTAAAATAACTAAGTTATTTTTAAACTGTTGTATGCATTCTCTCCAGGAAGCCAAAACAGGAAATAATACTTGGTGTGTTCCCAAGAAGGAAACTTGCAGGAGAGAAACCCTTGCATCAGAACCCTGGCAACGTCTGATATCAAAGTCTGTGGGTTGGCGGTTCTGGTTTAAACGAGCTTGGCTTTGTGACGCACCTTCTTTCTAGCCAGTAGTAGGTCCTGATAAGCACTGGAACGCAGGAAACGGGTGTAGCTGTCACTTTTCATCAGCTTGTAGATGTGATCCTGAGGACGAGAAGAAGAACAGGTTCTGACTACAGGTGGACGAGCCTCCCAGTATGGGGATGGGTTGCGGAAAGAGTTTGTGCTGTTGCTCTGAGCCGAACTTTGACGATAAAGGGAAAGGTGTTTCCTCACACAGTTTGTTGGCAGTGGGAGCAGAACACAGTGCTTGAGAGAGATGATCATGTGCTGACATGATACTGGACTCATCCTCCTTTTCTCTAAAATTGAGCCAAACATATGGCTTCAGAAAGAGATGAGTAAGTAGGGCAAAGTGTTCTCAAACTTTCTGTGTCTGAAAATATGCTGATTCATTCTGAAATCCGACTGACAGCAGGTAAGTTATCTTGTGTAAGGATTCAACTATTCATCCAGCTCATTTCACAATGAGATTAATGAGCTCATTAATCTCTGCTTTGGTACATGGTCCATCGGTCTGTGGTTTGGTACATAATTTTATCTCGACTATGCAATTTTACTCTGGAGTACAAAAGCTTCCAAAATTCCAAAACCAAAATCTCTGCACACAGAGGATAGCAGAAACAAGACAGAGGTTACAGTTTGCACCAGTACAACAAGGGAAATGATAAATCCATGTAACAACAACTAAAAAGATCTAAGATGCAACTGAACAAGTGGTCTGGCTCAACTTGCCTTAAGCTGGTCCAAAATTAGATCTCTAGCCTCAAATACAAAGTGCTCGTCATTGACCAAAAGTAAAACATAATGTGTTCATATTGATAAACAGTGGCTTATCTTCATCAGTACAAAATGTATTACACAATTTATTGAAATGGTATCACAGTCCAAATTTGGTACACTGCACTGCTAGATTTATCTACTTTTTATAAAGTGCTTACTAGCTGACACAAAATAGATTTTTTGTAAATCATTTTCATATGTCAAATTCTAAAATCAGCACAACACTACACTAAAGTGGACTGGAATTTACTCCAGGGTTATCTCCATTAAAAAATGAAGGCAGCTTTATAAATTTTAGAGTTTTATTATTGTTGCATTTTTACAAAAAAAACCACATCTTTTTGTGAGTTATATGTATTATGCAAACCACCTGAATCTGAGAGTTACAGGAGAAGAAAAAGAATCGAGTACGCCATTGTTTCTTCTCTGGAATTCCTAGTCCAACAAGCTATGACTGAATAAAATGGAACAGACGGTGCTTACCTGGGCGTCCTCGAAACTGTAGCGTCCAGGGTCTTTCAGGTTGTGGCTGGTGCGCTCATAGCTCTGCGAGTCCAGGTTGATAGAGCTGGGGGCGCCTTCGGCCAGAAACTCCTGCCAGATGCCCTGAGCCCGAGCCGCCACTTCCTGTAGGGGGTGCCGCTTCAAATCCTGCACTGCCAACCAGAATCTAAGACCAGAAGAACTTGGGTTAGGTCAGTTCACCAGGTCGCCCATGTTTTAGCACAGTACGAATATTCATTTCTGGTCTCCTGGAAATCATGGAGAGGTGGACCCTCCATATAGGGAAAGGTCCCCCGTTTCTCAGCAGTTACTGTTTTTGCTATTACCTGTAGATGCTGAGAACCAGGAACACATGGAGCACGGAAACGTCATTTAACATTAAAGTGGAGCAGGTTTTGCAAACTAACTGCATTGTATCTTCTGTGAAGTGTTTTTGGAGAAGATGGTAAACCTTAACTTTTTAACACTTTACCACATAATGGCGATGCTTTACCACAGTTCAGGTTCATACCATAACTGGTAACAAATATCTATGTCCTGCTTATTTCAAGAGATTTGCCTATGGCAGTTTAGCTATAGATGTGCAAATCATCTTCTTTGAAATTTCCACAGAAATTCTACAAAATGAATTTTTAAAGTTGCCTCATCTTCATGTTCACCTTGATATGCATGTAATTTACAAAAAAAATGTCAGGGGTACAAATAAAGGACAGACAGACAAACAATCTAAATGAAGCCAGTGACACGGCAACATGATGGCTTCCTACTTGACATCGACTGAGAGTCCATTTTCCATTAGTGCACTCTTAAACCACTGGGACAAGCTGGGTGGAGAACATATAGAATGGAGAGCTAGCAGAGAAAGAGGGAGAGAGAGAGAGAGAGAGAGAGAGAGAGAGAGAGAAGGAGGGCAGAGAAAGAGAGAGTGGGAGAGAGAGGGAAGAAGAGGGAGAGGGAGAAACAAATAAAGAGAGAGACGGGGGGTAAAATGTTCCCTTTCCCTCTGTGTCCCCACATAACACACTGCTGTATCTCTATTGATCTCCACCCACCCTGCAATATGGAAGCATTTCAGGCTATTAAGGAGCCCCGGGGAGAGCCAGGCTCTCGAGCACATATCATATCCACTCTCCTCACAGTTTCATAAGTGGTGTAGCCTGCATAAGACAACCCTGGAAGCTATTAGAGTGAGGCTAGGGGCAACAGATAGGGAGAGAGGAGGCAGAAGAGGGGCCAGAGACAGGCAACAGTTTTATCTCTTTTGCAGTTGCCTGGAGGCCCCCCCTCCTGTGCCTTATCTGCAGAGCTCATTTCAGGCCCTTCCTGTCGCAGTCCTGACGCCACTCAGAGAGAGCCTCTGATCTCTCCTGACGCCACTCAGAAAGAGCTGCTGATCTCTCCCGACGACACTCAGAGAGCCGCTGATCTCTCCCGACGACACTCAGAGAGAGCCGTTGATCTCTCCCGATGCCACTCAGAGAGAGACGTTGATCTCTCCTGACCCGCAAGCCATCTTCTCTAACAGGAACAGGGAGCAGCGTCTCGCACGCAGGGGTTTTGCAAGGAAGAGTTGGAGGAAGAGGAGATGAGCAAAAAGAAAAGTGGAGGTGGAGCTATTGATGGAGAGGGATGAGATGAGAGCCAGGACCTCACCGCAGGTTCTCAGAGCTAAACTCCGACTCAAGAAACTTGAGGAACTGCTCCTGTCCCACCGGGTCTTTCAGAGCTTCGTCCAGTGAAAAGCCCCATTTCCGAACTCGCTGTTGGCCGGGTTCTTTACTGAGAGATGGCCGCACAGAGACGAGAGAGATGGCAGAGGCAGACAAAGAGAGAGAAGGAGACTGTGGTGAAAGGTTCAGAACGTCTCTACTTACATAAGCCTTTCAAACACCCTTGAACAATGCCACCACCTCAATGCTACATCTGTACATGCCATAAATGTTCATAAGGAGGTCTTACTTAACCTGCAATTAATCAATATGAATAAAACATTAAACGACATCAGCCACCATGATTATATGCTTCTGGCAAAATTAATTTCTACATAATTTAGCATGACAGTGTCACAGAGTCACATTATGGCAAATCTGGGCTTTTAGTAAAGAAAATAAGGAGAGATTTTAATGTAGATAGGTGGATATTACAGTCTGTGTGTGTGTTTTGTGTGATGGAAATACAGAATACAGAGATGTATATGTGATATCTTGGTTATCAGGTTACCCATGGACAAATAATTTCAAAGAGCATAACTCTTAAGTTATCACCTAAGGGCACCTCAGAAGTAACTCTACAAAATTTCATGTGAGCTAGAATGAAACCGTATATTCTCCAATTCATTTTCAGTTATCAGATCTTATCAGATGTGGAAACAGCAGGGTCCGAGGGAAAGGCCCTGCAGGGAGAGGTGTGGTGATAACACATTGGGAAATGAGAGGCGTGAACCTGGCCTCCAGCTCCCAGAAACTGCAGTCGTCGCTCATCCATGGGTTGGAGGGCTCTGGTGTACACACGAAAGGGTCGTATTCCAGATACTGCTCTGTGTAGCTCATCAGGCTGCAACACCAAGTGTGAACATCAAAAATCAAGCCCTCACAGTCCCAGACAAAATTCTATGGTTTAAAGAAAAAAAAGGAATTCAAAGATGCTTATACTAGTAATCATACAGACTAGAGTGTAGATATTGAATGTTGGGAAACCTTGTTCAGAAACATCGATGTACATGAACACAAGAGGAAGTTTGATTCAGAATTGCCTTTGGTCATGACTACCGTCAAAGAGTGACAGGTCAATAGAAATGATCATTTCACATGTATACTGCAAACTGAACTAACTCAGGAATGTCCAAGTCAGGTCTTGGAGTTTGGTGATTTCCTCGTTCAAACACACCTGTTAAACACCTGTTTCTCAGTGTAAATGCTCAGTGTACATTCCTCATCACCCTCAGTCTAGCGCTGCTCATTGAACGCTCTACCTCTACTAAATAACACAAATCTCCTCCAACAGGCTGGTTAAGGGTTCGACAGTCTGATACTGAGGCAGAGAGAAAAAGAGAGAGAGACAGACACAGGGAGCCAGAAAGAGAGAGAAGGAGAGAGAAAGAGATTGAGAAAGAGAAAGAAGGAAGGTGAGGAAGAGAGGGAGAAGAAAAGAAAGCAAATCACACGACGTCGAAAGCGTGAGGTTCTGGCCTGGGTTTTTTGGAGTGCAGAAAATCTAAAGTGCGAGTGAGCACAAAGAGACTTTAGCTGACCTTAAGTTAACCTTAACCTAAAAGCTTTGGACTACGGCTACATTATATTGATTGGCTGCCAAATGTAGAGAGAGCTTTTAAGAGTTTCCTAAGCGTGGAGCAGTTGTGCAGCCTCCGCTGCTGTGATGGGCTTTTGAACGCTCCTTCCTCCATGTACAGAGTGATTTTATTGTCAGCGTTTGAATTGGAAAGTGATGAGGAGATTGGAAAATCCTGGAAGGCAAAAGTTCCACTTACGAGTCAGCTACTTTGGACATTTTCATGCAATGACGATCCAGCTGAGTGTTCAAGAATAGAATCTGCAGGATGTGAAATATGTTTGTCAAACAGCTTTTCAAAAAAACGTTTTTTTGCACGGCCATGTTCACTTTAGTTTTTACATAGGCGTTTTTGACATTTTGATGTATTGCTATTATGAAGCAGAATAATATTCAAAGCTTGTTAAAAAATAATAAGCATGCAGGCATACACACACACACACACACACACACACACACACACACTCACCTCCTTCTCAACATCCTCTTTAGTGTCCTTTCTGCTCTGTTGCAAGTGTGTGTGTACAGGACTTTGTGTCTGTGTGTCCTCTGCCACACCGTACACTGACTAAAGGCCAAAGATACACATTGCTAACATACAGCTCATACTGTACAAAACACCACAGTGACCCAAGAATACAAGCCTGTGTGAGGTTAGTGTGCTGTGTGAGGTTAGTGTGAGGTTAGTGTGCTGTGTGAGGTTAGTGTGCTGTGTGAGGTTAGTGTGCTGTGTGAGGTTAGTGTGAGGTTAGTGTGCTGTGTGAGGTTAGTGTGCTGTGCGAGGTTAGTGTGCTGTGTGAGGTTAGTGTGAGGTTAGTGTGCTGTGTGAGGTTAGTGTGAGGTTAGTGTGCTGTGCGAGGTTAGTGTGCTGTGCGAGGTTAGTGTGCTGTGTGAGGTTAATGTGAGGTTAGTGTGCTGTGTGAGGTTAGTGTGCTGTGTGAGGTTAGTGTGCTGTGTGAGGTTAGTGTGCTGTGTGCTACAGTCATATGTTCACCACTCACACACCATGTAATGTCTTACAAATTCACACATGAACACCCCTCCCTCCCACACACACACACACACACACACACAAATATATATACGTTCTTATTACATTTTTCTCTCTCTGTTTTTAGTCACTGTCTTATCTCATACACACACACACACACACACACACACACACACATACCTTCTTGACCCTTTGGGGATTTTTCATGCGCCGACATTTTCTGATGTCCATTTCTGTGGTGTTGACACATCCTGGCTGTGGGTCACATAGTCAGCAATTAATTTCTTACTAATCTTTCCCAGTGGATCCATAGTCATTAAAGTGTCTAGCTTCCATCAAACTTTTCATTTATTATATACAGATGTAAGAGGATTATTTCTGTGTGACTTGCTCCCAGCAGAACTGAATGGTAAAGATTAGCTGGGCCTGTCCACTTGGAAATCCATATCTACACACACCACTGGTCTGTGAAGGTCCCAGAAGGCACGCTCCTGGCTGTCCAGGATCTTTCTCTCTGTCTTGTCCTTTTTCCTGTCAATCCTAAATAATTAGAGTAGAAATGCACAGTATGAACACCACCCGTAAACACCACCCGCAAACAACAGCGGTGAAGAAGTTAAACATACCAGCAAAAGTCAACCTCACAGAAAGCCTATAAAAGGAAAGGCCAGAATCGCACATCCTCGTCTGAACTACAGACCTGGGAGCGCAGCGAATTCAATTCCATTGCCGCCACTTCACTCTTATGTAACTGACATTTGTGGCACCGTCACACTCTCTTTCCCGCACTCATCCTGTTTCAGTCCCCTGAGTGTGCTCCATCCATCTCTCTCCCTCGCTCCCACTTCTCACTGTGGGCTATGCGCTCTAAGATGTTTTCTCTGGAAAAAGCTGGAGAATAAATGACGGCGGGGGACGATTGATGGCACGATGTCAGTGAACAACTAGGGACAACCTGCAGTTGCTGCCTTCGGCCATCAGATGGAGCTGTTGAGCCAGCGTTAGCACAGAGAGAGAGGCCGACACCGCCAAAGGATAGCTCAGCGCAAAATAAACCACAGGTGAAATGTCAATATACTCAACACGCGGCAGCTACCAAATCACGCGCATATCCGAATGGTGTACATAGAAGGCCTGCGTGTGCCGCCTCTCTGTTTGTGTAGGGTGGGAGTGCGAGCTCTCATTGTGCATGCGTGTTTGGTTTTGAAGGTTAGGCTTGTTGTCGATGGGAAAGCCAACAGGTATGAGCAACGGCCCTGACGCGTTTGCACGGTTTCCCTGACGACAGCACTTACTTGACCTGTGCCTCAGCCTGCATGAAGATGAATTCCCATTTCCTAGCAAAGGCTCGCTGCAATCGCGCGAGGTTCTCCTGAGAAAGGAAGCAGGGAAGAATGGGAAAAGGAAGAAGGTGCCATTTAAGTACGTGAACGAGTGCGCGAATGGTTTTAAAGAGTGTCTGTAAAAAGCCAAAAATGCTATGTGAATTCACATTAAAAGTAATGTGACATTAAAAGTAAGTTCAGTTAAAATATTCAGTCTGTGCTTAACTCACGTCATGTTGCCAAATGACCTGCATTTTACATATAATGTTGCTAAAGGTGAAGATCAGTTTGAAAGGGAGGAGCACATCACTGCCACCTCAGACGCTTCAACAAAAAGACAAGCGAAATGAAACGGGCAAATGTTGCTTAAATGTAATGCTCTCCAGATAGTTGGGGAAATTATTTATCTTTCCCCAATGAATACATTCAACTTAGATACTATTAAAAACGAATATTCGCTGTTTTAATAAATGATTTAACCAATTGCATTTTTATTTGCCATTACATTGACTTTGTTTGGAGTTTATTTCTAGGGCTGCCTGCCTTCGTGGTAACGAGCAGTCATGTTTTAAAGTTTATTCACATATCACATAGCTGATCCACTAGAGACGCAGTCACACAGCCCTGTAGCGGCCGCCGACGTGCTGTTGGCAGAATTAGCCTGCCATATTCTCCCTCTCTGGGGTCTGTGGAAATTTCGCTTTGGTTTGCGTCCGCTCACCGCCTCATAGTCGGCCAGCTCCAGACGCGTCTTGTTCTGCATGGTCCGTTTGCACAGATAGATGGCTGTGAGGCGTGATGGAGGAGTGGAAGAAAATGTGAGACAGGGAGAGAGGAACCCTGGGAGGCTAAATCTTATCTTCTGGCTCAAATAAATCCCCTCCCCATTACACACATAGTCATACACACACGCCCACGCCTGTGCACACACACTCACAGAAAGAGTAAGTCACTGATTGGATTTAGCATTTCCCTCATTATCCACTATTTTGGTTAGGATGATTTACAGTCTTGTGGTGACTTAGAGATCAGTGAATCATCACTGGGCATCGGAGGAAAAACTGCCCGGTGACTGACCAAAACATAGCCAGTTTAGAGAGCGTCCCACAGCTCGAGAGATCAGAGTAACACATCCTGCCTACTGTAGACCACACGTGCAAAAAGAGCATTGCTCAACATACAGCTGTTATAACTCGAGCATCACTTTACACAAGACTTCAAACCACATTTCTAAGTTTGAATAACCACTGTCTGGTCTCAGCTCATATCTGTTGCTACCACATATTGAATACAACATACTGGATAAATATTTCTGGGATGTAAGCCAGTGAGTCCCTTCACTCACCGTAGTCTGTGTTCTCAGGCTCCCAGCAATTAGATGGCCAAAAGTATGGAGCCTGAGGATGTGAGTGAGTCAGTAGGAGAGAGAGAGAGAGAGAGAGGGAGAGAGAGAGAGAGAGAGAGAGAGAAAGAGACAGAGAGATATGCTGATTACTTGTCTCCTTAAATAGACACATATTCAAACTCACTGAGAGCAACACTCCTGAGCTTCCATTTCATTTCTCTTATTGTCAGGTGCATTTATATAGAAGAACTGAACCCCTATTGGAAACACTCAATTATTGTTGTTAATATACAGTTTTATATTTACCAGCGTACTTAATGGCAAACCCAGGCTTTTCACAATTATACAGTAGATTTTTCTTCAGACATTACTTCCTGAGTAAATAAGTGTTAGAATTAAATTGCTACAAGGGATTAGTTTGAAGCTACAGTAACAAAAGCTCAGAGCTCTCCTGAATAAAGACTCACCAGTTGAACTGTCAGTTATTTTGTAAGGAGTAAATCTATTGCTACTTGAAACACTGAGCTTAGACTGTCATTTGAAAGCAAACTGGGAATTTCCAAATATCTTGTATAAATGAATTTCATAGTGTACATTTCAGGTGATTCTTGTGAGCACTGAGGATTTGAATTGTGCTCATAAATGACAGCTGTTAGAAGCCAATTAGAGCATCAAGACATGTGACCTTAGGTTAGTGATTTTTTCCCACCGCTTTCCAGTTTCTACAGTTCAGAGAGTGCACCATCAAAACATTCTGTGCAAACCAACTGTCTCCAGAACTGAAGCCTCCACTATTACATCTCTCCTCTCCAGAACTGAAGCCTCCACTATTACATCTCTCCTCTCCAGGACTGAAGCCTCCACAATTACATCTCTCCTCTCCAGAATTGAAGCCTCCACAATTACATCTCTCCTCTCCAAAATTGAAGCCTCCACAATTACATCTCTCCTCTAAATGCTTCTGTGCAGTGATCTGATCCAAGTCAGGGACTTTCTTCAATGAACTGCCTCACCTGCCAGACTCAAACAGCACGAGGGACACAGAGGATATCATTCCACACAAACGCCATTACCTTCATGCAATGTGATGAGATCTTCTCCAGAAAGGAACAGAAAACATCATTTCCACTGGCTAATTAACGTGCATGTGGAGGAAACTAGGAGGAATTTGTTCAGCACTGCTGATGTGCAACAAAACTGTACCACTGACCCAAAATGCAGAATGTTCTTGAGACATTTTGAACATCTGATGTTTTCCAAGTGCCGGACCTGCCAATATAATTTGGGAGGAACTGCAGCTTTCTGTTATTCTTCTAACATTTGACATTGTGTAGGATTCAGCAAGTTGTACAATTACCATGACAACATGCAAGCACAAGCATACAATAGGAAACTATATATATATTATATATATATATATATATATAATGAAGCCATGTGCAATTTTACATTCAGTGGAAGACAATGACAGAAAAAAGAACAAGAGCTCGCTTGAATATCAAAGCATGATGGGGGGTTGGCATGGTAGTTTGCCCCAGGCCTACTCATTCGTAATCATGAAGAAATTATTGATTCGACCCTCACTTAACCTGAAGGAGAAAATAAGCAACGATATTCAGGGGGAATTGCTCCCTTATCATCTGCTACCTGAATATAAGCACAGAGCTACTGGAAAAAAAAAAGCATGGACAGAAAAGCAGGTTCTGTATTACGATATCACTCTGCAACTAGAACATGATAGCCCTGAAGAAATTATTACTTCATAAATCCTTCTTCAACAAAGCAGAAGAACAAAGAGAAAACTGAGTTGAGGAAAAGCTCTTGATTTGTGAAGTAAAGAATCAGCAGGCGATATTCTCGTCAACTAAGTCATACATTGTTCCTGTTGTCTTGGGCCCCCAGGAGACCCAGTAGCTCACCTGAAAGCGGTAGAAAGTCCCATCATCTTTCAGGGTGAGCACGTGGTCAGAGATGGGGAAGATGTAGCCCTGAGCAGCTACCAGGCTCCCGATATGAAGGGCCTCTGCTGCAATAGCAAACCACCTCATCAGATATTCCTCATCTCATCATCTCAACACATATTCCATCCATAAAGCAGAGTGACAAAACGCTTGTCTGTGTGGTTTGTGGAACCCTGGTAAGGAGGATTTTATCACCACTACAGAATTATGGCCTACCTGGATCATCAACGGAGAGATTCTTCATCAGCCATTGAACAATGTCTGTACCTGGTGTTTAACAAAAACAGTGAGTGAGCTGTCCCACACACGGCAATACAATTTTAGATCTTATGAGCTAATGTAACTATAGAATTCAGTGCCATACTATGAAGCCCTAACAGATAAACTTGATGCATTTAATTCTAACCTGAGTTAGTACTAAGCTGGAGGACTCCTAAATAGAAGAGACTTCAACTCTAGCATACCTAATGACTGTATAGCAGAAGAACTGACCTGCTCCATAGAATTTGATGCCACAGAAGTACATGTAAAATCCAATATTCATGTCTGTGACTTAGTACCATATTTGTGGTGTTGGAGCAGCACTTTTACTGTGAAAGATTTATAGATTTATTAACCTCCCTGCCTTGTGCAGTAACAAAGTAGCTGCCTGCCTCTCCCACACACACACACACACAAACACACGCATTCAGCCAAGCATGTTCCAGACACTGCTCTGGGGCTTTGTGGCTGCAGCAGGGGATGAGGATCAGTAAGGGGAAAAGATCTCACCTGTGACAACGCTGGGAATTTTGGACATGAAGCTCTTGACCGTCCGGATGGGCACACCCTCGGATTCATCCTGGATCCGGGTGATTATATCTTCGATCTGCCAGCAGGGGGAGGAAGAGCGATCACCATCAGGCACCCTGCTGCTCATGCATCTAAGCCTATTAACCTTTTTTTTCCCCCAATATCACTGAACCAGCGCAGCCTCCAGTAAAAGATGTATACTGCTCTATTGTGAAAAACATGCTTTCATGCAATGCTGTGCAAAAAATCATGGATCGCCCTTTCTTTTGTTTTTAGAAAAAGGTTCGTGCATTGCTTTTGTGAACAGAAAGCTCTCTTTGAAGGGTAGTGATGTCAGTGATGCCACTGGCTGGGTGGACACAGCTGTATCCCAGTGGTTTGGTAGACTCAAAGGATGAATGAGTGAAAGTAGCAGGAAGGTGTAAAAAAACTGGGAAAATTGAACACTGGTCCTGTTACTTTTATGTTACCCTTGGTATCTTTGTATAATTTTCTGCTAATATGCTTCCTGCTTTTTTATTTCTGATTTGGTTTTTTTATTCAATGAAAATTAATAACTAGTAGTTTTAATGTAAATTAAATAAATGAAGAGGTGGTCTCAACTTTTGCACAGTACTGTAAAACATATAAAAACAAAACTCGGGTGGAAAATATGGACAAAAGCGGCAGATTGCTAACTGTGGGCTATAAATAATCTCTCCACGAGTAAAAATGGCTCATGTGCAACAGGAGAGACACAGGGAGTAATCAGATTAGGTTTAGCACAGGGAGTAATCAGATTAGGTAGCACAGGGAGTAATCAGATTAGGTTTAGCACAGGGAGTCATCAGATTAGGTAGCACAGGGAGTAATCAGATTAGGTTTAGCACAGGGAGTCATCAGATTAGGTAGCACAGGGAGTAATCAGATTAGGTTTAGCACAGGGAGTCATCAGATTAGGTAGCACAGGGAGTAATCAGATTAGGTTTAGCACAGGGAGTCATCAGATTAGGTAGCACAGGGAGTA